>CAMZMU010000048.1:49599360-50093896 GCA_947311845.1 Poa pratensis | reverse complement strand
GCCCGTACATTGATTGGGTGTGATGACGTGAAACACACGTTCGTTGGGAGACCCCAAGAGGAAGGTATGATGTAGTCAGCAGCAAGTTTTCCCTCAGAAAGAAACCAAGGTTATCGAACCAGTAGGAGCAGCAACTCTTCAGAAGGTTGTCAACGGCGCCAGAAAAATAGCTGTGCGGGAGTCTGGACTGTTGACGTGGAATCTGCACACAACACAATCAAACTACTTTGCCCCAACGAAACAGTGAGGTTGTCAATCTCACTGGCTTGCTGAAAACAAAGGATTAAACGTATGGTGTGGAAAATGAGTATTAAATTGCAGAGAATGAAAAAGGAACAGTTTGCAGTTTGTGGTTGTTTAATCAGTGTAAAAGAATGGACCGGGGTCCACAGTTCACTAGTGGTGTCTCTCCATAAAAGATAACTAACATGTTGGGTGAACAAATTACAGCTGGGCAATTGACGAATAGTGAGCGCATGACAATGCATATACATGACATGTTGACTACTATGATATTTAATTGGGCATTACGACATAATACATAGATCGTTATCCAACAGCATCTATGACTAATAATCCACCGCCGGGTTGTCATCCGAGTCCCCCGTTGGTATTAAGTTGCAAGCAACGGATAATTGCATTAAGTAAAGTGCGTAATGTAAACAAACACATATGCCGTGGACATAGCATCGTTAGGTTATCCCTAGTGGCAACAGCACATCCACAACCTTAGAACTTTCTGTCACTGTCCCAGGTTAAACGGAGACATGAACCCACTATCTAGCATAAATACTCTCTCTTGGAGTTACAAGCATCTACTTGGCCAAAGCATCTACGAGTAACGGAAAGCATGCAAGATCTTAAATAACATATAAGATAGATTGATAATCAACTTGACATAATATTCAATATTCATCGGATCCCAGCAAACACAACATGTAGCATTACAATAATATGATCTTGATCATGTAGGGCAGCTCACAAGATCTAAACATGATGGCACAAAGTGGAGAGACAACCATCTAGCTACTGCTATGGACCCGTAGTCCAAGGATGAACTACTCACGCATCACTCCGGAGGCAGGCATGGCGATGTAGAAGCCTCCGGTGACGATTCCCCTCTCCGGCAGGGTGCCGGGAAGAGGTTCTGAACCCTCCCGAGCTAGGGTTGACGACGGCGGCGTCTCTGGAACTTTTCGTGGATATTTGCTCAGGTACTTAGGGTTTTCGCGTCGGGGGGAATAAGTAGGCGAAAGGGCGGCGGCTGCGGACCCCCGAGGGGCCCACACCACCCAGGGCGCGGCAGAGGGGGGCCCGCGCCCTGGTGGTGTGTGGCCTCCTGGTGGCCCTCCTCTGCTGCTCCTTCGCTCCGTCAGGCGTGTTCTGGAAAAATAGGCACCCCCGTGTAGTTTCGTCCAATTCCGAGAATATTTCCAGACTAGCTTTTCTGGAATACAAAAACAGCAGAAAACAGGAACTGGCACTTCGGCATCTTGTTAATAGGTTAGTCCCAAAAAATGTATAAAAGTGATATAAAGTAGATGCAAAACATGTAGCAATTGGTATAAAACAAGCATGGAACATCAAAAATTATAGATACGTTTGAGACGTATCAGCATCCCCAAGCTTAGTTCCTACTCGTCCTCGAGTAGGTAAACGATAAAAACAAATAATTTTTGAGGTGACATGCTACTATCATAATCTTGATCATATAATATTGCAAGGCACATGTAAATGAATGAAGTGATCCAAGTCAATGGTCTATAATTTGCTACCAAATAGATAATGAGTAAACAATGAATCACACAAGCTAAACGTTTTCATGAATAGTACTTTCGAGACAAGCATCAAACAGTTTTGCATAAGTGTTAACTCATAAAGCAATAGTTTCTAACAAAAGGTATTTAATCAACACAAAGGAAGAATTTAGTTTCAGCATTTGCTTCAACTTTCAACATATTTATCTCATGGATATTGTCAACACAAAGTAGTATAACAAGTCCAATACATTGCATATAACGCATGTTGTAACAAAGTTGACACTAGTGTTTGCTTGTGGAAGACAGAAAGAATAGGAAAACTGACTCAACATAAAAGTAAAAGAAAGGCCCTTCGCAGAGGGAAGCAGGGATTAAATCATGTGCTAGAGCTTTTAGGTTTTTGAAAGCATATAGAGATTGCATAAAATATTTGATACTCCTCCCAACCTTGCTAACACAAGCCATGGCTAACCGAATCCTCGGGTGCCTTCCATCAATCACATACCATGGAGGAGTATCTATTTTTGAGAGGTGTTTGTTAATTGTCAACGAATGGTAGCGGGTGAGAACAGTATTCTACCTGTCGAACGGACTTTTAAGAGCGGCTCCCATGAAGGACGTTATTTCTACCAGCAAGGCAGATCATCCCTCTTTCTCTTTGGTTTACACACATTCAGGTATTTCACTGTTTGTCATTGCTTACTGATGAATCAGGGCAAAAGTGTGAAGAGAATTAATTGGTTAAAGTTGTAATTAATTGGGACTGGGCACCCCGTTGCCAGCTCTTTTTGCAAGTTATTGGATAAGCGGATGTATATGCCACTAGTCCAGGTGTAAAAGTCCACTCGACAAATAGAATAAAGAATAACCACACTAATTCCTCATGAGCTAGTAAACATTGACACAAAAAGGGAATAATAACATTTTGAATAATTTAAAGGTAGCACATGAAAAATTTACTTGGAGTGGCAAGGAAATACCACATATAGGTAGTTATGGTGGACACAAATGGCATGGATTTTGGCTCAAGGATTTGGATGCACGAGAAGCATTCCCTCTCAGTACAGAGTTTAGGCTAGCAAGGTTATGTAAGCAAACAAGAATATCAACCCGTACACCAAGTTTTATATGACAAACATATTGCAAACGTTATAAGACTTCATACCGTCTTCCTTGTTAACCAAACCCTGTTATTAGAAAATATCTAGACCTTAGAGGTACCACCGATGCAAACCAAATTTTCAACAAGCTTTACGGTAGTTCTTCACTAATAGGCTTAACTCATGTGATGCACAATTTAATCATGATCTACTTGTTAACTCAAAACAATTGACAAGCATCAAGTTATCCATTTTAGTGATCTACAAGATTAAGCAAGTTTTTCCTTATACCAATTACCACATGCAACATTTTCTGAACCAACCAAACACCAATCAATTTATTTCATCAACTCTCCAAACAAATATAAGTGAAGCAAGAGAGTACTTTCTACAAAAGAAAGCTAATAGCTCTGACAAGAGATACATGAAAACAAGAGCTAAAAGCTGAACAGCGCTAGATATGAATACTCAACAAATATAAGTGAAGAATAGGAGTATTCTCATGAAAAAGCGGAGCGTGTCTCTCTCCCAATCAAGAATGCTAGGGTCCAGTCAAGCTTTATTGAAAATAAAATGCAATACTGAAAATAAAAGCACACAGACGCTCCAAGAAAAGCACATATGATGTGAAAGAATTAAAATATAGTTTCACTAGAGATGACCTGATAATTTTGACGATGAAGAAGGGGATGCCTTGGGCATCCCCAAGCTTAGACGCTTGAGTCTTCTTGAAATATGCTGGGGAGATCCATGGGAGCCTCCCCAAGCTTAAGCTCTTCACTCTTCTTGATCCTATTATATCATCCTTCTCTCTTGACCCTTGAAAACTTCCGTCACACCAAACTCAAAGTAGATCTCATTAGAGGGTTAGTGCATAATCAAAAATTCACATGTTCTGTAAAGACGCAATATGATTTGTTACTTTAAACATTAGCTACAGCCACTGATGTTATGTGAAGCTCTTCCACCCAAAAAAGAATTTCACTCAACACTAGTAAAAGAGAGAATGCAAAAATAAAAAGGCATAATCTGTCTAAAACAGAACAGTCCGCAAAGACGAATTTTTTCGAGGCACTTACGACGCTCAGATCGAGAAACTCTGAACTAATGAAAGTTTCAGACATTCATAAAGATTACGCACAAAAATTTCAGATTTTTAACAATCTGGTGATTTTAGGAATTTCGTACAGTGAACAGCAAAAATCTGTTTCTGCGCAGCAATCAAAATTAAGCATCATCTTATCATTAGAGGCTACTCTTGGCACAACAATGCGAGAAAATAAAGATACAAAGGAGTTGCTACAGAAGTAAACAAACTCCTTGACAAAACTGAAAATAAAAGATAATGGGTTGCCTCCCAAAAGCGCTTTCTTTAATGCCTTTTAGCTAGGCATAGTGATTTTTATGATGCTCACATAAAGATGGAGTTGAAACATAAAAGAGAGCATCAAGGAGCATATATAAAACATGTTTAAATCTAACACTCTTCCTATGCATAGGAGTCTTATAAGAAAACAAGTCAATTAAGCACAAAGTGACTAGCATAGGAAGGCAAAACAAGTGCAACTTCAAAACTTTCAACGGACCATTAGGTCTTAAAGCAAAAATCATATAGAAGCAACACAAGAGAAAGCTCAAAACTTTCATCATAAAGAGAGGAAATTTAATAACATGAAGATTTCTATAACCATATTTTCCTCTCTCAAAATAATTTTCAGTAGCATCATGAACAAACTCAACAATATAACTATCACATAAAGCATGCTTTTCATGATCTACAAACGCATAATTTTTATTAAGCTCAAAAATAGTGGGGTTATCAAACCCACTTTTGACAATAATAGTATAATTAATATCATTAGGCAATATAGGACCATCATCAAGAGCATTATCATATATAACATTAGGGAGCACATTTTTACTTTCTGCAATTTCCTCTTTACTGAGTCAAGGAGGTTGTTTACTTCAAATTTATCAAAAGGAGATATTTCAATAGAATCATGACATTCAACAATATAGCATTCTTCCTCCTTAGGTAGGCATGGAGGGTAATCATATAATGTAAGAGTTAAAGAGTTACTATCATTAGAAGGTAGATCCTCCTTTTGTTCATCACTCTCTTCCTCTTTTTCATCAAATGAGCTTTCAGCTTCAGCAATTTCTTCTTCCACATTTTCCTGCAAGGCATTAGTCTCTTCTTTATGAGGAAAAATCCTCTTGACATGTTCAGTAATATAAGAATTTTCATCCTTATAGTTATCAAAACAATATTTAAGTATAGCAAGCTTTCAGATTTATAAGGGGCATCAATTTTATGCTCAAGATAAGAACTAATTTCAAGTGCACCCTTAAAGACAATAAATTCTTCCATCCTTTCTACCTCATAAGCATTATAGTAACCTTTAACATAAGAAGCTAAGGTTTCATTTCATTACAAGCACATTGGAAAGGAAAGTGTTTAGACTTCCTATGACAATCAGATTCATTAAAGCAAAAAGATTTGCCAAATATATAGCATAAATTTCTAGCATATTCCTCTAGTTGATTTAACAATTTCCATAAGTACATCCCTTTTTGTGACAAGCGGTAATTCCTATAATATCTTCGTTCATCTTCCGTGGACCCACCTTGCCAACAAGATCTAGTTTCATAGAGATAAGCCATTGATAGAAATAAACAACTAGACATAATAACAAACGAAATAAACTAAATGCAAGAAACTAATTTTTTTGTGTTTTTGATAATTGAAAGCAAACAAGATAAAATAAAATAAACTAAGCAAGACAAAAACAAAGTAAAGAGATTGGAAGCGTGAAACTCCCCTTGCAGAAGACTGCTGTCTCCCCGGCAACGGCGCCAGAAAAATAGCTTGATGACGTGAAACACACGTTCGTTGGGAGACCCCAAGAGGAAGGTATGATGTAGTCAGCAGCAAGTTTTCCTCAGAAAGAAACCAAGGTTATCGAACCAGTAGGAGCAGCAACTCTTCAGAAGGTTGTCAACGGCGCCAGAAAAATAGTGTTGTTGACGGGAGTCTGACTGTCGACGTGGAATCTGCACACAACACGATCAAACTACTTTGCCCCAACGAAACAGTGAGGTTGTCAATCTCACTGGCTTGCTGAAAACAAATGATTAAACGTATGGTGTGGAAAATGAGTATTAAATTGCAGAGAATGAAAAAGGAACAGTTTGCAGTTTGTGGTTGTTTAATCAGTGTAAAAGAATGGACCGGGGTCCACAGTTCACTAGTGGTGTCTCTCCATAAAAGACAACTAACATGTTGGGTGAACAAATTACAGCTGGGCAATTGACGAATAGTGAGCGCATGACAATGCATATACATGACATGTTTACTACTATGATATTTAATTGGGCATTACGACATAATACATAGATCGTTATCCAACAGCATCTATGACTAATAATCCACCGCCGGGTTGTCATCCGAGTCCCCCATTGGTATTAAGTTGCAAGCAACGGATAATTGCATTAAGTAAAGTGCGTAATGTAAACAAACACATATGTCCGTGGACATAGCATCGTTAGGTTATCCCTAGTGGCAACAGCACATCCACAACCTTAGAACTTTCTGTCACTGTCCCAGGTTAAACGGAGACATGAACCCACTATCTAGCATAAATACTCTCTCTTGGAGTTACAAGCATCTACTTGGCCAAAGCATCTACGAGTAATGAAAAGCATGCAAGATCTTAAATAACATATAAGATAGATTGATAATCAACTTGACATAATATTCAATATTCATCGGATCCCAGCAAACACAACATGTAGCATTACAATAATATGATCTTGATCATGTAGGGCAGCTCACAAGATCTAAACATGATGGCACAAAGTGGAGAGACAACCATCTAGCTACTGCTATGGACCCATAGTCCAAGGATGAACTACTCACGCATCACTCCGGAGGCAGGCATGGCGATGTAGAAGCCTCCAGTGACGATTCCCCTCTCCGGCAGGGTGCCGGGAAGAGGTTCTGAACCCTCCCGAGCTAGGGTTGACGACGGCGGCGTTTCTGGAACTTTTCGTGGATATTTGCTCAGGCACTTAGGGTTTTCGCGTCGGGGGAATAAGTAGGCGAAAGGGCGGCGGCTGCGGACCCCCGAGGGGCCCACACCACCCCAGGGCGCGGCAGAAGGGGGCCCGCGCCCTGGTGGCGTGTGGCCTCCTGGTGGCCCTCCTCAGCTGCTCCTTCACTCCGTCAGGCGTGTTCTGGAAAAATAGGCACCCCCGTGTAGTTTCGTCCAATTCCGAGAATATTTCCAGACTAGCTTTTCTGGAATACAAAAACAGCAGAAAACAGGAACTGGCACTTCGGCATCTTGTTAATAGGTTAGTCCCAAAAAATGTATAAAAGTGATATAAAGTAGATGCAAAACATGTAGCAATTGGTATAAAACAAGCATGGAACATCAAAAATTATAGATACGTTTGAGACGTATCAGGGTGCAGCTGACACCAATGAAATCTCGGGCAAGTCCAAACAAGCTAGTCGAAATTTCGATTCTGAACCCATCCCAAAACTTTTGTCTGATCCCATCAAAATCTAGCTGCACAACAGCACAAGGCGATGGGCTTCAGAAAAACAATTCGGTAGATTGGCCCATGTACAGCCTCGCTCGTACGTGATGTAAAAACTGGCCGCAAAAATCGAGCAAACATTGTCTCACGTACATGAACATTGCTCCATTCGCTACGAACACCGCCAGGAACCCTAATTTTCTCCTCCCATTTCTTGGCCTCTCACCGTCCAGCGGCAGCCAGCAGCCAACAAATTGGTTTGACGCCATGCCGACGCAGATGGGAGGCGGCTGCCGGAGGACGGTGGCAACGACAACAACCGATAAATAGAAGAATCCAGGCAATGCGTATTTCTCAAGTAAATTCTCATTTCTAGTCTAAAACTCCCATACATCTAGTTGCATTTACTTCCCCTTTAATAATCAAACGATCCACACCAAAGTCACTTCCCCCTTTAATAATCAAACGATCCACACCAAATTCTAAATTTCCAAAAAATTCGCTGATTTTTTAGGTCATGGATCGTTTTTAAGGAAAAGTCAGTCGTTTGCCATCTGATTAGATAGGAAGAAGAGCTTGCGATAAAAGATACTAAGGTCAACGTGATTAATCGATTTTAAAAAAGTGAAAATCGAGGGAAATTGTAAAATGCGAGCGAGTTCGATCACATGTTTCTATTATCAATACTTCTACCGCCTTTCATTATACAAGCAAAATATTTTGAATATAACATGTTCCGAATAATTCATTTTTAGTTGCGACTTTAGTTTTGCACATAATTTAAATGGAATATCTTGCCTTTATTAATGTAATATTATATGGTTGAACACTTTTGTTACTTATATCTTGTTTAGTGATATATTGTGGTACGAAATGGGTTTGTATAATACTCAATTATATTGGTTTGATTTGCTTAACCTTTAGTAGCCGACCCCATCGCCAAAAATTTCTAGATTCGCCCCTGTCTTCTGTCTGTGCTGATGTGGTTTGCACAATTTGACACGCTAGGTTTCGTTGCAGTTTTGTTCGTGCTGGCACGTGCGGGGCAGTTCGGGATGATCTGGTCGTTCATGATAATTCCATCCTTGTCACAAGATGCATTGAGCGGGAACAAACCGTTTGAATAATGGAGAGATGCGTGGGCCGTACCAAAACGTGGCCTGGTTCTCTTCGTAGGTGAAGGTGTGTAGGGGTCTAACAGGCCTAGCCCCGTGCGTCAGGGGTTTTGCCAGGCCATCGTTTCGACATTAAGTAAACTTGACTTTCTGGGCTCTTCTCTGCAGTGGACTAGATCCATTAGATCTGCGTTTTCGAATTTCGAATTGGGATAGTGGGAGACCTGCTGCTGCAGTACTTGTCTTGGGTATGGGGTGTGGGGGAAACAAAATAGGGCCAATCAATTTTTTTTTAAACTAGCATCTGAGAATTCCCTGCTAAAGGAATTAAATAAGCGGCCCGCTCGGATCCTCCCTGCGTTTCGCCGCCAAACAGCCAGGCTGATGGGGTAGCATGTGGGCTTAAACGGTGGGAGTTGGTAGTTTGAAAATTTCAGTGCGGGAATAATTTTTCCCGCCGTTGCCTGCGTTGCTTGTGAGCGTTTTTGGAACGGAGTAAATTTCTCCGTTTATGTTCAAAAAAAAAAAAAAAACCTCCGTTGCTCCAACTGTGAGCGTTGCGCCGATGCTCAACATTAACGAAACATTGCCAGACGGCTTTGCTGCAGCAAAAGGCGTGGATCTAGAAAATCACCTACTTGTGTGGATCTAGAACTCGCTTATAGCAAAACTGGCGGCACCGTCCGCCCCATTAGCACTACTTCATGGTAGTACTGACATGGCGATCATGTGACGACCCCTGTCAGGTGTACAAGTAGGCAGTTCGCACTGATGAAAAATATACGGTAATTGGCGATTTGTAACTCAACGCGATCTAATGTAGCGGTTTGAACTCCGTAGTTAACCCTTTGACGAAAATCTTTGGGTGCCGTCGATTGCATGAGAGCACTGCAAAAATAAACCTGGGAAAATCTTTGGGTGCTGTATTCAATATTCGCTGCAGAGCGTCATAATCATGAACCTGGGCGCGTAGGGCCTAAAGACATAATTTGAGCGAAGGAGAGCATGACTAGCGCGCCATCCTACTTGACCCCTACGTAGGAGTGACAGCCGTTTCAGTGTGTTCATCTACACCGGGTCTAACTTCGACCCGTGTTATCTCCCTACATAGACAAGCCGGGGTGGATCAACGTCCATTTTGATGCGCAATGTGTACGTGTGCGGCTGATATTGTGCCACACCCAGTACTGCACCCAGTACTGCATGCGCGGCTACTTTTCGTGTGTCGGCGTGCGATGATCTCCTGTCAAATGTGTGCACGATTCTTGGGATAGGATACACCATGTATAAGATAACCATCCCTCACCGGTGCTGCTTCGACAAGCAAATGTAGACCTTCACCGGTGATGTGTACGTGTGCGGTTGATATTGTGCCGCACCCAGTACTGCACCCAGTACTGCATGCGCGGCTACTTTTGTGGCAGGCGGTGGAGTAAATTTCTTCCCAGCGACCTTGCTTACTGTCTGATCAGTGACGGGACGTGTGTACTAAATGAACCAAAAAAAGAAAAAAAATTCCATCTCATTTTTGGGAGCGCTCGCCCCAGCTGGTCGATACTTAGCTCCTTCTGCTGTGTGCCCAGCACAGAGGTTCCTTCTCCCCCACAGAACCTGAGTTCGTTTCCCCTGCAGTGAAGAGCTTGGGCAGTGGGATCTTCCCATCTGCCTTGTAGGTTTCTCCATTGGGACGTCGGGTCGCCCTTGTCGATCGGCTGGTGTTTGAGAACGAGGTAGGTGCCCCTGACCTCGTATCAAGCATGTTTGTTGCCTGCGCTCTGCTATCTCCGTTCCGAGTACTAGTACTGATGGATTTGCACCTTGTAGAGCTGGTTTTCGGCTTCGGCATGTCGCGCGCCGATGGGAGGTCCACTGCTGGCCCGTCGGCCGGCGCTGCTGCTTCGGTGGCGGGAGACGCTGCGTCGGACACAGTGAGCGACTCCACGAGCGTGGAGACTGGAGCACCGACCTCCCACCCATGGAAGATCGAGATGAACATGAAGCTGAACATTTCAGGAGAAGTGGTGATGAAGTTCACGCCGGAGCAGCGCCAACTCGTTGTGGACATGGGGTTTGGTGGTATGATGTATCTTGCCGCCGTTTCTCCGGTGAATCATCATTACGCATTCTGGATAGTCATGCTTGTGGATTCGGCCAACAGGGGCATTGTTGTGGGTGACGGATCTTTCGTCCCCTTCGACGATGCGCTTGTTGGTAGTATCCTTGGAATAGAGGGCGGGGATATAGAAATACCTTACCCTCGTGTGTCGGCGTGCGATGATCTCCTGTCAAATGTGTGCACGATTCTTGGGATAGGATACACCATGTATAAGATAACCATCCCTCACCGGTGCTGCTTCGACAAGCAAATGTAGACCTTCACCGGTGATGTGTACGTGTGCGGTTGATATTGTGCCGCACCCAGTACTGCACCCAGTACTGCATGCGCGGCTACTTTTGTGGCAGGCGGTGGAATAAATTTCTTCCCATCGACCTTGCTTATTGTCTGATCAGTGACGGGACGTGTGTACTAAATGAACCAAAAAAAGAAAAAAATTCCATCTCATTTTTGGGAGCGCTCGCCCCAGCTGGCCGATACTTAGCTCCCTTCTGCTGTGTGCCCAGCACAGAGGTTCCTTCTCCCCCACAGAACCTGAGTTCGTTTCCCCTGCAGTGAAGAGCTTGGGCAGTGGGATCTTCCCATCTGCCTTGTAGGTTTCTCCATTGGGACGTCTGGTCGCCCTTGTCGATCGCTAGTGTTTGAGAACGAGGTAGGTGCCCCTGACCTCGTATCAAGCATGTTTGTTGCCTGCGCTCTGCTATCTCCGTTCCGAGTACTAGTACTGATGGATTTGCACCTTGTAGAGCTGGTTTTCGGCTTCGGCATGTCGCGCGCCGATGGGAGGTCCGCTGCTGGCCTGTCGGCCGGCGTTGCTGCTTCGGTGGCGGGAGACGCTGCGTCGGACACAGTGAGCGACTCCGCGAGCGTGGAGACTGGAGCACCGACCTCCCGCCCATGGAAGATCGAGATGAACATGAAGCTGAACATTTTAGGAGAAGTGGTGAGGAAGTTCACGCCGGAGCAGCGCCAGCTCGTTGTGGACATGGGGTTTGGTGGTATGCTGTATCTTGCCGCCGTTTCTCCGGTGAATCATCGTTACGCATTCTGGATAGTCATGCGTGTGGATTCGACCAACAGGGGCATTGTTGTGGGTGACGGATCTTTCGTCCCCTTCGACGATGCGCTTGTTGATAGTATCCTTGGGATAGAGGGCGGGGATATAGAAATACCTTACCCTCGTGTGCCGGCGTGCGATGATCTCCTGTCAAATGTGTGCACGATTCTTGGGATAGGATACACCATGTATAAGATAACCATCCCTCACCGGTGCTGCTTCGACAAGCAAATGGAGACCTTCACCGGTGATGTGTATGTGTGCGGCTGATATTGTGCCGCACCCAGTACTGCACCCAGTACCGCATGCGCGGCTACTTTTGTGGCAGGCGGTGGAGTAATTTCTTCCCAGCGACCTTGCTTACTGTCTGATCAGTGATGGGACGTGTGTACTAAATGAACCAAAAAAAAGAAAAAAATTCCATCTCATTTTTGGGAGCGCTCACCCCAGCTGGCCGATACTTAGCTCCCTTCTGCTGTGTGCCCAGCACAGAGGTTCCTTCTCCCCCACAGAACCTGAGTTCGTTTCCCCTGCAGTGAAGAGCTTGGGCAGTGGGATCTTCCATCTGCCTTGTAGGTTTCTCCATTGGGACGTCAGGTCGCCCTTGTCGATCGGCTGGTGTTTGAGAACGAGGTAGGTGCCCCTGACCTCGTATCAAGCATGTTTGTTGCCTGCGCTCTGCTATCTCCGTTCCGAGTACTAGTACTGATGGATTTGCACCTTGTAGAGCTGGTTTTCGGCTTCGGCATGTCGCGCGCCGATGGGAGGTCCGCTGCTGGCCCGTCGGCCGGCGCTGCTGCTTCGGTGGCGGGAGACGCCGCGTCGGACACAGTGAGCGACTCCGCGAGCGTGGAGACTGGAGCACCGACCTCCCGCCCATGGAAGATCGAGATGAACATGAAGCTGAACATTTTAGGAGAAGTGGTGAGGAAGTTCACGCCGGAGCAGCGCCAGCTCGTTGTGAACATGGGGTTTGGTGGTATGCTGTATCTTGCCGCCGTTTCTCGGTGAATCATCGTTACGCATTCTGGATAGTCATGCGTGTGGATTCGGCCAACATGGGCATTGTTGTGGGTGACGGATATTTCGTCCCCTTCGACGATGCGCTTGTTGGTAGTATCCTTGGGATAGAGGGCGGGGATATAGAAATACCTTACCCTCGTGTGCCGGCGTGCGATGATCTCCTGTCAAATGTGTGCACGATTCTTGGGATAGGATACACCATGTATAAGATAACCATCCCTCACCTGTACTGCTTCGACAAGCAAATGGAGACCTTCACCGGTGATGAAGAACGCATACTCGTCCTCCCAGAGCCAGAATCGGCATGTCCCTTCCTCCTGCGCGGGCATGAACACGAATAAAACGAAAAAGATCTGAGACGTGTCCTGATTTGGCCTGAAAACGGAATCATTCTAATAAAATGCAGAAAATAACAGACCAGCTGGTGCGTGCACCGGTAGAAGCGAATCCCGGGGTTGGCATCAGTGCCGGAGACGAAGAAGACGATGCGGGCAGCACGGCACCACGGGCAAGTGATCAGAGGTAGAGGCGGCGGTGGGGCTCTAGTTCGAACTCTACCGGCTCGACCAGACGACTACGACATTGTACAGGGCGATCGTGAACTACAAACTGTATGAAATGTGGGAGCAGCACAGGAAGAGACGTCGAACATGAAACAATGGAAATTGCTGGAGCAGGGGGGCTGAATATATAGCAACATGTTGAAGAAAACGGTCGGAAATGTTAACGTTACAGTGCCACAAATCCGGGTAAAACGAAAGTCAATGTTAACGTTACACAGTACCCCCACGGTCGCATGCGTGCATCAAACGGTAAGTTCTTCGTTGAACTTGGGTCCCCTTCTGACGCGCGCCTGCTGTACTGGTCCACTCCATGTATTTTTGCCTTGCTCTAATACGAAAATGGAAACTAGTCTGATATCATTGTACGGTGGGAATGCTATTACCGGTGACGAATCTTGATGGTCCCAGCGCCGTCGATGCGGCAGGTTCACATGCCGCCGTCCTCAACGTCGCATTTTCCTACCTCAAAGGTAATTTCTTTGGGTGAGCTCACCGAGAATAGGAGGGCAGTGGGGGTGTTTTTGGTTTGTGTATGTGATACCAAATCTCTCCATACCATTCCGAAGCAGGTCCCTTTTTGATAGTATGGTATTCCTAATACAAAAGATATGAATATAAACTTTTGAAACGCCGCCTTTTCCATTGGCGAATAAGGGACCATCGAACCCTTTGTGACCATCAAAACAATCATTCATAGATTTTCTTGGAGTCTCCAATTAATTTGTGAAGTATGATTCAACCTTTTTTTAAAGTAAAGGTTGGTTGCCGACCTTAAAGGTGACAGGGGCACGGAGGAGATACGGGTGCCATTCACCTGTGATTTTCGCACCGCTCAGTGACAAGCTAAGTGTGCTTATGAATAAATATCCGCGAGCTTAGGAATAAATCTCCGCGTCATTATCTCTTAAGCTACTTTATTTAATTGTTGGTAGCATCTCTTGGTTAGTTATCTTTTACAGGCTTGTTTCCATTGGCGAATAGTGATCAATAGGTGGCACACGGCCGACAACACGTACCCACGCACATCCACCCACAGATCATTGTTTACTGGATAACTCAGAAGCCTCCATCCGAAGGCCACGTACGTGATGTGGCGCGACGCACCCACCAGGTCGGCGAGGCACACTATAAAGATGGCCGCCATGTGCGAAAGCTAACAGCACAACACCATCAACACCATATATCTAGCCATCTGCTTGTTCTCATCGCCTTAAGAAACTTCTGAGTTGTTACTAGTACCTCCGAGTCTGACTGCAAGATGTGGATGAGGAAGAAGAAGGTGGCGACGGCGAGGCCGGCGGCCAGGAGGAGGATGCCGACGTCGCTGGGGGGGCTGTGGCGGCGCGTGGTCGGGCCGGCGCGCGTCCGCAAGCCCAGGACCCACACCAAGAAGAGCAAGACCGGGTCGCTCTCGCGCGCGCTCCGGGTGTTCTCCTGCGTCCGCGGCCACCGCAAAGGGAGGACAGCGGCGCGCTACTGATCTGCGAGCGAGTCCATGTCCCGTCGTCCGGGCGTCGTCGATCGAGAGAGTCGCGGCCAGCGGGTTCAGAGTCTTCTTTAGAGCTGCGCGAGACGAATTGTTCGTGTAAACTTTGTATCTTGTGTCCACGTGCTGTACTTGTATTCCCTATGCTGTAAAAATATTTATATATACTTCGGTTTCCGGTTTTACTCCCAGTGCGTTTTGTTGAGTGACTTGTGCGGGCAAATTAACTTCAGGGAGCGGGGGATCAGATGTGATGGTGGTCGAGCTGTTCGTCCTGTAATAAAACATCGCGATTATGAACTGTGTAGTACTCCCTCCATTCCAAATTAGATGACTTTTATTTGTGCACATACGGATGTATCTAGACATGTTATAAATATAGATACATTCGCATTGGACAAATGGATTTTTAACCTTAAAAACTCGTAATAGTCGAGCGAATTGAACCCTGAAGTCGGAATTGAACCCTGAAGTCGGAATCCCTGTCGTTTGCACCCTGAACTATGCAATCCCGGTCTAAATTAAACCTTGAACATCTATTTTAGAGAAAAGATAAAAATATTAATTTTCTAGTCCCGCAGAATACACTGGCCCACATTCATATTCATCCTCTTCCCCAATACTAAACAGAGCGGCAGTGGCGCTTCCTATCCGAGCAACAGTGGAGGCGACGCTCCATCTCCTGTGCGACGGTGAAGATACTTGTGTACACGGGAGTGTCCGCGGTGGCAGCAGAGACGCGCTCACGCGCACATAATGAATCAACCACGAGGGTGTGCACTAATCTAGGCTTGATGCGTACCTAGCTAGCTAAGAACTACAGTAATCGATTAGATACATTATATCAACTAGCTGAATGCCCGCGCGTTGCTACGGGTTTTCAAAAAATAAAATATCATATATGTGAACATAATATACATCAAAACTAACATGTATATAAAAAGATAGCATGTGGTATTCCAAAATTAACAAGATTCTATTTTTCAAATACGTAATTAGATAAAAATCTGTAATTCAATGTTGTATGTACTCCCTCCGTTCTGTAAAAAGGGCATAGAAAATTTGTCACAAGTCAAATCATCTAAAGTTTGACCAAACTTTCGGGAAACTACCAACTTCTACAATGTCAAATCGATCATATTAGATACACCATTAAAATTATTTTCATAGTATCTCTATAGAATACAATAATTGTTGATAACTTTTTAAATAGAGAAATGCTTAGTTCTCGAAAAGAATGAGTAATAAATACTTTACCAATGCTAGGATACTAAAAAGTTCATGGCAATTGCGGTTGCCTTATTCAACCATATTGCATCCTTTTCATATGGCAATTACATTTCTACAGTAATATAATAGAAAAAAAGAGCACGCCAACTGGTAAAGAAAGTCTAATGGAATATGGTACACCACATCTGCTCATGTTCTGTATAATTCTTCAGTGGCTTTTTTCATACAATGTTTAGATCATAACCCCTAAAAGGAGAAGAGGCAAAAGTTAAAACGAAAGTTAATTGCAGTATATATTTCCCATTTCATGGTAATTCAAGGACTTTATATGGAATACCACAAAGTTAAAACAAATATTACAGTCTCTCGGAGTAGTACCACAAAATCACCATGGTCTTTATATGGAATACCACAATCTTTTTTGTTTTTGTTTTTATCAAATGAAACAACATGTATATGGAATTCAAACTTTGCGGGTCATCAAACATTAGAACTGAGATATGTAGAAAACACTTGGATTATTTAATACCATGTTAATATATGTAACAATTTTTTGAGAAAAATATAATTTTACATATTTACGTTGCACATTGTTTTTGTCAAATCAATGTTTCGTTGTATCATTGATCTACAAAGTTTGAAAATTATATACTGTTTATTTTGCAAGAAATAAAAAAGGAAAACATAAAAAACATGGGTGAGTAGGTGCGAACGTGCTCTGCCACAACTTATCCTTGCAGGATTGCTAACCGAAAACATAAAAATCTGGTAAGCTTTATTAGTGCAAATCAGATTATTGCAAACACATGTTAAAAATCATATGAAATCCGTACAGTCGAATCGCATGAGATATTTTTCACTATCAGTTATGGAGAAGGTTTCTCAAAGTTCAAAATGAGGCGAAGAAGACTGTACCAATTAACTTTACTAATCTCTTCTCTCCGAATATAAAAACCAGCGAGCTACAGTGGTTGCGAAGCTCATGATGAGTGAGGAGATGGACAGGTCCATCCGTCCATATGCATGGATCGTTGGTCGAGGATATCAAGGGCTGAATTAGAGACCTGGAGGAGTGTTCGGTCAAGTGGCGGAGGAGGCCTGGCATCCCTGACGGACAGGTTGAACCCGCCGAGCATGTCGAGCAAGTCGGCACCGCACGACGGCGTCCGGGTCAAACGCGGAACGCCTGCATGACTTTTCCATGAACGCCATGAGCAGCCCGTGCAAGTACCTGGCGTCGTCCATGGCTCCATGGCCGCCTTCATCGGAAATTTGTCCTGGTCCTCAAGTATGTCCTCGATCTTCCCCATGCTAGTAGCTGTGCAAAGACACGGTCATATATCACCGTTTGTCCCCCTTGAAGTGCTCCTCGACGCCGCCGGTGTGGTGCACCGTGCACGTCGATGTCCACGTACAGCACGCGGCCGAAGCGCTTCCGAAGCTCATGCATGGCATGCACGATGACTTTGACGTAGCAGAATCCGCTGGCCTGCCCCGGCACGTCTGGTGCATCCCGCTGGAACAGTTGATGGCGACGTCAGAGCGACCACCAGCAATAGCGAGCGCGGCGGCGAGTCACCCGCTGGCGTAGCCGATGCGGCATGCCTGGGCTCTTGCTTGGATGTTAATTAGTAGCCGTCTGGGGCGAGGTCGCAAGAGGTCCTCATTGCGTGTCTTGTGTGTAGGTGGCTCATGCGCCAATGGCAGTGCCCTTCGGTGATGATAATCCATCTCGATCGATCCTCCCACGCCGCCGCGCGCCGAGGCTGAACAAAAATCCCTTCGATTTTCTTCTACGACGTTTTGTTCTTTGCTCAGATAACGGGGATTTGTTAGCTGAGGATTATTAAGATAAGGTTAATTTCCCCATTTTATAGGAAATGCGATCATGGAATGAGAACGGGTGGTTGAGGGGGACTGACTTCACGTCAATAAAAAGTTGTTTTTTTGGCACCCACGTTTTTAGCCTGAGCGGATATGGGAAGGCGAGAGAATTATGGGTTGCACGGTTAGGATTGGCCAAAATTTGAGGGCGGTGGCATTTGCTTTGTAATTTGTTAGACGTGTGACACCAGGCATTCACCAAGCCAGCTTTAATAGTTATATCAATCAGATGGCTAGTTTCTGGACCTTCGATTAGTTTGCTGCAAGTAACTGTATCCCGGCGAAAATTATTTCAGTGAGCTGACTGGAAGCAAATCGGGCCAGCACAAACGGCTGCGGCAGCCCGGCATCCGAAGTCGCTGAGCAAGCACAAGAGCACGCTCTGCCGGATCCGCTCGTAGTCCATCGGTGAACGTCACAAGCTGCAGCTCCATCGAGGCGCTGCTCACCGGGTCTTAGCCAGCATCCGGCATCGCCGTTCCCTCCGACCGGGTCAACGCCCGAGCTCCTTCCTGTTTTTTTTTTTTTTTTCAGATGCGAGGGATGGATTAAGGTAGGAGATGAATATGACATGTGGGCCCGTCTAGTCAGTGAGACACTGGGTATTCCCGGCGGGGATTTTCTTTTTCCTAATGCGCCAAACAGACATAGGGTTCAATTTAGACCGGGATTCAATAGTTCAGGGTGCAAACGACAGGATTTAGACTTCAGGGTTCAATCCGTCCAACCTCTATGAGTTTAAGGTTTAAAATGGACCTTTTCCAATTTGGAACGGAGGGAGTACAAGGGAAACCTGCAGGAGTAGCGAGCGAAATGTCGCGACAGGTTGCTTGATAGCATCCGTACAACGGTTTAGACAAAACATGAATTTTTCGTAGTTTCCCTAATTAATTTAATTCTCAACACTCCTCCTAATAATTGCTTGTCCATTTTGATTAAAGCTTTTTAAAAAACTCTTGACGCAAATATTTTCAGGAGAAATGTGACCATGTAATATGTCACGGAGAAACTTCTTTAAAACGCAGTAGAAAAACTTTGTCCCGTCCGCGCCCGCGAGCGGAGGGGCGAAACCCTAGCAGCCGCAGCGCTCGGTCTCCTCCCCACCTTCCCTCCCCCTGGCCGCCGCCGGAGGGCGTCGCTAGGCAAAGCCCGGGCGGCGGCGGGGATTTCTCTCCTACTCACCGGTGGTGGTGGCGTGGGCCGACGCGGCCGGTGGGGGCGTGGCGCTGGGCGTGGGGCATCGCGGTGTGGCGGCTTGATGACGGCGCGGTGGCTGCGTGGTCCTGGCATGCTCGTGGAGGCTGCGACTGCAACGAGCGGTGCTGCTCTGCCTCGGTAGACTTGGGATGAAGGTGACATCCATGGATCTTGGCGACGGCGCGGTGGACTTCCATGTGAAAGTGCATGTGTTGCCCCATGCGTGGTTTTGGTAATTAATGACAATCCTTATGGACTAATGTTTGCATTGAGATATCTTTATAGATCTTGTCCATGAAGAAGATTGGAGTTCTTGTGTTGAACTCTAGAAGATTATATGATGACCAAGGTTCTATCCGATGTGTTCATATGAAGAATGGTCATCTAGAGTTGAGCTTATTGCAACCATGGCTTAGAAAAGAAGATTGAGAGAACATCATGTTTATCTCCAAGTCATCATCTATATCAAGAGAAGAATATGAAGCGCAAATGGATACATGAAGACGGAGCTAAGCGAGGCTCTCCCATAATGGTGTATGGGGGAGTATTTGGAGAAGTATTCATCAAGCATGTGCTAGCAATCGCAATCAAGAAAAATGGTCCACTTGAGGGAGTCAAGATCGTCATCATCTAGCTCAAGTGGAATGCGCAAGGCAAAGGTATGATCTTGATAGGGTTTCTATTTTACCGGTCTCGTGGTGTTAGTGGGAGACCGGGTTATAGGATAGACGACGTAATATCAAGAGGGGCTCTCAAGTGAGTAACTTGATCGCATATTTGTGGAGAGCTCAAACCTTTGCATATTTGGCATATCATCTTTCTTGATTCTTATTTTGCTTTTATCCATGTGAGAATTTAGAGCTTGTGTTCATCTCCATACCAAGCTCTAGTTCATCAAAAACGGATTTCATTTGAATATCTTGTGGTGTTTTTGATGTTGCAGGTTTTACCGGTTCGTCTCTTATAGAGAGGTCAAACTCTCCTCTTGTGTTATCCTTGATACGTCTCAAACGTATCTATAATTTTTTATGTTCCATGTTGATATTATACCAATTGTTACATGTTTTATATACACTTCATAGCATTTTTATGCATTTTCTGGGACTAACCTATTAACAAGATGCCATAGTGTCAGTTCCTGTTTTCTGCTGTTTTTGTATTATAGAAAAGTTAGTCTGGAAAATTCTAGGAATTGGACGAAACTTGGACAGAACCTCCTATTTTTCCAACACGTACACGGAGTCGAAAGGAGAGACGGAGGGGAGCCACGAGGCAGCCACACCATGGGGCCGCGCGAGCACCCCTGCCACGTCGTGGGGTGGTGTGGGCCCCACGGGCGTCTCCAGCCGCCGCCCTTTCGCCTATTTATTCATCCCGACACGAAAACCCTAAATACCCGAGCCATTATCCACGAAAAGTTCCAGAGACGCCGCCGCCGTCAACCCTAGCTCGGGAGGGTTCAGAACCTCTTCCCGGCACTCTGCCGAGAGGGGAATCATCACCGGAGGGCTCTACATCACCATGCCTGCCTCCGGAGTGATGCGTGAGTAGTTCATCCTTGGACTCCGGGTCCATAGCAGTAGCTAGATGGTTGTCTCTCTACATTATGCTATCATGTTTAGATCTTGTGAGCTGCCTATCATGATCAAGATCATCTTATTGTAATGCTACATGTTGTGTTTGCTGGGATCCGATGAATATTGAATACTATGTCAAGTTGATTATCAATCTATGTTATATGTTATTTATGATCTTGCATGCTTTCCGTTACTAGTAGATGCTTTGGCAAAGTAGATGTTTGTAACTCCAAGAGTGAGTATTATGCTAGATAGTGGGTTCATGCCTCCGGTAATCTGGGAGAGTGACAATAACTTCTAAGATTGTGGATGTGCTGTTGCCACTAGGGATAAAATAACCGATGCTTACTTTAAGGGTGCGCCGTTAGGTCTAATGCATTTGTTTACATTACGCACATTGCTTAATGCGATTATCCGTTGCTTGCAACTTCATACCAACGGGGAACTCGGATGACAACCTGAAGGTGGATTATTAGTCATAGACGCTGTTGGATAACGGTCTATGTATTTTGTCGTAATGCCCACATGAATATCATAGTAATCATCATGTCATATATATGCATTGTCATGCGCTCAATATTTTATCAATTGCCCAGCTGTAATTTGTTCACCCAGCATGTTAGTTATCTTTTATGGAGAGACACCACTAGTGAACTGTGGACCCGGTCCATTCTTTTACACTGATAATACAACCAACTGCAAACATTGTTCCTTTTCATTCTCTGCAATTTACTACTGTTTTCCACACCATACGTTTAATCCTTTGTTTTCAGCAAGCCGGTGAGATTGACAACCTCACTGTTTCGTTGGGGCAAAGTAGTTTGATTGTGTTGTGTGCAGGTTCCACGTCGGTCGTCGGATTCCTGGTGTTGCGCCGTGCCATATTCCGCCACCAACAACCTTCAGAAGTGATTTCTTGCTCCTACTGGTCGATTAAACCTTGGTTTCATACTGAGGGAAACTGCTGCTACACTGCTTCATACCTTCCTCTTGGGGTCTCCCAACGAACGTGTGATCCACGTCATCAATCAAGCTTTTTCTGGCGCCGTTGCCGGGGAGCAAGAGGATTTCTGCAAGGGGAGTTTCACGCCTCCAATCTCTTTACTTTGTTATTGTCTTGCTTAGTTTATTTTTATCTAGTCTTGTTTGCTATATTTATAAAAAACACAAAAAATTTAGTTACTTTTATTTTCGAATTGTTATTTTTCAGTCTTGTTATCATGTCTGGCTCTGCTCCTTTTTCCGTAGTGCCACATGTGGGAGAAATTATTACCTTTAGACAGAAAAGTGGAGAATCCTTTAGAATGCCTGGGAGAGAATTTCGGAATTGCACAATAAGGTGCAACATAAGATGGATTTGAGAGTTCTTATAAAAATTTCTACTATGGTTTATTTTCGGTTTATCAACATGCTCTAGATACCATGGTAGGGAAACCTTTCTAAGTTTGATTCAATGAAAGCTCATAATATTTTGAGTGGTTTGTCAATTTTCCCAATGGTGGACGAAACTGGGATATTCACTAAGCTAGATAAATAGAAAAATCAAATGATAATTTAACTCTGAGCCATAATCTTAAAGAACAACGTTTAGTTGAGCTAAAAAATGATTGGGAACCATTCATTGAGATTAATATTGGTAATGAAAAGTTTCGTGCCTACTGTGACCTTGGTTCAACAATGTCCATCATGCCTAAAATGGTTTATGATCTATTAAAATTTGATAATATGGTTGATTACCCTGTTTTTTTCATTTTCATGCTGATGGAACAATCACAAGAAGCATAGGGATTATTAATGATATTATGGTCACTGTTCAAAATAAGACCATCCCTGTGAATTTCATGATCCTTGAAAAATCTCCCAACCATATTGTTTTAGGGAGATCCTTTTTAAAGAGTAATGGGGTTTTATCAATGCAAAATATGGGTTTATGAAATTTATGCTCCTATCAAGCGGAGGTTCTCTTCCCTATCAAAAAAGATGACCCACCGAAGGTTGGGAGATTTTAATGTCTTTGGAAACACTTGATTCTTACTTTCTGCGCCTAGCTGAAAGGCGTTAAAGAAAAACGCTTATGGGAGACAATCCATTATTTTATTTCTGCAATTTTTCTTTCTTTTTGAGTCAAGAGTTGTTTACTTTTGTAACAATTTCTTTGTATCTTTATTTTATCGCATTGTTGTGCCAAGTATTGCCTCTAAATAGGAAGATGATGCTAGATTTGGATTTCTGCGCAGGAACAGATTCTTGCTGTTCACCGTTTTACTTCTGTAAAATCAAAAAAAATTATTTAAATCTGCAAAATTTTTGTGCGTGATCCTCAGATACGTACGCATCTTTCGTTAGTTTAAAGTTTTTTTGATCTGAGCACCGTAAGTGCCTCGAAAAAAATTCGTCTTTACGGACTGTTCTGTTAGACAGATTATGTCTTTTATTTTTCGTATTCTTCTTTTTAATGTGTTGAGTGGAATTCTTTTTTAGGGTGAAGAGCTTCACATAATATGAGTGGCAGTAGTTATTGTTAAAAGTAACGGTCATGTTTGTTTCCTTATAGAAATGTGAGTTTTTGATTGTGACTAACCCTCTAATGAGAATTACTCTGAGTTGGTTGTGGCGGAAGTTTTCACGGGTCAAGAGAGAAGGATGATATAATGTGATCAAGAGGAGTGAAGAGCTTAAGCTTGGGGATGCTCCCATGGATCACCCCAGCATATTTCAAGAATGATCAAGCGTCTAAGCTTGGGAAGCCCAAGGCATCCCCTTCTTCATCAGCAACTTATCAGGTCATCTCTTGTGAAAACTATATTTTAATTCTTTCAATCATATGTGCTTACTTGGAGCGTCTGTGTGCTTTTATTTTCAGTATTTTAGTTTTCTTATAGTCAACTTGATTGGACCTAGCATTCTTGATTGGAGAGAGGAACGCTCCGTTTTTCATATGAATACTCCTATCTTCACTATACTTGTTGAGTATTCTTATCTAGCTATTGCTATGCTTTTAGCTCTGTTTTGCATGCATCTCTTATTCAGAGCTGTTAGTTCTTTTAAAGAAGTACTATCTTGCTTCACTTATAATTGTTTGCAGAGTTTATGTTGAAATAAATTGATTGGTGTTTGGTTGGAACAGAAAAATGTTGCATGTGGCAGATGATATAATGGAAAAGCTTACATATTCTTGTAGATCACTGTATTGGATAAGTTGATACTTTTCAATTGTTTGCTATTAAGTAGTTCATGTTTAAGCTTTTGTATCATGTAGTTAAAACCTATTAATGAAGAACTACCGTAAAGCTCGTTGCAATTTGGTTGCATGATTGGTATCTCTAAGGTCTAGATATAATGCTCTTGCAATATGCTTTCATATAAGTCTTACGTGTTGGTTGATATCCTGTGTTTGCTTCAAATAACCTTGCTAGCCTAAACTCTGTACTGAGAGGAATGCTTCTCGTGCATCCAAAACCTTGAGCAAAATCCATGCCATCTGTGTCCACCAAACTACCTATATGTGGTATTTCCTTGCCATTCCAAGTAAAATTTTCATGTGCTACCTTTTAAAATATTCAAAAATATTACTCTATTTTTGTCAATGTTTACCAAGCTCTATGAGGACGGGGTGGATGTTTTATATGTCAACTGTCAAACAGACTTTACCACGGACTAGCGGCATATACATCCGCTTATCCATTAATTTTTGCAAAAAGAGCTGGCAAATGGGGTGCCCAGTCCCAAATTAATTACAACTTTAACCGCTTAATTCTACTTCACATTTTTTGCCCTGATTTATCAGTCAAGCAATGACAAAACAGTAAAATAATCTGCATGTGTAAACAAAAGAGAAAGAGAGATGATCTCCTTGCTGGAGAAGAAATAACGTCCTTCATGGAGCCGCTCTTAAAAGTCTGGTTGGCAGGGTCATATTGTACTTTCATTTTCTGATTCGTTGACAATTAACAAACACCTCTCAAAACTTATTTTTACTCTCTTTATGATTGAAAAAACTAAAAAGATCTAGCACATGATTTAATCACTGCTTCCCTCTGCGAAAGGCCTTTCTTTTACTTTTATGTTGAGTCAGTTTTCCTACTTCTTTCTATCTCAGAAGCAAACACAAGTGTCAACTTTGGTGCAACAATTATTATATGCTTGAATATGCACTTTTATATTGCTTTGTGTTGACAAATATCGATGAGATATATGTTGAAAGTTGAAAGCAATTGCTGAAGCTTAAATCTACTTTGTGTTGGTTAAATACCTTTTCCTTAGAATCTATTGCTTTATGAGTTAACTGTTATGCAAAACTCTTTGATGCTTGTCTCGAAAGTACTATTCATGAAAAGTTTTGCTTATGATTCAGTTGTTTGCTCATTATCTACTTGCCAGCAAACTATAGACCATTGACCTGGATCACTTCATTCATAACATGTGCTTTACAATACTATTTGATCAAGATTATGATTGTAGCATGTCACCTCAGAAATTATTTTGTTTTTATCGTTTTACCTACTCGAGGACGAGTAGAACTAGGCTTGGGGATGCTTGATACGTCTCAAACGTATCTATAATTTCTGATGTTCCATGTTTGATATTTACCAATTGTTACATGTTTTATATACACTTCATAGCATTTTTATGCATTTCTAGGACTAACCAATTAAAGATGCCACAGTGCCAGTTCCTGTTTTCTGCTATTTTTGTATCCGGAAAAGCTAGTCAGGAAATATTCTCGAATTGGACGAAACTTGGACAGAACCTCCTATTTTTCCAACACGTACCCGGAATTCAAAGAGAGACGGAGGGGAGCCACGAGGCAGCCACACCATGGGGCCGCGCGGGCCCCCCGGCCGCGCCGTGGGGTGGTGTGGGCCCACGGGCGTCTCCCGCCGTCGCCCTTTCGCTTATTTATTCATCCCGACGCGAAAATCCTAAATACCGAGCCATATCCACGAAAATTTGTAGAGACGCCGCCGCCGTCAACCCTAGCTCGGAGGGTTCAGAAGCTCTTCCGGCACTCTGCCGAAGAGGGGAATCATCACCGAGGGCTCTACATCACCATGCCTGCTCCGAGTGATGCGTGAGTAGTTCATCCTTGGTACGGGTCCATAGCAGTAGCTAGATAGTCTGTGGGGACCCCGGATTAACAATCCGAGATACTCGTTATGTTTCCTGCAACAATCCCGTGATCAGTCTGTTGTTGCACATAACTCGAATTGGCATCACAGAACACCCATAAATACCGAATAAATATACTCACTTGATTGAAGTCGTAACTTCAACAGGTACTTGCAGCGAAAATCACCATACAGCGTGGGCCCAAGTCATTTGCCATAACCCTACAGGCAGCTGACTGGGAAGCGCCCTAGTTCGCATTGACGTCATTAAAGTCTTCTTCTTCGAACTGTTCTTCTTCAAAATCTGGCTAAGACAATAGCCAGGGACGAAACCAATATGAGTAATTTGAATGTACTCGCAAACTACCACCGAAATGAGCATTGCACTACTCTTTTATTGTTTAAATAAAACTTCGTTTGCTTTGAAAACTCTATATCCTTGTTGAAAAGAGAAGGATATACTTTTGTTTATTAAAACTTTGTTTTTGAAATCTCTATATCTTTCTTGAAAAAGAAAAGAAGGCGTTTAGAACTTTTCCCCATAAATCTGACTTTGTAAGAAAATCTCTTTAAAACTTTTCCGAAAATACATCCCTGTTGAACTAGGTAAGAAGTCTCTTTTATAAACATTTTCCCGGAAAATCACCATTTGGTTTATTTCTCCAAAACCCCTCCTTTTTCGACCATAACCCTTCATGGTCATTCAATCCCACAACCTCATGCCGGCCCGTTGGCATAGTTGCATAAAACATTTTCACCTTTCAAATCACAAAACTCTTCACTTCTCGACCATAGCCCGTCATGGTCAAATCACTCTCCAGCAACTCAACCAGCCGTCGGTAGAGTTGCTGAGACAACACATCTCCATTTTATTTTCAAATCTCAAAACTTTGCAAAACTTGCACATGGTCAGAGGACAGTCTCCCAATTGTCCATATCCGAGGACTCGGCTATTCGAATAGTTTTAACCCTCTGCAGAGGTAGCACGCTTTTAGCCCACACCCATCCGGTAACTCATCGTGTCAGCCACGTCCCGCATACATGGTGTATGCGAAGTTGAGCCACCGGCCATAGCCTCTCCTTTGCTCCTGCTAGTATAGGATCCTGCCCCTATGACACTTTCCCTCGACACTCAGTCCAGTTTCCCGTCGGAAACCCTAAGTGTGAGGACTCATAGGTTTTTCCCGGCGATTTATGGTGGAACCTTCAATCCTCCTCCTTATCTTTCCATAGAGTTTGAGCGAAGACCCGGGTCAGGGGTAGGTCACCAATCCATTAGGTGCCAAACCATCCCCTCATGCATAACGGAGTCATCTCCGTCGATGAGGTATCCCATACTAATATGAGCAAATTATATGACTACGCCTTTTCCCATATGTGGTAAATGTGGTCGCACAGGGTAAGATTGGTCGTCATAGTACAAAAGACACAATGTGCATTTTTCATAAACATCTCCATTCTCCATTCCTCCACTTCAACACCGACATCTCGGCATTCCATATCACACACAAGTATTTTCAAAGGAGTTTTGAGTATACAATATTTTTCCCATCCTATAGTTTGGAAAAGAAATTCCAGCTATCTCCAGATAGGGTGTCAAAATAATTACTTATATTTTGGAAAAGGTTTTCAAAATCATAGCGTTTGTGGCAAACACACATAAATAACTTTTGCTCTTTATAAGTAAAACATGTGAACCAAAATAGATGTATATAAATGCAAGCTCAGAGGATAGCTTGCCTTGCTCGGCAAAGTGAACTTGGTCTTGATCTTCAGATTCAACGAATTCTCCTTCCTCAATAACTCCGTTCCAAGGACCACTCCGGTAGCATTTATGTCTAGCGTCGCAAACATGAGAATAACACCACTATCAATAAGCAAACCAAACCACAAGTGGCACACCGACAAGTAACCAACCGTAAGCGTCAATCTAATCGTTCGAGCAACAACGAGGATTTACCCTTACGGGGGCCTTATCTTGATCCGTAGTCTATCGCCTATACGCAAGCTAGGTACATCGATCACAAAACTATCTGAGGCGAAGGTTAACGACAAGCACCTCCTGTTGAACAGGAAATACTTCAGACAAAAGTTAGGTCACTATATAATTTTCTGTGAGTCAAAAATATTATACCAAGTTAGGATATGATAAAGTGAAACACTAGGAACCTAGCAAAATTTGGGTTTGCTTCAAAAATCATTACAGATTAATTTATAAAATCCCTTTTTAATCTGTCCTTTTGTTAATTTATTTTAAACAACGTTACAAAATAACTATCCATGTTTGGAAACAAGATGGAACAGGAAGGTCATCAGTTTCTGAACATTTTAAGAGGTCAAACTTAATTTTTGGATCCTTATTTTTAAAGATATGAATTTTCCCAATTTGTTTTATATTCTGCCATTTTCTTTATTTTAATAAAACATTAAATAAACTAATTTATTTGGATAGGTGAGTTATACCAAAAGACAGGTATTATTTTCTGAACATTTTGGTATATCATTTGTAATTGTTGGATCAATATTTAAAAAGTTATGGATTTTGCAAAATCATTATATTCTGCCCTTTTACTAAAGTGCAAGGAAAAGTTATTTCCAGTGTTTAGTTCAACATGAAAATGATGTTATAAGGTGAAGTTATTTCTCCTGATTATTTTGATATATTGTTTGCTATTTTTGGATTAGTATTCAAAAAGATATGGATTTTAGAAACTTAATCCATTTTCTGTCTTTTCTTTTATTTCCAGAAATTCCAGCGGATTCGTTTTTCACCGGGCCCGTGGCTGGCCCGCGTCACTGACTTGCGGGGCCGTGGCCACGCTGTCGCTGACTGGGCGTGTGCGGGCTGTGCTGGCCACCGCGGTCGCTGACCGGTGGGGCCCGCCTGTCAGCGTGCGAAAATAAACGAAAAAGGGCAGTGCGCCGGCGGGATCGAACTCGCGACCTCGCGCGCGCGTGTGTGTGTGCTAGCCACTGGGCTGGTGCGGCGCTTGTGATAGTATACGTGCGTGTATCAATATGAGGTGTGGCGGTGCACGTCGACGTCGCGCACGGCCGCGGCGACCACCGGCGGCGACGCGCACGGGTTCGATGTTCTAGCACGCGCGGGACCTAGCTACTACACTGGATCTACTCGCAAGTGAGAGGGCTATCTAGTGGAGGCGCGCTGGACCATAACGTCACCGGAGACGGCGGCGCTGGTGAGCTCCGGCGGCGGCACGGTACGGTCTAAGACGGCTACGACGATCTACGACGAACTGGGGACGTGGAGCATGTCCAGGAGGTGCGCCTGCTCACCCTCGATGCGTGGGTGCGATCCGTTGGTGCTGAGGTGGACGGGAACGGCGGCGGGCTTGCTCGAAGAGCGGCGGCCGGAGAGGAAGAAGACGCAGACGGGCTGCTCGATTCGCGGCTCCCCGCGGCGATTCCTTGGACCAGGGTGCAGAGGACGACGAGGCGGTGACGGCTGTGCGCTTCGATTTGCTCCGGGAGGTCTCAGACGACGGCGATGTGGCGGCGCTCTCGAGCTCGGCTTCGGCCATGGAGGAGGGACATGGAGAGGGAGAGAGAGAGCAGGGGAGCAGAGGAGCGGGGGTGGTGCTCTTCTTATATCTTCGCAGAGGAGAGGCGCAGGAGAGCAGAGGAGCGGGAGAGGGGGGGGGGGGGGGGTCCGGGCGGCGAGGTCGTCGTGCGGGCGACACGGCGATGCGCAGCACTGCTGCTACAGGAGGAAGAAGAGGGTTTCGCAGAAAACCCCCCTGGGCTATTTTTCCTATTTACACTTAAGTCCTTTTTCTGTTTTCCATTTAAATCCAGTAGCACTTCAAGGATTTATTGAGGCACTAAAACTTTTTAGAAAAATTTGAAAATATTCAGGTGGCCTCCCACATACATGTAGAAGCTCCACAAAAATTGGCTTTTGAAAATAAAATGTTTTGAACCATTTTTGTTCATAGGATTTAAATAAATGATTTTTGGTAAAACTAAATTAACATTTCTTTAATATTTTAAAACAAGTGATAAAATATTATTTTGAACTTTTCTAACTTTCTTGACAAATATGGTAACTTCAATTAAGTTATATTTTCATGGAGAAAATATTGGTTTGAAAGAAACAGAGAAATAGGGAGGAATAATTTATTAAGATCATTTATTTATCATGATCTTAATTTCCTTTTGTTAAATACTTGAGGGTTTTGTTTAAAATTGAAAAGTATGTTTACTTGAGGAGGGAGTGAGATGGGGTTGAAATGATTAATATTCCATCTCATTCCTAGAATAAGGAAATATAATTGTTTTCATCAAATAGAGGAATAGAGATAGAGGAAATTAAATAGGATCATTTCCCTTAATGTAGGATTTCAACTTAGGTGTGAATATTTCTAGAGGGTTTGTTTTTATTCAGGTCACATACCAAATTTGTTGTCAAATGTGTCTTATTCTAGTATTAAGCATAACTGAGGAATTACCCTCATAAGCAACAAACACAACAATATCAACATCACACTTTTGACCACACAAATCAAACCACATGAATTAATCACACCACCATTTCCATAATTAACAATATTATCTTGTAAAAATGATCACACTTAATTATGACAAGATGAGGTTTAAGGAATATATCAACTCATATCTTAATAGTTTTCAAAAGGTTTGATAAAGGGACATATGTGGGGTAATATATTTCCCACTAGTGTTATTTCCAAATAGAGTGAAAATAAGAGTTTATAAAATGGAAGTTGCATATACGTGCAAAATATCAAGGTTGAAGATAGAGAGGAGATAGCATATAGGTCTCCACAATTTGGAGACACACAAATTTGGAAATACTTTGACTTTCTCAAATACTGGTATTAGTTTTGGTTGTTGATAAACCAAGTATCATTGAAGTGGAGTTGGTCAAAATAAGAATGGAAAGATATATGGAATATTTTCTTGTCATAACATGATCACCAAAGTTAAATATATTTTTATATTGGTTGGGTCTGATATTTACTAGTCAAACAACTTAAACAACAAGTCACACAGTTCAAACATAGCAATGGGAAGGAAAGCACTATCATCAGTGAAACATTTCAAAAGTTTTTGTTGGTTCTGAATTTTGGGTCTGGTAAAACTAAGTTTTTCTTAGTTTAAAATTTTGGGATGTGACAGATCTTCCCCCTTAAAATAAATCTCGTCCTCGAGATTTGGCCGGTGGTAACAGGGGAGTACGTGGGCACGGGTTTTGGGTTGACTACTCTTCCGAGGTCGTTGCTTCTTCAGTAAGGTCGCCATGTGAGATCTTGACAAATTGATGTTGCGAGGCTTTCTTTGTTGATAAACTTCTGTGCTGACTTCGGATCCTTGACGATGGGGTTGTCTTGACGATCGAGACTGATGGACAGTCGTGGTTGGCTGTTTCCAGATACTACAAGACTGAGGCGCAAGGAGCTAATTATTAACACCTTCTTGTACACCTATTGCAGGTCTTCCCCCCTTAAAAGGGGTTTTGAAGGGTCATCCTGAAGGTTGCGGCTGGAGTTGACTTGGAGGCATTGTTCTTCTTGGGTAGCTTGACATTCTTCGTCTTGGGTGTCGCGCCTTGGTGCTTGGGGTTGGTGCAGATATCACTTCCAGATATTTTCTCCTTACGAGGGTCACAGATGGGGACGCGTTGTTTTCAGGATGCGTCGAGCCTATGTACTCGACTCTCTCCGGTTTCTAGTTAGAAGAAGGAGATTAAAACTTCTAATTGCATCTGGACACTTTTGGTTGCGTCTGAGGTTGCTTGGTGGTTGATGTTGTCCATAGCAGGTGTTTCCGGCGTTTGATTCTTCTGGGTACTCTGTTGGTTATTTGTCTTCACCTTTGTCCTTCTTCAGCTGAGTAAAGGAGGAACTTCATTGTCGACTTCCTTGGTTCTTGAGCTTCACGAAGCTTTGGTAAGAAGAGAATTTTGAGGTTACTTTGTGCTGCCGAGAAGGCGTGATTGTGAACACACAAACATAGAATTCACAAACAAACAATTCACAAGCAGAGCACAACCAAGCAAAGAGCACACAAGGTACGTCTAGTACCAAAGGACGTCTAATACTCGTGGTAGTCGGGTAGTACACCAAGGTTCCTATCAGGTTTATCCTATGGTCTCGGTTAAACATAGTTGGTGAAGTCTTCACTTTGTCACCTTAGGCTTCAGCAGGAAAAAAATTGAGATTGTCGAGGTTGCAACTTGAGTAGAATTATTGATGTTGAGCTGAGTTCTTCGGAGGTCTCTTGCTTTGTGGACATCGATGATCTTGGCATTTGCAGATCAATCGCCTTGATGTTAAATGTCGAGTATTTGGGATGGAAACTTCTTCTTGTGGGTGCTAGCTGATTAGGTCTCACTTGGGTTCATCGTCAAGTATTTTGAACGGGTAAGAGGGATTAGAGAAATCCTTGGAAAATCTTAAATAGAGGGATTAGTCTCGGAAATATTTGAGAAGGTGAGAAGAGTGGAAGCTATTTTCTTGGGCTTCCTTGGATAAAAATATGTTTTTGGTAACAATATATTTTTAACAAAATATTTCTTTCCTAACTAACGTCCATGCTAACTAAGGTCTGTTACAGTCAGGATGGCTCTGATACCAAGTCTGTGGGGACCCCGGATTAACAATCGAGATACTCGTTATGTTTCCTGCAACAATCCCGTGATCAGTCTGTTGTTGCACATAACTCGAATTGGCATCACAGAACACCCATAAATACCGAATAAATATACTCACTTGATTGAAGTCGTAACTTCAACAGGTACTTGCAGCGGAAATCACCATACAGCGTGGGGCCCAAGTCATTTGCCATAACCCTACAGGCAGCTGACTGGGAAGCGCCCTAGTTCGCATTGACGTCATTAAAGTCTTCTTCTTCGAACTGTTCTTCTTCAAAATCTGGCTAAGACAATAGCCAGGGACGAAACCAATATGAGTACATTTGAATGTACTCGCAAACTACACCGAAATGAGCATGCACTACTCTTTTATTGTTTAAATAAAACTTCGTTTGCTTTGAAAACTCTATATCCTTGTTGAAAAGAGAAGGATATACTTTTGTTTATTAAAACTTTGTTTTGAAATCTCTATATCTTTCTTGAAAAAGAAAAGAAGGCGTTTAGAACTTTTCCCCATAAATCTGACTTTGTAAGAAAATCTCTTTAAAACTTTTCCGAAAATACATCCCTGTTGAACTAGGTAAGAAGTCTCTTTTATAAACATTTTCCCGGAAAATCACCATTTGGTTTATTTCTCCAAAACCCCTCCTTTTTCGACCATAACCCTTCATGGTCATTCAATCCCACAACCCCATGCCGGCCCGTTGGCATAGTTGCATAAAACATTTTCACCTTTCAAATCACAAAACTCTTCACTTCTCGACCATAGCCCGTCATGGTCAAATCACTCTCCAGCAACCTCATACCAGCCCGTCGGTAGAGTTGCTGAGACAACACATCTCCATTTTATTTTCAAATCTCAAAACTTTGCAAAACTTGCACATGGTCAGAGGACAGTCTCCCAATTGTCCATATCCGAGGACTCGGCTATTCGAATAGTTTTAACCCTCTGCAGAGGTAGCACGCTTTAGCCCACACCCATCCGGTAACTCATCGTGTCAGCCACGTCCCGCCATACATGGTGTATGCGAAGTTGAGCCACCGGCCATAGCCTCTCCTTTGCTCCTGCTAGTATAGGATCTGCCCTATGACACTTTCCTCGACACTCAGTCCAGTTTCCGTCGGAAACCCTAAGTGTGAGGACTCATAGGTTTTTCCCGGCGATTTATGGTGGAACCTTCAATCCTCCTCCTTATTTTCCATAGAGTTTGAGCGAAGACCCGGGTCAGGGGTAGGTCACCAATCCATCAGGTGCCAAACCATCCCCTCATGCATAACGGAGTCATCTCCGTCGATGAGGTATCCCATACTAATATGAGCAAATTATATGACTACGCCTTTTCCCATATGTGGTAAATGTGGTCGCACAGGGTAAGATTGGTCGTCATAGTACAAAGACACAATGTGCATTTTTCATAAACATCTCCATTCTCCATTCCTCCACTTCAACATCGACATCTCGGCATTCCATATCCACACAAGTATTTTCAAAGGAGTTTTGAGTATACAATATTTTTCCCATCCTATAGTTTGGAAAAGAAATTCCAGCTAATATCTCCAGATAGGGTGTCAAAATAATATACTTATACTTTGGCTAAGTAGATGCTTATAACTCCAAGAGTGAGTATTTATGCTAGATAGTGGGTTCATGCCTCCGGTAATCTGGGAGAGTGACAATAACTTCTAAGATTGTGGATGTGTTGTTGCCACTAGGGATAAAATAACCGATGCTTAGCTTAAGGGTGCGCCGTTAGGTCTAATGCATTTGTTTACATTATGCACATTGCTTAATGCGATTATCCGTTGCTTGTAACTTAATATCAACGGGGAACTCGGATGACAACCTGAAGGTGGATTATTAGTCATAGACGTTGTTGGATAACGGTCTATGTATTTTGTCATAATGCCCACATGAATATCATAGTAATCATCATGTCATATATATGCATTGTCATGCGCTCAATATTTTGTCAATTGCCCAGCTGTAATTTGTTCACCCAGCATGTTAGTTATCTTTTATGGAGAGACACCACTAGTGAACTATGGACCCCGGTCCATTCTTTTACACTGATAATACAACGAACTGCAAACATTGTTCCTTTTCATTCTCTGCAATTTACTACTGTTTTCCACACCATACGTTTAATCCTTTGTTTTCAGCAAGCCAGTGAGATTGACAACATCACTGTTTCGTTGGGGCAAAATAGTTTGATTGTGTTGTGTGCAGGTTCCACGTCGGTCGCCGGATTCCCTGGTGTTGCCTCGTGCCATATTCCGCCACCAACAACCTTCAGAAGTGATTTCTTGCTCCTACTAGTCGATTAAACCTTGGTTTCATATTGAGGGAAACTGCTGCTACACTGCTTCATACCTTCCTCTTGGGGTCTCCCAACGAACGTGTGATCCGCGTCATCAATCATCATCCTCACATGATGGACTATGATGTGTATATGCATGATCTTGTAGTACTTGTGATTATCTTCGGAGCAAGCCCAAGATCATTGAAAACGGAGTCCGGATGGAAAACTTGTTGCGTTCTCGGTGTTAGAAATATTACCGGTCCTCCTCGAGATAAGGTCACACCTCCCATGTGTGGTATCTCTCTATATTTGTGACCCTTAATATTTCCAACCTCGTTGGTTTCATCTCGTTTGGATCTTCCTTGCAAAAGTTATTGCATTTCAGGTTTTGCAGTTTGTCTGGCCAGGCCGGAGTTTCCGGCCTGAGGGTGCTCAGGGGCCGGAGTCTCCGGCCCACCGTGCTTTGAAGCCTCACGGCGGCAGTCGCTGCATTGAGGCCAGAGTAGGTCCGGAGTTTCCCCGGAGTTTCCGCCCTCAGTGGCCGGAGTTTCCGGCCCATCTGGTTTTGCTGAGAAGAGAGCTACGCGGCGGCAGTCGCTGTATTGAGGCCGGAGGGACCCGGAGTTATCCCGGAGTTTCCTGATGAAGGCTAGAGTCTCCGCCCCCAGTCGTCCAGAGTTTCGCCGGGCCAGAGTTTCCGGCCTCCCAGACCGGAAACTCCGGTCTAAGTGGACTGCAACGGCTATTTTTCTGGGAGGGGTATACCCTCCACCTACCTTCAGCCACTCAGCTCTTCCAAGCACGTTTTCCCCTCTCTCTCCTCCATTGTTGACCTTGGAAAGCTTCCCCTCTCCCAATTCCTCCCATGATTCTTGCATATCTTTGAGGGATTTGAGAGAGGTGATCTAGATCTACATTTCCACCAATCCATCTCTCCTCTAAGTGAGGGGAACTAGTAGATCTTGATCTTGGAGTTCTTGGTGTTTCTCCTACTTTGTTCTTACTCGCTTCTCCCCCATAAGCATTAGTTGCTTTTGGTGGGATTTGAGAGTGAAGGATTTGAGCACTTGTGCTCTTGTCATTGCTTCGTTGCATCGGTTTGTGCTCTCCACGAGGATTCGTGGAAGTTGAAAGCTTGTGAACTTGTTACTCTTGGGTCTTTGGACCCTAGACGCCCGTGTGGTGGTTGAGACCCTTGTGTGGTCACTTGTAGCTGTTCGGGAGCCCCAATCCCGTTGTGGGTTGTGCCCCGGATCGTTGTTGAAAGGCTCCGGATTTCCGCCTCGAAGGATTCCGATAGTGGAAGGTGAACCAAACCTTTGTGGTGCGGTTCATCGGAGAAGAAGATGAAACCTTTGTGGTTGTTGAACCATTGTGTTGGTTCACACCTCTCCAACGAGACGTACTCCCCTAAAAAGGAGGAACTCGGGAATACATCCTCGTCTCCACGTGCTCTTTACTTATGCACTTTACATTGTGATAGCCTTCGTGCTTGAAGTATTCTATATTGCTATCGCCTTGTTACTTGTCTTGCTTAGCATAAGTTGTTGGTGCACATAGGTGAGCCTAGTTTATTTAGATTGTTGGCTTGTTAATTTAAACACCTAGTTTTATTCCGTAATTATCAAGACTAAACCGGAAAAGTTTTAATCGCCTATTGATGGTCCCGAAGAGCAAGACTTTGATACCTGCAAAAGTAAACGGGATTAGGTTGAGACTCCAAGTGCAGAGTGTATAGTAAGTGGAAGACAGTTTTCCCCACGAGGGGTGACTCGAGGGTTTAATATCGAACTCTCGGGGAATCTGAAGTGGTAGATTTATCTTCTTATCCTTCTTTTGGTTACCTACAAAACAAGGTTAGATGTTTTGGTCCTCAACCTCACCTGTGGTTGTCAAGCACAAGGTGTAAGAATGATATCAGGATAGTTATGCAATGCAAACAAGAAATAAATATGCAATGATGGTGGATGCAATGATAAATGATATTTTTGGGTTTTTGAATGATGTATGCAAGATGAAAAGTATTTTTGTATTTTCGGATTTAATGATGGCTGAAAATAGAAAAGTGGTATATGGTGTTGGAAAGGTGTTTCTTATGATTAAAAATGGACTGGGGTTCATGGTTTCACAAATGCACTCTCTCTTTATAAAGTGGTAGACAATGGAACACACAAGTTAACATATGAGATTGCAACACAGGGTTTGATAACAAGTTACTTAGATATATGGGCATCACGTCCTAACATAGAGATCTTTTGGTTATTAACCTCTCTTATACTCCACCAAGATGCGAACTAAATCATAACACCTCAGTAATTAAGATAACTCAGAGTATAGCATTAAGTATCATGACATGAAGTGAAAATAAGAACATGCTAGATCTAGTCATGGAGTAGTGGCAATGGTCACGCCCACATCCCCGGTAGCATGGTATTTTAGTTTATCCCTAGTGAGGTAACAAAGTAAGGTAAAGATACCAAAGTGGATCGCAGAACTTTCTCTCACGTTCACTGCACTAGCCACCCCCCGTTACTCCAACTAATGCACACGTTCCCCCACACACGCTCTCATAAACATGCTTGATCAAAACAAGTAGACAAGAACGGGGTACATAATATGCATCTATACTCATAACTGAAACAAACATTGCAATCTCAAACATATATTAACTCATAAAGATCCACCACAAAGGTATTACAACGGTGACCGTAATCATGTTCAGCAGCTCATACGGTGCTAATTAGTGAAGCTCAAGAGAGGAGAGATACATAAGTTACTTCCACAAACCCATAGTCCAGAGGTGGACTACTCCCTCTTCATCATGGAGACGGTGGAGAAGTCGATGGAGAAGATGGAGACCACGCCGGCAGCGCCCCGCCGGAGTTTTCCCCCTCCAATCTGCAGCTCCTGATCTCCGTTTCGGTGTTTCTGTGTTTGTGCGGCGCTCCTTCCAGAGAACGTCGGGGGACCTTTTTTATAGGCGTTTTTAGGTCAAGACGATGTCGGTGGAGAAGATCGACGGCAACGGAGCCACGAGGCCCAAAGGGTGGGTCCCACGCGGCCACAGTACCTGGCCGCGTGGGCCCCCCGTTTGGCCCTCGGGCCTCCGTTTGCTCGCTTCCTTCGCCCACAGGTCTTCTTCCTTCCAAATATTGACGCCCGTAAATTTCCAGGTGATTTCGTTGACGTTTGGGTCCCTGAAACATTAAAATAAGAAAACGGGTTTTCTGCCTGTGCAGGGTTAATTCCATAAAAATAGGAAATAAAGATATTCCAAAATCATTATAAAACATTGATATAACCCTTATATGATGCAAATATGATTGGAATATAAGCAATTAAAGTGCAAAGTTCATGTATGCATTTTACATGCATCAACATCCCCAAGCTTAATCCATGCTCGTCCTCGAGTATGAAGATGATAAAACTAACATGGACTTTGCAATTTAATACTTAACAATGGATATCAAAGATGATTACTATTGCTACATATAGTCAAATGATTCATTCTTCAAAGGAGTAGCAATATGCAAATAGTTTATGAAGTGATATCAAGTATTCAAGACAAGGATGTTCATTGATAGTTCACAAAGTGTAACATGGTAGCAAGTAATATGGAACACATGTATGCATAATGATAAGTAGAACATCCTACAATGGTCATAGAGTGTAGATGAAAATCTGAATATGATAGGTGTACACTTTGGAAAGATGTATATGTGAGTAGAGGTAAAGCATGCATAAGTTTCATCCAACTTCCAAACTCTTCTACTTAAGTTAATGATTGCAATAAGGTATTCATTGGTGTCAAGCTCTCATTGCCCCTATCATAGCATCTTGAATGATTAAGGTTAAAGTGAAAGCAAATATGAGTAGTGTGCTTGATAAAGAATGGGTTGAATGTCTCATGCCCCTTGAATACAAGTACTTACACCATGTGTTACTCAACTTGGGAAACAAAGCAAGTTCAATTAAATATCATTGTAAGCATAATAGTATCATCAAGAGCGTCAACTGGGGTACCTCTTGTCCCAAGATATGGAACAAGCCCATATCAAAATGACAAGACAAACAAACAAAATGAACAATCTCAACACCCTTTTTATTTACCATTTGGAATAGTTTTTTATTGCAAGGTGTATCACAGAAGGTTCACCATAGTATGTAAGTAAATTTCCACCATGAATGATGCATGGCTTAGATTAGCGGCCCAGGCGTCTCTCTAACCATTTACACAAACTCATTTAAACTCACTCTATTTCCACATTTATTTCAACATGATAAGCATCCATAGACAAAAGCACATGATATCAACTAAATGAGATGAAGAGCGTGTTGAAAGCTTGCCATGTGACAGCACATATGGGCTAACTTCCAACCCAAAACATTCATCAAGCCACAAACATCATAATCTTAATCACAATGGGTCAAGTTTTATTATGCAAATAAAAGAACATTGTGCATCAAGTTCGTGAGAGCTATATAACCAATTTTTTCCATTGCAATCAATAACATAAACATTTTCATTCAGAGGTAAGATAACACAAACAACATGTTAAACATACTCGGAATAGCATAAAGCCAATAGGTAGATATGGTGGACTCACTGGAATAACTTTGGTTGAAGGTGTTGGAAACAAGTTTTTGCTTGTTGGAGTTTTTGGGCTAGCAAAAGGGAGAAAGTTGACCATCTAGATGCATGCATGAGTGTCCATAGAACTAACTAATCCATGTTAAACCAAGTAAATAACAATCAGCACCAAAACATGAATAAGTGATAGCTCTACAAAAAGAATTTGCAAACTATTACTCATAAACAAGCTCATGAATCATGCAACTATATGTATCATTAAAAATCAAGTCAAACATCCCTTTTCCCAATCTTATAAAAGCATCCAACATATTTCAACCCATATTTCCAGTAGCTCTCTCATATATAATTGATAGTGTGGTGGTCTCTCAAGACTCAAACAAAAACAAAAACGACGCTCCAAGTTTATGCGATAAAGTGTTTCGATCGAAAAACAGAAGTTGGACGTGTGCAAACCGAGAGTGTGTAGGTCCAGCGGGGTTGTCTTCACATCCCCAAGCTTATGGTCTTCACCATCCTTGGATAGCTCTTGGTGCATCTCCTCCAATCCCTGTGAAAAAACTTCAAAACACCGTTTCTCCCATCTCTTTTCTGTGGGGTGCATTAATAGTGATAAACAAATAGGTTCCTTGCTGCATATAATCCTTGAACAAAAATTCATATGACATGTCCAGAAAGTGTATAATGTTGTATGCCTACTCATAAACTCAATTGGATCAAAAAGATTCAACTTAAAAGCTCAAAGCATGCATCAAACAAAATGGGACAGAATCTGTCCAGAAAAACAGCAGCAGCAAAACGTATTTTTCTACCCTACCAAACTTTCTCGAAAAATTCCGAAAAAATTCATGCATACAGAGGATGAAAAGTTGCAACTACAGTTCAAATATGAGCTCATTCGGAGTTACAGAATAAGAATTAAAAATCATACCGTGCACTGACTCGTGCAGGAATAAAATCTCCGAACGCTATAAGCAACTTTTTCAAACCAAAAAGGGTAAAACTTGGCACTTTATTAAAAACTCCAGAACCTAAACTAGACACAAAATCTCTTGTTACAGCAAGAGGACACAAAGAAAAATCACACAAAAAATAACCGGGTTGCCTCCCGCAAAGCGCTTTCTTTATAGCCATATAGCTAGGCTTCTTACTTGTTGTTTTATTGTGGACGAAGCTCATGAGGGAGCTTGAACTTTGGTGGTTCCCTCTTCCTTGGAAAGTGTTCCATGCACTTCTTGTGTGGAAACTGAAACTTTACATTCCCTTCCTTTGAATCAATGATAGCACCTGTGGTACGAAGAAAAGGTCTTCCAAGAATAATAGGACTAGAGGTTTTATTCCCCATATCCATGATTAGAAAATCCACAGGCACAAAAGTCATATGTAACTCTACCATAACATCACTTACTTTTCCCAAAGCATGTTTAATAGAGTCATCAGCAAGTGCTAGTTCAATAGAGCATTTTTCAAGATTTTTCAATTCAAGCACTTCATATAGTTCTTTAGATAAAACAGAGACACTAGATCCTAGATCAAGTATGGCATGGTGTGTCTCTTTTCCAATAGTTACTAGTACCTTAGGTATCCACATATCCCCAAGCTTAGGTGGTATCATAGCCTCTTGGTTGTACCTAGCAATCTTTTCTTTCAAGACATGATTAGCAATATAAGAACCAAAACCTGCTTGGTTAGTGTTGATGGAAGGATCACTTGCAAATTTTTGTAAGATAGATATTAATTCATGCAAGCTACAATTTTCTAAGTCAAGCAAAGGATCCTTGACTTCATTAAGCATTTTAACTTCCTCAACTTCTTCCCAAGCAAGATTCTCATTCCTTTTCTTTAAAGCAAGATTCAAGGCTATTGGAGGTCATCCTCCTCTTCAACATGATTCTTAATATCCCTATCTAAAGGTTCCAGCATAGAAGATATTCTTTCATTCAATTCCCTAGTCAACTTCTTTTTAGACTTGGCATAGTTCAATATTGTTTCCATTTTCAAAGAGATTCCAGAAAGAGTGTTATTTGTCTTTTTCATCCTAGACTTGGTATGAAGGATAAATGAATGCAAATCATTTTTAGTAGGATAGTCCTCCATATAAGTTTGTAGACATAAAGTTGACCTATCCATAGAAGCTTTTAGTTGTTTGATCCCAGTTTCATATTTGGATTCTATAGAATTCCCAAATAAATTTTCCATCAATTATTAGCATGTGAGGGATTTCCAGAAGCAAATTTTCCACTAGTCAATGAGTCTAGAAAACATTTCGACCAGCCATCTATACCTTTATAGAAGTTTCTTATCACAGTGGCAGGAGTATATTTAATGACACCATTTTTACTAGTGTCCTTAATTCTATACCAAGCATCCATCAATGACTCTCCATAGTATTGACCAAAGTTGTTCATTTCAGCACTAGGATTCATTTTAGCAAGTTTTTTTTTGGTATTTTTAATTTTTTATGCAAAACTGAAATAAATATGATATGATATGCAATGACACTAACAAAACAAATAAATTGCTTTGTAAGTAAAGATGGATAAGATGGTGCTCACGTAGGTGCAACCTCCCCAAGCTTAGGTGTTAGCACAAGTTGGTGACGAAGTTGACTTGGTGAGATATCCTTGGTCCCGAAGAGCAAGGCTTTGATACCTGCAAAAGTAAACGGGATTAGGTTGAGACTCCAAGTGCAGAGTGTATAGTAAGTGGAAGACAGTTTTCCCCACGAGGGGTGACTCGAGGGTTTAATATCGAACTCTCGGGGAATCTGAAGTGGTAGATTTATCTTCTTATCCTTCTTTTGGTTACTTACAAAATAAGGTTAGATGTTTTGGTCCTCAACCTCACCTGTGGTTGTCAAGCACAAGGTGTAAGAATGATATCAGGATAGTTATGCAATGCAAACAAGAAATAAATATGCAATGATGGTGGATGCAATGATAAATGATATTTTTGGGGTTTTGAATGATGTATGCAAGATGAAAAGTATTTTTGTATTTTCGGATTTAATGATGGCTGAAAATAGAAAAGTGGTATATGGTGTTGGAAAGGTGTTTCTTATGATTAAAAATGGACTGGGGTTCATGGTTTCACAAATGCAATCTCTCTTTATAAAGTGGTAGACAATGGAACACACAAAGTTAACATATGAGATTGCAACACAGGGTTTGATAACAAATTACTTAGATATATGGGCATCACGTCCTAACATAGAGATCTTTTGGTTATTAACCTCTCTTATACTCCACCAAGATGCGAACTAAATCATAACACCTCAGTAATTAAGATAACTCAGAGTATAGCATTAAGTATCATGACATGAAGTGAAAATAAGAACATGCTAGATCTAGTCATGGAGTAGTGGCAATGGTTACGCCCACATCCCGGTTGCATGGTATTTTAGTTTATCCCTAGTGAGGTAACAAAGTAAGGTAAAGATACCAAAGTGGATCGCAGAACTTTCTCTCACGTTCACTGCACTAGCCACCCCCCGTTACTCCAACTAATGCACACGTTCCCACACACACGCTCTCATAAACATGCTTGATCAAAACAAGTAAACAAGAACGGGTTACATAATATGCATCTATACTCATAACTGAAACAAACATTGCAATCTCAAACATATATTAACTCATAAAGATCCACCACAAAGGTATTACAACGGTGACCGTAATCATGTTCAGCAGCTCATACGGTGCTAATTAGTGAAGCTCAAGAGAGGAGAGATACATAAGTTACTTCTACAAACCCATAGTCCAGAGGTGGACTACTCCCTCTTCATCATGGAGACGGTGGAGAAGTCGATGGAGAAGATGGAGACCACGCCGGCAGCGCCCCGCCGGAGTTTTCCCCTCCAATCTGCAGCTCCTGATCTCTGTTTCGGTGTTTCTGTGTTTGTGCGGCGCTCCTTCCAGAGAACGTCGGGGGACCTTTTTTATAGGCGTTTTTAGGTCAAGACGATGTCGGTGGAGAAAAGATCGAAGGCAACGGAGCCACGAGGCCCAAATGGGTGGGTCCCACGCGGCTACAGTACCAGGCCGCGTGGTCCCCCCTCGTTTGGCCCTCGAGCCTCCGTTTGCTCGCTTCCTTCGCCCACAGGTCTTCTTCCTTCCAAATATTGACGCCCGTAAATTTCCAGGTGATTTCGTTGACGTTTGGGTCCCTGAAACATTAAAATAAGAAAACGGGGTTTTCTGCCTGTGCAGGGTTAATTCCATAAAAATAGGAAATCATTAAGATATTTCCAAAAATCATTATAAAACATTGATATAACCCTTATATGATGCAAATATGATTGGAATATAAGCAATTAAAGTGCAAAGTTCATGTATGCATTTTACATGCATCATCTATTCACCCCCCATCTAGGCGACATCATTGTCCTTTCACCATGGCGTGGAGGGTTGGGTGGTGGTGGTCGGGTGTTCGGCCGCCGTGCGTTCGGGTCGGGGCAGGGGCCCCGAGCTCGAGCCACCGATCCCACCCCCAGATCTGAGGACGCCAACACCAGGGGGCTGTTGGTGATCGATCTGCCAGAGACACTCTCTCTCTTCGGGTCCAGGGTGGCGGCTTGGGTGCCGCCGCCGACCAGTCTTCGCGTGCCTTCTGACCGATGTCCGCACTCCTTGGGGTGGTGGTGGCTGCCATATTCCTTCAGTTCGCGGTGCGCAAAGTTGGGATGCCGGGGCGGCGGCCTACGAAGGCAAGAGACATGTTGGTTGGAGGGCGAGCCAATGTCTCAGGTGCTGGCGGCGACCATGGCCGTGGGGGCGGCATGTTTGCTGGCGAGCAACAACTTGTTGCAGTGGTGTCGGTGTCGTCTTGGCGACATTCGGTGTCCTGTGTAGAAGGCGGAGAGTGTATGCCAAGGGGAAACCCTTGCAGGGGAGCATCTCAGGCCGCGGCGGCGATGTCCGTGGACGCCGTTCCCTCCTTGGAGGCGTCGCAGTGGCTCCCCTTGGTCCTTCTTTGCTTCGGATGAAAATCCAAGATCTTTGGATCGGGCGGTGGCGGCGTTTTGGCATCGTGCTCATCTTGAAGACCCCGCCTTGGAGTAAACAGTTTGTTGCTCTCCGGAGGTGGTGTGGCGTTGGTTGCGATGGCAGCCTCTCGTCGTGCTTTCTCCGGCAAGGTCAACGGCTTCTTTTGCACCTCGGAGTTCCTTTGCTTGGGCTGCCTGGAACCTGTCTGCAGCTTTGTGGTCAGTGGCGGCGATCATCGGTGTGCGCATGTAATCTCCTCGACAATCCTCTTTGAGGCTTCCTTTGAGCCTGTCTATGACAGTGGCGGTGTACTTTGATGTTTGCCTGTAATCTCCTTGGTTTGCCCTTCTGTTTGTCTGTGTGTGCAGGGTTTTGTTGTATGCTGGGTTCAGCACTTTGTATCTATGTCGCCGTTTGGCGTTACTAATTTAACGCTGGGCCTTACGGCCTTTTTTCTAGAAAAGAAGAAGAAAATAGTATGTGAATACTTGGGTTGATTATGCCTCATTAAAATAACTTTGGTGAAAAATCATAAATAAAAATTGTGCAATATTAAGGATTTGATGAGCATGAACATGTTATAATTCAAGAGTTTACTCCCTAGAGTTTTACAAGGCACGTATCGGTTCCAATAAAAATACCACCCCCTCCCACCATTTCGTGTTTGTGAAGATCCTGGCCGACTATGGAGGTGTCGCGGTGTTGCGTCTGTTTCGGACCAGATCCCGCCCGAATCTGGCCTGTCGGTTTCTGACGGAGGTGAGAAAGGGGAGTCGCGGATACTGTGAAAAATGATCCGATTTCGGTTATGGCGAATGATGGTGGTGTCTATACGTCGTTACCTGATAAAGGCGTCGTCATTGCAGCTCTGGTCTCTTCGCTCACTACAAACCGAGTAATCTAAAACTTACAGACATTTATGAGCTAACATATCAAACTGAAGCTTAGAGAAACAAACATATGAAGCAACAAAATGATATCTAGAATTAATAAAATTGACGCTTCAGAAAGTAGCAGAGCAAATCTAATGACAGATAACCTGAACCTTCAGAAACAGAGACAACAACTGAGAGTAAACAAAATACATGTGGTAGTTTATCTCGATTAGGGCTTCGCTTGTAGGCTGATCCAATGTTGGAGATATAGCTAATCGAGAACTTATCGGTCGATCCAATATAAGGGGCAAATTGGCCGGTATCTTATCGGTCAAACACCGAAAAGCGATAAATCGGCAGCTTTATCGGAATATCAGAAGATATCTTGAACAATGGGCTGACCCAGTCACTTTGTAACCTACCCCGTCTATCGATACACAATACGACCCAATACCAGACCTTGAAAACATTGCATGTAGGAACATACCCCGCATCAAACACGAGTAGGATTTTACCGCACGGTGTTTCTCCGTGTCTGTCTAAATCTTTTCTTTATGCTAACTCATTCGATATCCATTTGTGCGCCACCCCATCCTTTCAATCTGTAGTCTCCCTATGAAGTATACTTTGCTCTCATATTCCTCCAATGAAACAACGACACATGTCTATAAGGTGGAGCCCACTAATCTCTCTCCTCACGTGTGTATGTTTTGATTTTTTTTCCTTGTGAATATGTGTACTGATTTTTTCTTGTGCATATGTTTTCCTCTCTCATGTTGAAGAATAGCAGCATGAACGTTGAACGGAGACGGTCTTCGCGTGTCGCGCTCATCGTTGTTAGCTTGTAGTCCCGATTTGCTTGTTGTCCTCGCCCCTTCTGCCATATGAATCTTGAGTTGGAGTAACCAATGTGCCTAGTGCCTACGACCGTGCTGCCTTGATCTGGAGTGAGGCAGGATTACGGATCTGGTCGCCGTATTTGTGGTCACGCACTGTAGCCGTCATGCTTGCCGAAGATATGTAGGCGGTGGAAAGTTAACTGAGCGGAGGAAGTTGTCGCACAGGAGCCTGGTGAAGCGAGTGGTGACACTGTCTCCTCTCACCGATTTGGGGACGCAGACCCTCAGGTCGTGTCGTTGGAGGAATAGCAGTTCGATCGAGGGGCTTGCCCGAAGAGCCGTTGCAATGTAAGCAAACCGGGGCAGGCGAATTTCGCATCGCGTGGAAGAAAGGAAATTGCACATGACACCAATTGTGGAGATTTTGTTGTACAAAACCACAACCTCTAACTTTTGTTTTGCACGTAACACCAACAACAGCTGGGTAATTACTTACACAAAACATAAACCTAATATGCATTATTGTAGGAAATTTCTTCTGCAAGCGATGACACCACAAAAGTAGACGTGGCTTTCTAAAAGTTCATTCCAATTTGTCTATGCTTTTGTGGTATCGTGAAATCATTGTCCGTAGGACTCGTATGTACACTCACAAGATCAGGATCAATTTGGCATCCTGGGTTGCTATTAGGTACCTCCAATGGCATCCCGCATTTGGACATCTAAATCTGTCCGATTTAGTCCGTTTGGGGTGGACCGCGGACATAATTTGGTCCTTTGTCCGTTTGGGGTGGGGTGCCCCCAACGGCCCACTGCATAACTAAAGAACAGAAAAAAAAAGATAAAGACTAAAAATAATTATACATATATTAGTAGCAGGGCCCCACGGGCCAGTGACACAAAATACATAAAAAAGGAAATATAAACCCTAGCGCTACTGGGTTTGGGGGTCGATTGGGCGGTGCCGGTGCCAACGCCGCCGCGGCCGGGACCTCGCCGCGGCCTCCTAGTACTCGTCGTCCGAGAGGACGATGTAGGCCGGCACCGCCCACAGAGGCGCCGGTGGCCCCGCCGGCGGAGGCGTCTCTCGCGCCTCAGGATCCTGCGGCCATGCTCGCGCCGGCGCCCAGGCCTGGGCCGCTTCGCGCTTTGGGATCCTTGAGGAGGTTCGGCGGGAGGACGCTGCGGCGGTCAGGATCACCTCCGTGCACGCCCTGCCGGAGCGAGGGACGGGCGGCACGGGCACACGCGGTGGCGGCTCAGATGACAGCCATGGGGCCGGTGCACGTTCCCCCATGGGAGGGGCGTCGCGACCTCCCAATAGATCTGCGCCACCTCCGTGGAGACGCGGGCGCGCTTGGCACAACGGCGAGTGGCGCAGACACGCTGAACCGCAGCGCGGCGGGCCGCATCTGACGCGGGCGCCCTGGAGCTTGAGGCCTCGTGGTCGTTGCGGGTGGCCTTCCACCACGAGGGCTTCTTCACGGTGGTCAGAGACGGGGTCGTTGGTGGCGTGGGCGAGATAGGGTTCTAGGCCTAGGGTTTTGAGTGGGGGAGGGAGTGAGAGAAGAAGAGTGGGGATGGGGATTGGTCGCCCAAGCCCATTAGAAAGGACCCAGCGAGGTAGCCGAAGTGGCCACGCTCGCTGTCAGGTGGGCCATAGGCGAACACTAGCAGAACGCGCCGCGTCCACACCTCCCCCAAATGTGGATTAAAATTGGGACAGGTTTGGAGCGAAATGGCTGTCCGCGCGGACAATGGTCCGTTTGCGGTGGGCCATTCGGATAGAATCGGACAGGGCTGCTCCGTTTGCGAGGCCTCATTGGAGATGCCCTTTGGGTTGTACAACGGGGTGACGTCAGCCTTCTCTTAGTGTTGACACGTAGGATATCTTTTACACCCCACTACCTGATTTTCCAGGCTTCTCGTGCGTCCACGTCACCGTATTTACTCCCACGCTCGCTCGCTCGCTTCTTCGTACGTGTTCTGAGACATGGGCTGGATCAGAGATTCACTCGAGGCAGGCCTCAACCTTCATCAACTTACTCGCCCCAAGTTCTCTCAAAAAAGAAAATAAAAAGGTCGCCCCGGGTCGTTCGTCTTACTGGATGGTGGTCTCCGCCGCCGCCGTGACCAAAGGTTCCATGCCCTCCTCGCTACAAATGCTCATGAAACCGCACCATCCTACCCAGCATTGATCAGCCATGTTTGCCCTGTAATTTCAGAGGAAACTGCTAGGTTGAACTGACCCGGCGGCACCTCCATCTTTGTAAAGCTCCCTCTGTTGCAAAGGATCTCCACCGCGCCCGCCTCATGGCCTCATGGCGTCCATCTCTGGCGTCGTACTCAAATCTGGCCTCATGGCGTCCCTCTGTTCTCCTCCCCTCCCTCTTTCTTTTTTATCCCCTGGATCATATTTGTCATCCTGTTAGGTTGCTCTACCGCTTCAATCTACTCGACGTTTTGCGTCCCCTGATCGATTGGATATTCGTTGGATTATGTGTGTTGCTCACTCAAGCCCCACCGATTTGATTGGATTACCATTGGATTCTAAGTGTTGGTTGCTCAAGAAAGAAGGAATAGGCCACGCTGGACAACCTGCTTGCATTGGTACACATACTCTCATCTCTTAGAAATAATTTTTAGTTTCTGAATCAGCACACTTTCTTACTCTTACTGGTCGCATATGTTTTTGAAGCGTTGAATTTATGGAACATGAATCAGCAAATAAAAAAAGGTACAAAAGGTGACAAAATTTACAGTACATCATGCAATTTCTCAGCAATGCAATTTTTACATGCAACTGTGGAGAAGGTCTAGATCTTTCGGCTGGAGAACGTGAACTACATAATTTCTAACGAGATAAGCAAGAGATGTACATGGCCTCATATAAACGGAGGGAGTACCAAATATCACATTTGCCATTCTAATTTTTAATTCTCAAACAGCATTTCGGACAACAGTGTTGCAGCAGACATCTAAGTAAGGCAAGAGGATAAACAATCAAAACATAGATATCATGAATTTTCATATGCAAAAAAACTATTGTAATGTTCAGTATGTCACAAACCTGAACATACAAGCATTACCTTTCGAATACTGCTGATTTTTTAAACCACATGCAGGGCATCATCAACCACGCACGGAACAACCAACGACTGCACTGGCTTTTACCTAAATTAGTTATTTAGTTATATTGTTGATTCCATAGAGTTACTGATCACTAGATTGTTTAGCTTCTATTGTAATCACCCCAGGATGATCCAGTGCGTGCCTGCATGAGTAAATATTGGGCAATATCTATGTTCGACTGCTTTCGTGGCGATGACAAATCCTTCATGTATCGTTCATGTGAAAATGCTAATCACTTCTCAATCTATATTTATAACACTCATGGCAGACCATGCGACTACAAATCAAAACTACGCTTTTGTGTGTATTATGTTTGCCCAGTTCTTTAAATATTCTTGCAATTTTCTCAGAAGATTCATATGTTTCTGTCCACATAATCCATCTGTAATCTCCTTCCAGCAAGCAAGGATCGACCCTCAGCTGCAGCTGCAGTATAGGAGTATTATCCTTCGGAAGAACACATGATATAGTCTGTTTCTGTTGCATATGAAAACCAAAGAAGTAGGGATTGTGCCCCGAGTGGCCCTGTGTTTTTTTTTTTTTGATAAAGGGATTTTATTACTCCCTCCGATCCATATTAGTGGGCATATCTTTGTCTAAATTCATATGTATCTAGTTAAGTATTTAGACTAGATACATGTGTATCTAGACAAAGTTGTGCCCACTAATATGGATCGGAGGTAGTACTTAAAAGGTTTAAGCATTACACCCGGCCTCTGCATAGCTAAGATGCACACAGCCACCAGTTCACCAACACACAAGTCTGTAAGCAAAAGATAAAAGGCGAATTACATATCAAAATGAGAAATTGTAGATCCGCCTAAGATGCTGATAGGTCTATCCGGAATCTATGTTGCCACCCATGCCGGGAAAATAACTCCCTGGCCGCAGCCTCCAGTCTCGACGCCACCTCCAAAAATAAGTCTCGGTGCTCCACACGCTGTAGGGATGACCATGCTCGTAGCGTCGTTGTGCACCGGTAAATAATCTGCATAAGAGAAGCATTTTTATCATTAAAAACCTTGTCATTTCTACATAGCCATAGCGACCAAATAACAGCAATCGCTCCCACCCTACTGAATAGTTTGAACCTAGGATCCACTCTATTTAACCAGTTGCCAAAAATGTTAGCAACAGAACTAGGAGGATGTAAGGTAGAACCAATCTGGATGGCTGACCATATAGACCTAGCGAACTCGCACTGGAAGAATAAGTGCGTAATGGTCTCGTCGTGTTGACAGAAGACACACTTTTTACTTCCGTGTCAATTGCGTTTGGCAAGGTTATCTTTGGTGAGAATTACTCCTCGACGTAAATACCACGCAAACACTTTAGTTTTTAGTGGTATCTTCATCTTCCAAAGTTTGTTATTATTAGAACTATCGGCTGGAATTTCGGGTAGAATGAGCGCTCTATACATAGAATCAACCGAGAATTTGCCGTTCTTCGTGAGATTCCATTGAAACTTATCTGGACCTTCCGACAAATGGATTGAATCCAATCGGATGAGCAAAGCATTCCAAGATGCTTGTCGTGTTCCAAGTAAACTTCTTATGAACGAAACATTTGGTGGGAACGTATCCAACACCTTCGCGATCGTGTCACTTTTGTTTCGAACAATAGAATATAGAGCCGGATATTGTTCTTTGAGGGTAGATTGGCCAAGCCAAATATCCTCCCAGAAACGAATTTCCGATCCATCCCTAATTGAGAAAGAGCCATGTGGGAAAAAGAACTTCTTTGTAGCCATGAGGCCTGCCCAGAAGTGTGAATCACCAGGCTTCCAAAGAACCTGGGAAACAGCTTGATCTCCGACATATTTTCTCCTAAGAAGGGTTTGCCAAACTCCATCTTCAGAAAGAAGTTTAAATAGCCATTTACCTAGCAGCGCTCTGTTCTTAACCTCAAGGTCATGAACTCCGAGCCCTCCTTGGTCTTTAGGGCAGCAAACCACACTCCATTTAGTCAGTCGATATTTTTTCATCTCACAATCCCCTTGCCAAAAGAATCTAGATCGGAAATAATCCAATCGTTTTAAGACCCCTTTTGGCAGTTAGAAGAATGAAATCATATACAGTACCATATTCGTAAGTACCGAGTTTATGAGAACCAATCTTCCACCCAGAGATAGGAGTTTGCCTTTCCAGCTATTTAAACGTAATTGAAACCTTTCCTCCACCCTTTTCCATTCAGCATTTGTAAGTCTCCGATAATGAATCGGGATACCCAAATAGTTGATAGGAAATTGTCCTTGCTCACAGCCAAAAATCTCGGCGTACAAGGCGGCGTTCTCTTGGGCCTCGCCAAAGCAAAACAATTCATTTTTATGGAAATTTATGTTAAGACCCGAAAGTTGCTCGAAAGCTAACAAAATCAACTTAAGGTTACGAGCTTTTTTGATATCGTGTTCCATAAAAAGGATTGTATCGTCGGCATATTGAAGAATCGATAGTCCACCATCGACAAGATGTGGAATCACTCCTTCAATCTGACCCTCAGTTTTAGCGCATTCGATCAGGATTTCCAGCATATCTGCCACTATGTTAAATAGTATTGGCGATAGCGGGTCACCCTGTCGGAGGCCTTTTTTCGTTTGGAAGTATCTGCCAGTGTCATCATTGACCTTAATGGCTACACTTCCTCCAGAAACAAAGCTATTAATTAACGCGCGCCACTCAGAGGAAAAGCCTTTTATCCTGAGAGTTTGCTGGATGAAGGACCACTTCACTTTATCATAGGCTTTCTCGAAATCAATTTTCAGGATTACCCCGTTCAACTTTTTCCTATGTAGTTCGTGGACTGTTTCATGTAGGACCGCGACTCCATCAAGGATGTTGCGACCTTGCATAAAAGCCGTCTAAGACGGGCGAACCACATGATCTGACACAGTGTTCAGTCGAATCGTAGCCACTTTGGTGAATATTGTAAAACTAACGTTAAGGAGGCATATAGGTCTAAACTGTTGGATCATTTCTGCCTCGTTAACCTTAGGTAATAAAATTATCTCACCAAAATTGAGACGAAATAACTCTAGTTGTCCATTGTGAAGACAAGCGAACAACTGGAGCACATCGGCCTTGATAACATCCCAAAAGTTCTGGTAGAACTCGGCAGGAAATCCATCAGGTCCAGGGCTGAATTATGTTTCATTTGGAAAACTGCTTTTCTCACTTCCTCCTCTGAATAGGGTTTAGTAAGTAGGCTATTTTCCTTCTCTGAAACCTGGGGTATATCCTCTGTTCGGGACTCATCCAAGGTGAAATTCCCCTCCTCAGGGTCACCGAACAGGCCTTTATATTAATTTGTAATATACGACTTTAGTTGTTCCTGACCCTCAATCGTTCATTCATCCTGGACCAGAGAATGAATACGCTTTTTCCTGTGTCTGCCATTGGCAATACTATGGAAATAGCGAGTATTCGAGTCCCCTTCTAGAATGAATTGAGCTTTAGAACGTTGATACCATTTTAACTCCTCCTCGCGCAGTAGATTCGCTATCTGTGCATTTGATTGGCTCTTTAGCTCAATTTCTTGCGCGGATAGTAATCGAACTTCTGCTAATGCTTCTAGAGCATCGATTATCGAGAAAAGTCGTGCTTTTTCTTTTTTAAGTAGACCAGTAGTATGACGAGCCCAACCAACGAGGTGAGTACGTAAAGCACGTATCTTATTGTTCCACCGCTGGATAGGCGTATCACCCGCTACCGGTAAATCCCAGATTCTTTTAACCATGTCATGGAAGCCCTCGCGGTGTAACCAACCAAGCTCAAACTTGAACCGTGGTTTACATTGCGGCCTAGGCACTCCAGTGGTCAAAAGAATGGGAGCATGGTCCGACAAACCCTCAATACGTTCTAGAGCCCGTACCGACACCAATGGGAATCTAGCTTCCAATCAGAATCCATCAGTACACGGTCTAGTTTCTCATAAGTGGGTTCAGGGAGGGAATTAGCCCAGGTGAACTGTCTTCCCACCATCGTAATCTCTCTTAAATTCAAGCTGTCAATGACTGCATTGAATAAAAGAGGCCAACGGTTGTCGAACCGACCCTTACTTTTCTCGAACGGAAACCGTAGCAGGTTGAAATCCCCACCAATGATAATAGGGTGTGAGTTATCTTTTGCTAGGTTTACCAATTCAACGAGAAAAGAAGTCTTAGACGCTTCCTGAGCCGGCCCATACACGGCGACAAGACTCCAAATGAAATTATCGGATTTATTACGGATGTGCATTTTGATATGAAAATTGCCGTCCGTAACCTCCAATACTTCCATGGTATCAGTCCTGACGCCTAGTAAAATGCCACCGGAGCGTCCATGAGGAGGTCGCGAGTACCACTCAAACTCTATACCGCCCGATAGTCGGTTCAAAAGAGATTGTGGAAATTCACGTCTTCCCGTCTCAGAAATAGCTAAGAAATCTAAATTATGATCCCGAATACAATCAGCAAAGTGCAAGTGTTTAGCCAAGTCACCAAGACCTCTGCTATTTTTGAACATGCCATTCATCGGGAAACCGTGGGAGATTTGGATAACTTGGTCCGTTTCCGGGACTTGTTGGCTATAGATTTAGATTTCCGAGCAGATGCTTTGAGCTCATATAATGAACTCAAGCCGTCGTCATCCAAACCACCATCCAACACTTCACCAATTAGATGAGAAAGAAGCTGACCATCTGATGTGGCAATCGCTTCATCCTCATCATCATAGGTGGCAGACAACCCAGTCGATACTTTAGGAATAACCGTAAGATGGTCAAATTCCATATGCCTAAAGACCTTAGTTGACACATGAACTTGAGATTGACTATTACCGAGATTAAAACCTACACTACACAGTTTTGAATGAATGGATTGCGGTGAAAAAGAAAGAAAAGATTTCGAATCCATACCAGAAAAGTCCATGAGTGGCCCTGTGATAAAAGCTCCTAATCTGTAGATTTAGTGTGGCATTCTTATGATCTTATCTTACAGTTTATCATGGATGCTTTGTTGTAGTAATAAAAAAGAAAGGGCACAAAGCTCCACAGGAAAGAGAAGAGGGTCAGTGTGAGACAGACCGATGCTGCCAGCAGCTATTTTGTTTATTAGAATCTGTTCAAGATAATGGCGTGGTGAACAGTTGTGTAAACCTGGGTGGTGGGATATGTTTGTTCATGCTACAATTCTTTCTAGACGCACAAAAACTAGGTGATTTATCCTGGTATGTCACCCAATTCTTTTCACGTGCTGACATCACAAGCATACTTGGGATCAGATCATCCGTCCTTCTGAATAGAATACATCAAACATGGAAAGAGACATGTCACCACAATCCTTTCAAATGGCAAAAATATTTACTAACACACTGAATAGTTACCAATGCACTCATCAAGTACTCACATCATGTAATATTTTTATTGACTTTGAAAGGATGATATGCCCTTCTTTGCATCAAAGTTTCACAAAGCTACATACATGAGTTTTCTACGAATTGCTAAAAAAATCCCGCCGCAACGCGCGGGGTATCATCTAGTTTGTCTAGTTGACGGAGAGAGAATGAAAAAAGGGGAGACTGTCTTCCTTTAGCTAAGAGATGATCTCTTACGAAATAAGGTAAAATTAATTTCACCATTGTATTATTTGTCTTCCCTTAGAAATACAATTTCCTACTAAAATATAATTAATTCACATTAATTATAAGGGATGACAGTAAAATAAAATTTTGCCTTCGCTAACGATGTGGATCCGTGTCTTCCCGTTGTACATTACGTGTACAGAGTTGGCAGCTCGTGGGCTGAACCAACTCCAAGTTCGTCAGTCTAGTGAAATGTTCTGGCCCAACAACTCTGAACCCTAGCAGCTCTCCATAATCCCTCAAGCACCACCGGCGGCCACCGCGACCCATCGGAATCGGCGTTGGAAACGGATGTGGCGCGAGCTCCTCCTCAACAAACCTCCACAGAGATTCGCAGGTGAGCGGCGGCGCACGAGCATTTTTTTTTTGGAACTGCGCACGAGCATTGCTATGTGGGTACTAGACTACTAGAGCGTCTGAATAATCAATAGCGGCGCTGATTTGGTGAGTGCGTTGCAGGAAGAGGTGATGTCGCCGGAGCGAACGGCGAAGCAAGGGTGCCCAGGCGGCTACGCCGTCGCCTTTGCCGGCGACCGTCTAAGCGACCTGCCGGACGTCCTCCTCCACGCCATCATGTCCTTGGTCCCGGCCCCGCAGGTCGTGCAGACGACCGTGCTGTCGCGGCGGTGGAGGGACCTCTGGCGCTCTGCCCCCTGCTTAAACATCGACGAGTTCGACTTCTGGATTACCACTGGGAGTGGGAGTGACCTCCAAAAACGGGAGGAGAGTTGGCGCAAGCTCGAGGACTTCACCGCCAACTTACTCTTGTTCCATATCAATATCATATCCTTGGATAAGTTCCGGATATTTGCTGAAGCTTGGCATGCTAATGCACTTCAACGTCGAGTCATGGATAGATGGGTGCGACGCGGCATCAAATACTGCCCCCAAGTGCTGGAGATTCTTATATACGCTTCGCCCGTCCTCCCCTTTCCTCATATGGGAGCAAGCTCTTGCCGCCTCAAAAGGTTGCATCTTCGTTCTATGCATCTGGACAATCAATTTGGAGAGCTGCTTTTTTCTGGGTGTCCTCTTCTTGAAGATTTGGAGCTCATGTGGTGCGACCAAGCATTTCAAGAAATTAAGTCGCGCACATTGAAGAAGCTGGTCCTCGACCATTGTCAACATCTCAGTGGAGGTCAGGTGGTTATCACAGCACCTCGTCTTGCATACCTCCGACTTTGTATTCGAGGGGGTTGCTGTTCCAATGGTATTTCGATATGTGAGACAGCTTCTCTAGTCGAAGCATGGATTCATTTGCTTTGTCTTGGTGAAATATTCTCTTTGAAACACCAACGCCGGCTTCTTGGTAGTCTGTGCAATGTGCCAAATTTAGATTTGTTGGGCTTCCAGACAATGGTACGCATTCCTCCGATCCATGTTTCCTGAAATTGATCGCCAATTGAGATTCATTTGTTCTATTTTGATATTCATTTAGAGTTGTTTCATCTAAGGAATATTCGTGTTTTGCTTTCTGTTTTGCATGTATTTCAGGCAATGCTCGTTGATGAATCGGTTGAATTCCCAATATTCCCTGGCTTGCAAACCTTGTCACTTGATCAATGTTTCCTTGATAAATGTGATCTCAATGACAAATTAGAGGCTCTAGGAAGCTTTGTTCAGAATGCTCCTTGCTTGGAGAAGCTTACTCTGGAATGCTGCATGGTAATAACTTTTTTCCTATCTATCTTGACCAGTCTCATAATTTTTATATCTTCTGACATTAATCCTTTGGATATCAAAAGTTTGAAGTAGACATGGAGACAGAGGGGCAGCAAGTGAGGAAAAACATAATTCTCGAACGACAGGACCAAAATACTTACCGGTGCCCGAAGTTGAAGTTCATAGAAGTCATGTACGAGGAGGACCATGATCACCAACTAGTGGAACTTTTGTGGGGAATAGGAAGGAAGCTACCAGATGCTAGTATCATTCTCACCAGTCTTAATGGTGACTAAAATATTTCCCGAGCACCTGATAACTTTGCTGTGATCCTCGTTGCATCCAAGGTTGTATTTTGTTTAACAGAGCTTAATCTCGTAGTGTTGGTATGTCAAGACAGTTGAACTATAAGTCCTTGACATTGTAGGCATGGTGTATAATCCTTGCACTACAGCACATCCAATGGGGTGCCAGAAGCTGAATTGTGTGCTCATCTTGTTCCCCGCTTATGCACTGCCAAATATGGTAAGCCTGCTTGGGAAAATCTTATGCTTTTGACTAAATGAAGATCTGATGCTTGATAAAGTTGGTAAATGTTAGCAAACCCTTAACATTTTCTGGGAAAAAATGGTGCTTAGTGTCCCTAAATTCAAACTATACCCTGGCACAATTGGTAAAGAGCAAGTCTTGGTCTTGTGGTATATATATTTTTGGAAAATACATACTATGGTACTAGGTGCATAATTTTGCAAAGAAAAAGTTTCAGGTGCATAATTTCCATGTGAAGTGATGATTTCCTGGATAACTGATACTCAAGATTTAAGAATGCAACTTGCACTATAGTAACTATGTGACGGTGGAACACAAGAGTGGCAGTGGGTGAATTAGTGATGATGTGTTCTGCCGACACATAGTTTTGTATCAGTAAACCAAATTCGGTTTCAATGCTACAGATATAAGAGCATCTCCACCGGGGGGCCTCCAAATTCGTGTCCGGCATCCCCAATGGGGCCTCCATTGGGGGTGCCGGACATGTGTCCGTCCATGTTTTCGACCGCGTCCACAGCGGCGCACCCCAAACGTCCGTCCCCCAAACGCGAGCAAATCATCGAACACCTTGCGGGCGGCGGATTTTATTAAACGAGATTTAACAAACTTACAATTTAAAATCTAAACGAGATTTAACAAACTAAACTTAAACTACGCCGGTACCGGCTACACGCTACAGTGTCTAGCCAACCACTACACGCGCCGCGGCGAGGAGAGATGCCGCTCCATGGCCTAGCGAATGGGAAGAAGATGCGAACCAAGCGTCGGAATCATCAACAGACTTGCATGTCTCGATGATCCGGCGCAGGAAGTTTCATCTGCTATTCCCATTGGCTACGGCCTTTAGAAACGAAGCCTCGCCGTGGCTGAGGCTTCTGGTTTCGCGGCCGGCGCGTGGTGGGATTTCATCTACCGCCTGGCCGCCTGATCGGAAGCCTCGCCGGCTTCACCTTGCGCCCCCTTCTCCGGTGGCGGCGGCGCTGCTGACCAAGATGCGCCTGCCGTTTCTATAGGTAGATCGGGCAGCTCGGGGTCGTCGTCGTCGTCCTCGGCTGCGTCGTTGTCGTCCGATGCAGACAACTCCGGCGTTGGTTCCCGCGCGCCGGTAGGGAGGAAGTCGCCGGCACAGCACGCCTCGTACTCCGCGTCCACCACGGCGTGCCAGTAGGGCGCCGAGATGGAGTACTTGGGGTCGATCGTCTGCTCGTACGACATCGCCTGCCACTTCCGCATGATGAAGCCGACGCGCTCCTTGCCGCTGAGCCGCGGCGCCACCGGCACGTTGACGGCGTTCCTCGTCCACCCTTCGGGTAGGGACGCGTCCCCCTCCACCGGCACGCTGTGGCGGCAGCACAGCTGCGCCGTCTCCAGCGACATGACGTACGGAGGCGCGTTGGCTGCCTCCTCGAGCCACCGCTCGCGTTCATACGCCCTGGCCATCTCCGCCTCCTCGTTGCGGCGACGGCGTTCCTCCATCTGCTCGCGGCGTCGCTGGCCGCGGCGCTCGCTTTCCGCCAAGAGGAAGTCGCGATGACGCCGGAGCTCGCGCTCCTCCGGCGTAGCATTACCCTCCACGGCAACAACAACGAGAAATACAACATACATGCCACACAGGGGTGCTACGACCCTCTCTCCTATCCTCTCTTCCCCAAGGGGGAGCTTGGTTGGCATCCGAATATCCCTAAAGGTGAGGAGTCTTGGGAAGTTGCACAGCTACCGAGAGCCAACCGTGATGACAATGGAGGTTCTCTATTTTAGATGCTTGTCTATTTCTTTTTGCTATCCTTTACGCATGTTCCCTAACCTTCACTTCTCTATGTTACGCGCAGAGGGGGGTGGTCGTTTGTGCGTCTCCGTCAGAGACTACTACTGTTATACGCTACAGACGCGTCCAGCGATATTCAATCCCATACTGCATGGAGGGCGTTTGTTCCAGCAGTTTGGTGTCAACATGTACATAAAGATCGAGGGTTGCAGGTTGAGATGGTTCAGGAACAACCAGAAACAGATACGTGCATGATGGTTATGAGATGAGGAAAAGGTTTTTGTTAAGCAATCCATAGAAGGATTTGGCGCCGCTCACTAAATTCAGTGGTTAATAAAATTTGTAAATCGGTGGTTCCTGCTTGGAGAAGAATCAGTATCATGCAAATGAAGTCAAAGACAACCTTTCAGATATTGTACGAGAATATCTTAAACGTGTCAATAGATACCAGATTTGGCAACATAGGCGATGATTCAAATCGTTCCTTCTTTTATAGACAGACGTAAAAATATAAGTCTGGATTTTAGCTTGTTGGATTACGATGTCCTATCTTATCTATGTACATTAATTTTTTACATTTATTCAATGTTAAATTGTGCAAAAAAAATTACCCATTGCAACGCACGAGCATTCAACTAGTAAAAGTCTGCAGCTCATGGGCTGAACCAAATCCATGTTCGTCAGTCTCGTTGGCCCAATCAAACACTCTAGTGAAATGTTGAAAGGGCATATTTTCTATCCCTTAGTTTTTGTGTGTTAGGCAACAACACTAGGATATATCTAAGTGATGTTAAGTAGTGCAGGAGTCAAAAGAAATATTTGCACGTTGCATCGAAACACTTGACAGGAAAAAGAAGTCTGCATTTGCTTGCCCAGTCCGGAGTCTCCGGTCCTCAGGGGCTCAGGGGCCGGAGTCTCCGGCCTCTCAGGTTTGACACACTCGACGGCAGCTACGGTATAGGGGTCCGGAGTAACCCCGGAGTCTCCGCCCGACCGGAGTCTCCGCACCTCCGGTCCGGAGTCTCCGCCCCCAGACAAGTTTTGAAGCGAAGTGACCAAGCGACGGCAGCTGCGGTATAGGGTCCGGAGTGACCCCGGAGTACCCCCGGAGTCTCCGGTCAGCCCGAGTCTCCGGACTTCCAGTCCGGAGTCTCCGGCCCAAGTGGACAGAAACGGCTAGTTTTTCTGGAGGGGTATAAATACCCCTCCACCTACCTCCAGCCAGCTAGCTCGCCCAAACTTGAAGTCTCCATTATTGCAAGCTCAAGAATCACTAGATCTCCCAATCCCTCCACCCAAACTCGTTGATCTTGGAGGATTGAAGGAGAAGCCCGGATCTACATCTTCACCAAGCCGTTCTTCATTTCCCCCTCATTCACTTGAGGGCCCCTTGGCTAGGATTTCCATTAGGAAAACCTAGCTTCTTATTGTACTCACTTGTTGTCTTTGTGACAGATTTGTAGCTGTTCGGGAGCCCCCAATCCTCTTGTGGGTTGTGCCCCGGATCGTTGTTGTAAGGGCTCCGGATTCCGCCTTGAAGGATTCCGATAGTGGAAGGTGAACCAAACCTTTGTGGTGCGGTTCATCGGAGAAGAAGGTGCGTCCGCCTTTGTGGCGGTTGAGTTTTGACCTTTGTGGTAGCTCACACCTCTCCAACGAGACGTACTCCCCTAAAAAGGAGGAACTCGGGATTACATCCGTGTCTCCGCGTGCTTTCACTTCGGTTACTTCTATCCTTGTTTATAGTCTTTACTTCGTGTATCTTGTTTAGTTGCTAGCTTGTCATATAGGTAAATTCACCTTAGTTGCATATCTAGAGAATTTACCTTTTGTGTCAAGCCTAATTTGAAAAAGTACTAAAATTGAAGTAGCACCTATTCACCCCCCCCCCTCTAGGTGTCATACGATCCTTTCAATTGGTATCAGAGCCTCGGCTCTCTTGTTGGGCTTAACCGCCTAAGAGAAGTATGACACGAAGTGATGGTGATCCCTTGGATGACCAAGCCACTACGGCATCCATGGCCGATCTCAAATCGATGGAGACATCTTTGATATCGTCCATGGATACCAAATTTGCCGAGATGCGTGAGTTGATCACACAACTCGCAAGTGGCAAGGTTCCTAAGGAGACCACCCCACTAGATGATCCGCTACCTCCATGACGGTGAAACCGAGGAGGGAAAAGGGAAAAGAAAGGGGTTGAAGATAAAGAAACCGACCCTAAGAAATCTTCCACATCTACCACCACTCCCGAAGGTGGGAAGCCGGAGTACCATGGGGTTCCCTTTGTACTCTCCCGACCCACCTATCCATCATACTCGCATAAACCCTTTGGGTCCACCTCCTAAACTTAATGCATTAGCTTTTGCTACTTGGCAACACTTAATGAAATCTCATATCAACAGTTCCTCTATCGAGCTTTGGAGGATCATTCAAGAGGGATACAAGGCCGTGAATCCTAACAACTTGACAAGAAGAGAGGTGGCCGAGAAACAACTCAATGCTTCCGCTCTCCACATGATTGAACTTGCCGTTGGAGAAAGTGGTCTTCATCACATTCAAAACTCTCCACCGCCAAAGAAGCTTGGGAGTGCCTTGAGGTGGCATTTCTTGGAAATGAAAGCATGAAGAGGAATAGATTTGATGCTTTGAACAATGAAGTCGAAGGCTTCTACATGCTTGATAGTGAAACTCATGAAGAGATGTATGCAAGACTCAAGATTCTTGCCCAAGCCTTTTCAATGTTGGGGCAACCTATGTGGATGATGCTTGGATCAAGAGGAAGTATGTGAATGCTCTCATGCCCTTCGAGCCCGTTGACTTGAAGGCCCTTCAAGGAAAATTCAACTACCTTGAGATGACATCCAATGAAGTTATGCAAGAGATACAAGCCTCCAAGGTTGCCACCAAGAATGCTCTAGACAACCGTGCTAGGGCCATGGGAATGAAGCAAGGTCCCTCTCTTGCTTTGAAGGCCAAGGTTGTGTGCCTTGATGAACATGATGAAGTTGAAGCATGCCCGAACAACCTTCCTCCCGATGACTTGAACAAGCCCTCCATGGTCACATAGCTCTTGCAACAAGGACTTTTGGCGTGACCCGGCCAAGGCAAAGGCTCAAGTTGATCATGCAAACAATCCAAGCGGGAAGAAGGAGTTTGCTAATAGGATAAAGACTTGCTACAATTGTCATAACAAGCATCACTTCATCAAGGATTGTCCTTATGAGAATAGAGAGCAAAACGGTGGAAGGCTTGTCCTCAAGGGCGAATCAAACATGATACAAAAGAAGCCTTTTGTCAAGAGGAAGCCATTCTTCAAGAAAGCACCAAGAATTGTGTTGTTGACTCAAGAAGAGTATCCTTCCGAGGATTCCGAAGAAGAAGAAGAACCCACTCGTGAGGTGGCCGCTTTGGCCATTGTATCAACTCCACCTCCTTCTCTCTTCGAATCCCCCAATGAGAACCTCTCCATCAACACCGCTCGTTGCCTCATGGCTTCCGTCACCGAGGTATCATCTTCTACTCCCAAGACTATGCATGAAATAGATGATAAAACTAGTCTTGTGATTAAGAAAGAACTTGTTGCTTCCGATACTATTGTGGCTAACTTGCAAGGTGAAGCTAAGGCATATGTTGAGTCTCTCTTGAGACAACTTGATGCGGCCGAAGAAATCCTTGATGACAAGGGAAAAATTGAGAGAGAGGATTCTCTCACCATAGCATCCTTGAATGCTTCCATAGAATCCTTGAATGCTTCTCTTGAAGAAGAGAGTGAATATAGAACCTCTCTTGAGGAAAGAATTGAGTCTCTTGATGATAAAAATGATGAAATAATTGCTAAAATCATTAAGGATAGAGATCATGTCTTTGCTAAATATAAAGTGATTAAAAAGGAGAAAGCCGAGTTTGTGGTTGCTAATGCTAGACTCCTTGAGGATGTGGAGAAACTTAACAAGGCTCACAAGGCCTTGGAAAGTACCCACTCTCTTCTAGTCAAGTCTCATGAGCAACTTCAAACTCAACTTTCAAATCTAACTCACCTAGCACCTCTACTCCCTCTTGTGATCATGCAAATGTTATTGAGGAAAATGCTAGGTTGAAGGTTGAGCTTGCCAAGGCCACTAGTGCCAAGACCTCTATTCCTAAAGGTAAAGAAAAGGTTGTTGCTCAAATTTTTGAGCAAAAGCCACACAAAGGGAAGGAGGGCCTCGGTTATGTGGCCAAGGCAAAGAAGAAGAAGAGCAACACCAATGCCAAGCCCGCACAAGCCAAGACTCCATTGCGGGTGGTAATGCCACTAGGGGCAAGACCACTCGTAGTGACTTTGCGGGGCATAACAATCCCAACTACTTTCTTTATGTTGATTACTATGGGGATGTTTATGCAAAATATGTTGGTCCTTATGATGGTTACATTGCTTACTCTATTTGGGTTCCTAAGACCCTTGTTGCTAACAAAAGAGGACCCATTGAGAAATGGGTACCTAAAACCAAGCAATGATTTCTTGTAGGACTATGCTTCCGGTGGGTCTAAATGGGTGGTTGATAGTGGATGCACTAGTCATATGACCGGAAGCAAGAGATCATGACGGAGTTGGGACCAAATATAAATCAAGCATCCGTCTCCTATGGTGATAAATCAAAAGCGGAGGTAACGGGTCTCGGCAAGGTGGTAGTTGCAAAGGATATCACCCTTGTAAATGTCATGCTTGTCGAGTCCCTCGGTTACAATCTTATGTCCGTTCGTGCACTTAATAAGATGAATTTTGATGTCCATTTTACTATTGATATGGTGGTACTCTTGAGGAGCAAGACTCTAAAGGTCATGTTCGTTGGGTATGTTGAAAATGAGTTGTTCGTGGTGGACTTTTCGGGGTCTACCAACACTCAAGCAATATGCCTATTCGGAAAGGCCGACGTGGGATGGTTGTGGCATCGCCGCTTGTCCCATGTCAACATGAGAACTTTGCAAAGTCTTCACAAGGGTGGCCACATTCTTGGACTAAAAGACAATGTTTCTTTTTCTAGAGATCGTCTTTGTAGGGCTTGTGTTGAAGGAAAGATGCATGATTCTCCCCATCCAAGCAAGACCATCATTTCATCAAAGAGGATATTGGAACTTCTTCATGTTGATCTCTTTGGTGCCGTGCCTCAACCTAGTCTTGGTGGGAAGAAATATTGTTTGGTGATTGTTGATGACTATTCAAGATTTACTTGGGTTTATTTCTTCAAGACGAAGGATGAGACCCAACAAGCCGTCATCGACTTTTCCAATGAAGTTCAACGCCAACACAATGTCCCTATTTGGTCATTAGGAGTGATAATGGCTCCGAGTTCAAGAACTACACCTTAAATGAGTTTCTTAGTGAAGAGGGGATTCGTCATCAATATTCCGCTGCATATACCCCTCAACAAAATGGTGTAGCCGAAAGGAAGAACCGGACTCTCATGGATATGGCAAGGTCTATGTTGGCGGAGTTTAAGTCTCCGCTATTCTTATGGGCCGAGGCTATCTCCACGGCGTGTCACTCATCTAACCGGCTATTCTTTCGAGTTGGCAAGAAGTTTACATCTTATGAGATGCTCACCGGCAACAAGCCCAATGTCTCCTACTACCGAGTATTTGGTTGTAAGTGTTTCTATAAGAACAAAAGTGTTCGTTTGTCTAAATTTGAATCTAAAGCTTTAGAGGGTGTTTTTGTTGGGTACGGTGCCGAATCTCACACCTATAGAGTCTATGACAAACCGTTGGGAAAGTCATAGAATCTTGTGATGTGAGGTTCGATGAGAATGACGGCTCCCAAGTGGCGCAATTTCATGTTTGTGATGTAGATAATGAAGAGCCTCAAGATGCTATAAGAAGAATGGGCATTGGTTTCCATCGTCCCGTTGAGATTCATTACGAGTCTCCTCAAGCAAGTCCAAGCTCCATTCAAGTGGAGGCCTCTTCATCACAAGTTGAAACGGCGCCTATCATGGAAGCAAATGATGCACCACCCCAAGAACAAGTTCAAGACCCTCCTCATGTTGACCAAGTTGCTATGCAAGAACCAAGTTCTCCTATTGTTGATGCTAGCCAAGGTCATGACCAAGATCAACCCTCTCCTTCATTGTTGAAGATGTGCTTCAAGATGATCAAGGTCAACATTCCGGTCAAGACGGGGACTCAAATGATCAAGATGATCAAGAGATACCTCCAAGATGCAATAGAGATATCGAAGCCCGTCGTAAAGCAAGAATTGTAAAAGACTTTAAATAAAGAGTCACCATCTAGAAACATCCTTGGTGACCACAAGAAGGGTGTTACCACAAGAAGGCAATTGGCAAACTTTAGTGAACATCAAGCTCATATTTCCATGGTGGAACCAAAGAAAGTGTTTGAAGCTCTTGAAGATCCGGATTGGTTAGAAGCTATGCATGATGAACTCAATAACTTCAAGCGCAACAAAGTGTGGAATCTAGTTGAGAAGCCAAAAGATTGCCGCAATGTTATAGGCACAAAGTGGATATTCAAGAACAAGCAAGATGAGCATGGAATGGTTGTGAGGAACAAGGCAAGATTGGTTGCACAAGGGTACTCTCAAGTTGAAGGCATTGATTTTGGAGAGACTTATGCACCCGTGGCTCGCCTTGAGTCCATCCGTATCCTTCTTGCATATGCATCACATCATAACTTTAAATTGCAACAAATGGATGTGAAAAGTGCTTTCTTAATGGTCCTTTAAAGGAGTTGGTATATGTTAAGCAACCACCGGGTTTCGAGGACCCTAAATTCCCTAACCATGTCTACAAGCTTGATAAGGCGCTCTATGGTCTCAAACAAGCACCTCGTGCTTGGTATGAGCACCTAAGAGAGCTATTGCTAGACCGTGGATTTGAATTGGGGCAAATCGATCCCACTCTCTTTACCAAGAGGGTCAAAGGGGAGCTTTTCATATGCCAACTTTATGTTGATGATATTATATTTGGCTCATCTAACAAAGCTTTCAATGATGAATTTTCAAAGCTTATGACCGATAGGTTCGAGATGTCTATGATGGGCGAATTGAAGTTCTTTCTCGGTTTTGAGATCAAGCAATTGAATGAAGGGACTTTCATCTCTCAAACCAAATATACCCAAGACATGCTCAAGAGGTTCAATATGCACAATGCTAAGGGCAAGCGGTTTCCCATGGACACCAAATGCCATCTTGAACTTAACCCGACGGTATCGATGTTGATCAAAAACTTTATCGCTCTATGATTGGTTCTTTGCTTTATCTTTGTGCATCTAGACCCGATATTGTGTTGAGTGTAGGGGTGTGTGCAAGGTATCAAGCCGCTCCTAAAGAAAGCCACATGGTGGCGGTCAATAGAATCCTTCGATATTTGGTTGATACCCCAAGGTTTGGTTTGTGGTACCCAAAGGGCACTAATTTCTCTCTTGCCGGGTACACGGATTCGGATTGGGCCGGTTGCAAGGATGATAGGAAATCAACTTCCGGGGCATGCCAATTTCTTGGTAGGTCCTTGGTGAGTTGGTCTTCTAAGAAGCAAAATTGTATATCTCTCTCCTCCGCCGAAGCCGAGTATGTGGCGGCCGCTAGTGCATGCACTCAATTGTTATGGATGAGGCAAACTTTAAAGGAATACGGTGTCAATTGTGACAAAGTGCCTCTTTTGTGTGACAATGAAAGTGCTATCAAGATTGGCCACAATCCGGTGCAACACTCAAGAACGAAGCATATTGAGATTCGGGATCATATTGCTCGTGGTGATATTGAGCTTGGCTATATTCCAACCAAAGATCAACTTGCCGACATTTCACGAAGCCACTTGATGAAGCAAGATTCACCTTCTTGAGGCATGAGCTAAATATCGTGGATTCTAGGAGCTTGACTTGACCATCTTGCATACACACCTATATTTTGACTATTATTTGGTTTAGGTGTAGGCATGGACATAGGGGGAGTGCGGTCCTAATCCATTGGACTATCCCTCCCCCCATTATGCCGATAGTAAGACTCATTTGTCTCTATATTTTCATTTCATGAATTGTGAGCTTAAATGACGAGTAGTGGCCGTGAACCCAAGATACATCTTCGCGGTGTCACACCACACACTCATACATGGTGGCCTAGGCCACCGCCCTCCTCTTTGTGAGGAGTTGGATCTTATTTGGGCTTATTGGTTTTATTTGGGTTTTCTAGACCTTTTATTTTTCTTTGGGAGAAACACTTGGAAATTGGCTTTTATATTTGATCTTGCAACTTCCAAGTGCGTATCCCACCATCAGTGACTTTGTTCTCATCCTAAGCCTTTCCTACCTAAAAACATGCTCCTCTTGCAACATACATGTCTCCCACAAAATTCTGGCAGTTTTGGAGCTTTGGGTCCGGAGACTCCGGTGTGCAACACCGGAGACTCCGGTCTGTCCAGAGTCTCCGCCCTAAACCTGGAAAACTCCGGCTCAGGCCGGAGACTCCGGTGTTTAGGCCGGAGACTCCGGACCCGGTCGTTTCACTGGGTTCCTTAAGGGCACGGGGTGGGGAGCTGTGAACACAACTCCTCATACACCCCCGTCCCCAACCACTCCCCAGTCGCCGCCGTCGCTCCAAGCTCGCCTCCGGCCGCTCCCCGCCGCCGGAATCCGCCGTGCCACCGGCTCCTCCACCTCCCAAGCGTCGGGGATCTTCCTCCCCTCCGTTTGAATCTCACCATGAAGGACACGGGTACCACTCTCTCTCTTCCTCTAGGATTCTTCCTAGATCTAGTTTTGAGAGTAGTTCTTGTTGAAATTCTTGGTGTAGAACCTTTAGGATGGCAATGTACTCTCTAGGAAATTGTTGGTGTCGATTTTTCGTTCAGATTTGACCTAGGTTGGAAGTTCCTGTCTCAGGCCGGAGATTCCGGTCCCCCTGACCGGAGACTCCGGTGTGGCCGGAGACTCCGCCCCCTGAGACCGGAGACTCCGGTCCAGATCGTCTCTGAAGAAAATTTCTCTCCAACTGTTTCTCTCTTTTGATTCCATGGACATGTATGCTTATCTCAATGCTACCTATCTACTCCTGTTTCACAGCTAACAAAAGGTACCCCGGTGCTTCATCCTCATCCTCGAATATCAAGAAGAAGAAAGAAGCTTCAAGGTCGAGACTACTTGGTCTATGATGCAGAACAGACAAGCATGTGCAGAGTGGTGACCTAAAGAAGCAAAAGGCTGCTGAGGCTACTCGGGCTAGGCAAGAGGCTAACCTCCTTCGAGAAGAAAGGGCCAAGAAGGCTAAGTTTGACAACATCACCACTTTGAAGGACTTGAACAAGGAGGAGTTCCGCTCCATGAGGGCACAAATTTCTATGACATGCCCAACAATTCAACCGATGGTCACTTTTGGAGAAGGGAGCAAGAGCTCATTATGAAGGAACTCTATGCAAATTTGGACCCAAAAGCCCTTGTGTGTCCACAAAAACCTTGCAGTTTGAAGTGTTGGCCAAGAAGGATTACTTTAAGGAAGCAATTTGGGTTGCTAGAAAGATTGGTCTTGAGCACCTCATTTCCCTCCAACAAGATTATGATATTGAGATGGTGCAACAGTTTTTGCCACTCTTGTGCTTGGAGATGAGGAGGACACCAAAATGACTTGGATGACGGGGCCTCTCAAAGTTAGTGCACACTTTTCAGAATTCGGAGAAGCTTTGGGATATGTGTTCAAAGGTGTGAACATTTCCGTTGGTCGAAGAATGCATGTTGAAGGAGTGGCCTATGATAAGAAGCTCCTCGCCCTCTTGCTGCCAAAGATGGTGCCATTGCTACCACCAAAGGTCTCAAGCCCATCTACAACATTTTGATTCGCATGTTTCGTTGGAGCATTGCACCTCAAGCCGGGAATACGGATGCTATCCGTGGAGCTCTTGTCAACCTCATGCATCATTGCCACACGACATACCTTGCCGGACCGGATTGCCAAGGGGTTGAGATTGATGTCATGGACTATATCCGGTGTGAGATCAACATTGCTATTTATGAGAGGAAGAATCCTATGTATGCTCCCTATGTCATGAAGCTCATCCTCAAAAAGATTCCCAAACTCGATCAATCCCGTTTCAAGAAACACACCTATGGTTACCTTCAAGTGCTCGCCATCATCTTGCTCAAGCCACTTATGAAGAGGTAGAGGCGCAAGAAGCGCCTAGGGCAAGAAGGAAAAATGCCACTCCACCCTCTTGGGCTCATGGTGGCAAGGAAAGAGTCAACAATGAGATGAAGAATGTTTCGTGGTGGAAAAGGGCTATGATGTGCATGGGTGTTGCGGTGCACAAGGAAAACCATCAAACCTATGTTACCAACAAGAAGATCTTGTCCAACCAAGCCCATATGATGAAGGAATTGCGCAAAATCAACAATGGTGGCACCACTCCTCCTCGCCAAGAAGATGAACCCGAAACTCCGCCATCCGAAGCAACTATTCCTCTTGAGAAGTGGAATGTGGATATCTTTCCTTGGAATGATTATGATGATGTGACCTCCATGCCTACCTCTTCTCGCAACACCGGAAAGGCTCCTATGCGCTATGAAGAAGAAAGTGATGAGGAAGACGAAAGTGAAGAAGCAAGTGGTGAAGCAAGTGGAGATGATCATGATGCTGAAAGTGGGGATGGTGATGACGACTATGATGAAGACGACGAGTGATCGCCTTGGGTTTCGTTAGCATCGCTCTTTTCCCTTTTTGGCGTTTCGATGCCAAAGGGGGAGAAGTAGTTCTACTAGGTTCTCTCGTGGGATTTGCATGGGTCGGACACAAGCATGCTCGTTTATCATTTCTTTGAAGCTTGTGTCCTTTTATCTTTGTTGTTGAACTTATTTGCTTTTTATTCGTATGAGACTATGTTTTATTCCGTCTGTGTGGAACTTATGGATATTTCATTCTATCTATGGTTGAGATGGTATCTATCTTTGTGATGATATATTTTTGTGCATTGGTTTATATTCTACAATATTATGCACAAGGTATGTTCCTTTCCTCTCAAACCATTATCTTGATATGTCCTTGTGCTTATGAAATTTATCATGTTCAATATTTCTTGTGAGTTGTCTCTCCTCTACATGTTGAGCATTTGTATTCAAATGCAAACTACTTGTATGCACACATGTAGGGGGAGCCTCTCGAATCCTTTGTGGAACATGTCGATATTTGTTGTGTGTTTATTGCAAATCCGAGTGTTGTCATCTAACACCAAAAAGGGGGAGATTGAAAGGGCATATTTTATATCCCTAGTTTTTGTGTGTTAGGCAACAACACTAGGATATATCTAAGTGATGTTAAGTGGTGCAGGAGTCAAAAGAAATATTTGCACGTTGCATCGAAACACTTGACAGGAAAAAGAAGTCTGCATTTGCTTGCCCAGTCCGGAGTCTCCGGTCCTCAGGGGCTCAGGGGCCGGAGTCTCCGGCCTCTCAGGCTTTGACACACTCGACGGCAGCTACGGTATAGGGTCCGGAGTTACCCCGGAGTAACCCCGGAGTCTCCGCCCGACCGGAGTCTCCGCACCTCCGGTCCGGAGTCTCCGCCCCAGACAAGTTTTGAAGCGAAGTGACCAAGCGACGGCAGCTGCGGTATAGGGTCCGGAGTGACCCCGGAGTGCCCCCGGAGTCTCCGGTCAGCCCGGAGTCTCCGGACTTCCAGTCCGGAGTCTCCGGCCCAAGTGGACAGAAACGGCTAGTTTTTCTGGAGGGGTATAAATACCCCTCCACCTACCTACCACCCAGCTAGCTCGCCCAAACTTGAAGTCTCCATTATTGCAAGCTCAAGAATCACTAGATCTCCCAATCCCTCCACCCAAACTTGTTGATCTTTGGAGGATTGAAGGAGAAGGCCCGGATCTACATCTTCACCAAGCCGTTCTTCATTTCCCCCTCATTCACTTGAGGGCCCCTTGGCTAGGATTTCCATTAGGAAAACCTAGCTTCTTATTGTACTCACTTGTTGTCTTTGTGACAGATTTGTAGCTGTTCGGGAGCCCCCAATCCTCTTGTGGGTTGTGCCCCGGATCGTTGTTGTAAGGGCTCCGGATTCCGCCTTGAAGGATTCCGATAGTGGAAGGTGAACCAAACCTTTGTGGTGCGGTTCATCGGAGAAGAAGGTGCGTCCGCCTTTGTGGCGGTTGAGTTTTGACCTTTGTGGTAGCTCACACCTCTCCAACGAGACGTACTCCCCTAAAAAGGAGGAACTCGGGATTACATCCGTGTCTCCGCGTGCTTTCACTTCGGTTACTTCTATCCTTGTTTATAGTCCTTACTTCGTGTATCTTGTTTAGTTGCTTGCTTGTCATATAGGTAAATTCACCTTAGTTGCATATTAGAGAATTTACCTTTTGTGTCAAGCCTAATTTGAAAAAGCACTAAAATTGAAATAGCACCTATTCACCCCCCTCTAGGTGTCATACGATCCTTTCAAATGTTCTCGCCCAGCACCTGTGAGCCCTAGCAGCACTCCAAAATCCCTCAAGCGCCACCGGCCGCCGCCGCGACCCATCGGCATCAGCGTTGGATCGAATGTGGCGGCGAGCTCCTCCTCACACGGACGTCCCCGGAGATTTCTAAGGTCAGTGAGCGAGCGGCGGCGGACGGGCATTGCTATGGGGGTGCCAGAGCGTTTGTATAATTTGGTGAGTGCTTTGCAGGAAGTGGTGATGTCGCCGGAGCCAACGGCGAAGTGAGGGTGCCCAGGCGGCCACGCCGTCGCCTTTGCCGGCGACCGTCTAAGCGATCTGCCGGACGTCCTCCTCCACGCCATCATGTCCTTCCTCCCGGCCCCGCAGGTCGTGCGGACGAGCGTGCTGTCACGGCGGTGGAGGAACCTCTGGCGCTGCACCCCCTTCATAAACATCAACGAGCACGACTTCCGGATTACCATTGGGAGTAACCACGAGGAGAATTGGCGCAAGCTCGAGGACTTCGCCACCAACTTGCTATTGTTCCATAACAATTCCACATCCTTGGATACGTTCCGGATATCTGCTAATACTTCGACTGGTAATGCACTTCACCGTCGTGACATGGATAGATGGTTGCATCAAGACACGTTTTAGTGTTAGGTACATACATACATAGATATATGTGAGTCAATTAAAATGGAACGGAGGGAGTAGTTCCGTGTGATGTCATTGTTTCGGCGGTGGCGACGGCATTGGGAGTAGAAGAGGAGCGACGCGTGGGACATGAACACATATGACTTTAACTAGCTACTCCATCTGTTTCAAATTAGATGACTTTCATTTGTTCACATGAACATGTGGATGTATCTATACTTATAACATGTCTAGATATATTCACATGTGAACAAATGGAAGTCATCTAATCTAATTTAGAACAGAGGGGTATATTTTACTCTGCGGGTGACAGTAGAAACAAAACGCGATTTTTTTCTCAAAAAAATGGCAACTAAAAAATTAAACGAAAACGGGAAGTGAGATGTAACTAGTTTTGCTCCAGAAACTTGATTATTGAGCTGTCCGTGTGGTAAAACCGACGTATTTATAAACTAACTAAAATCATGACGACCTTTTTTAAACGGATGGAGTATTCAAATGGCGCACACGTGCCCCCGCCAGCGTCGACTGCAGTCTGCAGGTACCTAGGCACAGATCATCATCCACGATCGATCGATACCGCGGATGACGAGGCCACCAACGTCCAACGCCACGTATAGCTCCGCAGCATCCGACGCGTGCGCACAAGTCGGCCAGCGCTGCACAGATGGATGCTTCTATCCGCAAGCACGCGTGCCCTCCCCCGAAGCACCTTTTGCCTTTATAAAATCGCCATGGGACCGAGAACAGAGATCACAAACCACCATCGATCTCATATCTCAACTCCTGCTCTCTCATCATCTGGTCCATCTTTGAAGCTTTCCATCCTACAACCGCGCGAGTCTTTTAACCAGCTAGAGATATGCCATCGCTCTGGCGCAGGAAGAGGGCAGCGACGACGACGCCGGTGGTCCGGACGAGGCGGATGCCGTCGATCGGGGCGCTGTGGCGCCGCCTGGTCCGGGCGCTCTCCTTCGGCCGCGCCGGCCGCGGGAGGACCACCACGAGGCTGTGATCGGCCGGCGCACGCGTCGCACGCTAGGTGCCGACCGGCGAACGACGATGCCGATCGACGACGCCATCTGCCGTGTCTGCACTGATCCCCTGGTCGTTTGATTGTGTGAGTGTTGCAGTAGCTGAGGAATTTTGTTCGCAGCTAGCTGTGCCAGAATGTATGTTAACTTTGTATTTTGTGTGCGAACGCGTTGTACTACTACCCTTGTTAATTAATTCTAAGAAAAACTCGTGATTTACATTTCAAGAGGACTCAGAGCACGTGCAAGTTTCCATTGTAGATTTTTATATGTAATTATTAAATATGTCACTTGTGTTAGTACTCCAGCCCCTTGTTCTAAATCAAATATGTCACTTATGTGAATATGTCTATTACTCAGCTATAGATGTATTTTTCTATATCCAGTTAATTAAAGCGAAGTGCAAACTGAGGGCTCCTTTGATTTTATTTGATTCATACGATTATCAAATTTCATAGGATTAGCAAATGATTCATAAGATTATCAAAGGATTGGTGTAGGATTGAAATCCTATTGAAATATTTCTTTCGAAGCCGTTCAGTTCATAAGATTATATCCCGTAGGAAAATTTTAGATTTTTTCCGAATTGATTCGTAGAATTGTATAGGAAAAAATCATATAGAAATCTTTTGTAAGCCGTTTGATTCATGATATCCCATAGAAAAAATTTCTTTTCGAAGCCGATTGATTCAGGAATCATATACCATAGGAAAATTTTCTTTTCGAATCCGTTTGATTCATGAATCATATACCATAAGAAAAATTCAAAATTCCTATAAAAATCAAAAAATTCCTATACAAATCTTGTAGTATAAAATCCATACGACAATAACATGAATTCCAACCTCATTGAAAAATTACCAACCAAAAGAACTTTCTATTCCCATAGGATTGAACGAGACATGTCATACCAGCACCATGAGTTTTCTATTCCTATACTTTCTCTATCATAACCTTATATATTATATATAAAGGTTGGACAAGAAAACGGCCTCTCAGCGCGCTTGATACTGTAGCTACAGTAACGAATCCAGACCATCCGATCGCCGATCAACGGCTGCCAACAACCTCCGCTCGGTGGCGCGCGGAGTGACCCGTCCAACCGGAGGCCCGCCTCCGGCCAACAACCTCCGCTCGGTAAACAGACGCGATCGCTACTGTGCAAGCAGCCTCCGCTCGGTGGCGCGCGGAGTGACCCGTCCAACCGGAGGCCCGCCTCCGGCCAACAACCTCCGCTCGGTAAACAGACGCGATCGCTACTGTGCTTGCACGAAAATTGGCGCGCGGAGTGACCCGTCCAACCGGAGGCCCGCCTCTGGTTGCCCACTGTCCGCACGAAAATTGGCGCGCACCGCCGCGTCGGTCACCGTTCCCTGCTAGCCGGTAGTCCACCGGTTCGCACGATTCTTGACGCGCGTCTTCCCGGTCGCCCCCCGGTGGCCTCGCTGTCTCGCTGCGACTTTACAAAAAAAACGTCCGCAAAGAACTAATATGTAATTTTAGAAAAACCTAGGGACCTATCTAGAAAAACGTGCACACAGCTCCCCCTCGCTCTCTTCTCTCTTCCGCGCGGCGGCGGCGACGCTAACCCTAAGTTCGGCGGCGCCGAACTCCCCTCGCTGCCGCTCGCTCCTCTCCTCGCTGCCGCTCGCTCCTCCCCAACTCCTCTTTTCCTCCCTCTCCTTCTCTCCTCCCGTCCCGTGCCCTTCCTCTCTCTCCTCCGGCCGCGAAGCTCCGCCCTCCCTCTCTCTGTGCCGGCGCCGAACTCCCCTCGCCGCCGCTCGCTCCTCCCCAACTCCTCTCTTCACCGCCTCCGAACGCCGCCGCCACGAACGCCCTCGCGTCGCTCCCGGACCTTCCTCCGCAACCTAAGTCCACGAGCACCGTTTGTCCTCAAGGAGCTTGCCGTCCTCGACCCACCGCCTTGCTCCCTTCGGCGGAGCTGGAAGAGGGTTCAGCGCAGCACCTCCCCTGGCTCAAGCTCCTGCGGCTCTCTCCATGTGACAGTAGGCTTGCTTTTCTTCTAAGCTTGCGGGTAAGCTTTGAACTGTCCACTCCTTACGTCTCTGATTTGTTAATTGCTTAGTTACTTATCCCTTGCTAAGATATGTACGTATATGAGCTTTGTTTGCTTCAATTGAACATATAATGGTTTCCTCTTCAAAGGAATGTGTACGTCTCTGATTTGTTAATTGCTTAGTTACTTATCCCTTGCTAAGATATGTACGTATATGAGCTTTGTTTGCTTCAATTGAACATATAATGGTTTCCTCTTCAAAGGAATGTGTGGCAGTTTCAGAAAGACTTGATTATTTAGGAATTGTTTCAGCCACTTCATTCATTCAGTTGTTCTATAACTGTCCAGTATGTATGTTAAATTGGGCTTTCTTTTGTTTGTAACTCCTGCAGTTCAAACAAATTCAGTCTCTCTGCTGATCAAAATGCTAATACCAATTAAGTCCCGTTCCTCTCTGTATCTGTATATATTGGTTTTGCATATATAACCCAGTTCCGATGACAATTAGTGCAGAAATCAGGCGAACCCATGTTTATGAGCCATCTGGCATGGCTTTAGTTCAGTCATTCCGAAATAGTACCTAACAGATACTATATCCCCCTTCTTTGAAAGACAGCTCATGTACTGCTCTGTGCAATTTTTTTAAAAATTGATTGTTAAACACTATAATGAAATTTCTATTTCATTATATTACTGTATATGCTCCTACAGATTATCTGCCTGCTTCATATACTACTGCCTTTTTTTTTGTAACTGCATGGATACAATGAAGATGATTTCAGCTGGAGGCAACAAAGGAGAAGGAGATGCTGGCCTCCATGCTGCAAATAAAATTATTCATAGCAAGTATTACAACGTGTCTACAAGTGTAAAGGATGTGAGTATTAAACACTATAATGAAGTTTCTATTTCATTATATTACTGTATATGCTCCTACAGATTATCTGCCGCTTCATATACTACTGCCTTTTTTTTGTAACTGATGCTTCCAGTATAAGTATAGAAAGTACTCATGGACATATCTTAATTCAGAAAGAGCACTGTTTGTATTGTTTCGAGAACCCGGCCAGGCCACGGCCTTTGGTTGTGACTCTAGCGAATTTCACTTGCCTGATGCTTCCACAGTTTGAGTTTATTGTTCTTGGTCACTGTGTTATTCTTTCATTGCAGGAATTTTGTTCTGTGCTTTAATAAAAAACGGCATACAATTGCTTTGAATGTTTTACTTGAACTCTTAATGATTCTTTAAATTTTTTGGTTGCAGCCAGAGTGCATAAATACAACAACAGTTGGTATCAGTGTTTGGGAGGAGATTCTCAACTTGAAAAGGTGTCTCCTTAGATGTTGGCACTGCAGGGCAAGGATGTGATTTTCATGGAAACTGCATGTGCTTGGCCAAGCAACAGAGATACACACCCCATCATAAATTCTGTCAGATGGAGCAGATCATTGGTAGTTTGTGTCGTCCGTCATCTAAAATCTGCTGGCAGGCACCAAACAACCAGCAGCACCACAGAAATAAAAGGTGACTCTTTTGTATCTTTGTGATTAGTTGATCTTAATAGATGGCCTTAATAACTTGGTATAGTCAATTAATAACATTCAGCGATGTTTCCGCAAAAAAATTCAAGCATCACGAGTTCTTCCACTACATGCACGGGTTTGGTTGCTCGCCATCGAATAATTATTTTATGCTTAGATGTTAAAGACAAATGGCAAAATTATGTTAACTGCTATGCATGTTCAAGAAAGCACTCCAGTTTAGAAACATAGATGCATCCTTTCTTTCACGTGATGTCCATTTTCTGCTTATATGTTACATAGGTGTGTGATCACTCTTTATATAAATGCTTAAGATAAAATTATCTCATGGACAGTCTACATAGTACATACAAAAAAGAATATCTCTTGACTATTGTGCTGCAATTACCTCCCTAGAAATTACTGTTCCTCTCAACAGCTCCATGTTTGCTTCTGATATTGTCCAAAACACATAGTCATATTTCCTTCTTCTATTCACCCATATGCATTCACTTGCTGAATATTCGAATGTCAACAAATGACATGAGTTTTCTTTCTTTTGAACTTAATGAATTCTTGTGAGAAGAATTGATTAGCTAATAGTTACCATTTTAAATTTGTCGCAGATGCGATACAGTGCTTGAAGAGAGAACGATTTTATGAGCAACCGGTCGAGCAACTTGGAAATTTCCAATTAAGGAAACATGATCAGGTGATGTCTCAAAGGGCAATTTACTTTGGTTTTCCTTCTTGGTCTTATTATTCAGATAGTCTGATTTAGTATTCATTATTTTACTTTCGGCACCATATTTTTTTAATCATATATAAATTTAAAAGATAGATGGCATGCACCAAGAAGAGGAATATGGGGTTGCTGATTGTGTACTATTATGCCCAATTATTTTTTTCTCCGGATTAGTCACAGGATAACACACCCTTATGTGCATAGTTCACCATTGTAATGTGTGTTTTCATCTCCTTGCCTATTTTGCAGGAATATAGTTAAAAGAGAGGCCATACACCAAGAAAAGGAACAGGGGAAACGAATGTATCATGGTTTTCATTCAAAACCATTTTTCTCCTTCAACAAAAAAACTACCTACTAACTATTATTAAAAACAGAAAATACACTCATGTCCACACGGGCGCGGCGTGTCGACGCGCCATCTTCCCTAGTATGAATCAAAGGCCCTCAGACTAGCTGGATAAGGAGCCCTCAGACTAGCTGGATTGGTTTCCAGAACTAAACTAGTAAGGTTCCCTGTGGTGGATTCTGAGTCGTCTGTACTGTGTTTAAAAAAAAAGGAAATTTCATAAAACCATAGCTATTTTTTCTCTGAAAACTGTAGGGTCATTTTGGCTTGTGCCTCCAACTTTACTCTACCAAAATATTGGTCATTGGCTTGTGCCTCCAACTTTACTGTACCAAAATATTGGTCAAGTGAAAGGCTCTCTCTCTTGTTTGGTTTATTGCCGTCGATGAATTATTTGGTCTTTGCCTTTACAAACCGTTACCAATTGTTTGACCAACCTGAGGCGGCTGATTTCTGCGCCAAATATTTGGCTCGCCAACATTGGCAGGGCACGTATGGGCAAAAGCTAAACGTACCCGTACAACTCTTGGGATAAGTTGTTTCCTAAAACCAAAATGATCAGCTTAATTCATTTGGCAGTGTCCCATAGTCAAGTCTACGTGGCAGAGGACGAAAAGTATATATGTAGGGTGTACTCTAAAAAGAAAAGTTGCAAAAATCAAAACTGATTCTAACATAATCATTTGGTAATAGAAATATAAACACATTTAAATATAAGTTAGATAATAGCAATATAAACACATTTAAATATAAGTAAATAAAAAATATACCGAAAATAAAACTTTAACATGTTTAGAAGTCCTAAGAAATGCCAAAACATAGTTTTCTTTTCAAAAATCTTTGATAAAATTATCGATGAAAACTTGCTGTAGAAAAATTATCAAGTTATCAAGAAGCCATCGCAGATATCTTTTAATGCATAAGTCGGTTTTGATGATCATCCTGAGAAGGCCATTTCAGTTGTTGCTGTTGTCATCGGTAAATGCAATCCAACTTAACCGTAAGAAATATGTCGTGTTTATCAAATATTAAAACAATTTTCTGGCTTTCAGTTCTTGTCCCACATGAATATTGAATAGTTTAGGGTTATCTTATATATGCCCATAACCATAAGCAATGTTAAAAAAGATCGGCCAATATGTCGATTTATCGTGAAACGTGGGTGACCAATAAGAGTACAACATAAAGGTTGAGTTTATCGCCGAAGTCAATTTTTCGGTCTGACAACCGATTTTTTTCCGACCAGTTTAGGTTGAATTTGGAACTTATCCGGTATCTCAGCTCGGTTTATCGGTCTCACAACTGATTTATCGGCCGATAGTCATGTAGGATTGTATATTAGTTAGAATTGCGCCATTTTTGTTGATTTAAAAGCAAGGAATTAAGATACCACTTCATTCAAATATTTTCAGCATTGTTTTGCATAGCATATTAGAATTTGTAGCGACGGAACTTGGAAGTCACAAAAACTAGCAGATAAATGGGCAAACGATAAAATCGATTAATTTGCCGACAAACACTTAATCTCTAATATGAGTCCAACCGAGCAGTAAACTATAAGCACATATTGAAATCTCGATGATAAATCTCTGTAACACGAGCAAGTATTCACACGAGCAAGTATTCACAGCGAACTGAGAAATGAATCTTTTTAGTCATGAAGAGAGAAATTCATAAGAAACTCGGAATATAGATAATTTAGACAATGGTCAAATTAATGTAATAGTCTATAACATCATAGATCGAAGATCTTCGTATTGTAAAATAATCTACGATGGACAGATGTCTTCCTCTTTGAAGAGACATCTCCCTCGTATAGCTTAGCGCTTGGAGGACTCGACGTCTGACTCTGGCCCGGTCTTGACAAATTTCTTTTTGGACCTTTTTGGGCCGCATATGTCGAGTCCTTCATCTTCCGGTCCGAGTTGGCCTACCTATTATACTCATCTTCGTCAACACACTTATAAGGTCTAAGGTGGAGCGTCGGGTGAGAAGGTGCTAGCCTTGCTCATAGAGCCAGTGGTGAGATCTGTCTGGGAGCATTGCGGATTCCGCTATTTTCTTACCATTTCATCCGTAGTTAGAATTGTGATGTCATGCGTAAATTGACTTCTTTCAGTAATGACATTTTGATGATTGATAAGATAGTCTTATTTTAAAACTGCCACATAATTTAGATATGACAATAAAAAACATGATGCATAATAGTTAGGGCATGTTTGATTCAAAGGAATTGCATAGGATTTTTGGAGGATTCAATCCTATAGGAAATTTTCCTTTCTTTTGATTTGTAGGATTGGATTCTATAGGAACTTTTCCTAAGGAATCTTTTATACTACTTCACATAGGAATTCTAACATCCACTCCAAACTCTTTTTACAATTCCTTTGGTGGAATCAAACAAACTTTGATACAAACCAAGATTGGAGTGTGCATGACATGGTAATTCTATGCTTTTCATATTCCTACATCTTTCCTATCCTACGACGTTATCTCTACTATAATTAGATATCCTAAATAATATGTGGTGAGACATTATTGCTACGGGTTCGCCTCTAGTTAAGAGATGGTAAACATTTGTTTTTTTTAGATAAAAGACATTTTATTGTCCAGTTTCAAATTAACAAAGCTACATTGTTCCAATGGTAAACATTTGTCACCGTTTCTGTCTTTTTACTCGGCATTATCAAGCAGCGAAGCTAGTCGAACCACATCCTGGGTCTGCCCGGTAAGTGGTAACTGTCAGAGCTCGAGCTACAACTGTCAGTGCCCTTCAACAATATTACTACTAATCTTCTAGAGGCCATCAATTCAAACAACGCATCAGCGCCGTGCTGCCCATGTGCCACAGCTTCGCCACCCTTCACTGTACCTTGCTCATTCACTCGCCACCACCTAGCTCTACTCGAAAGCGATTTCTCAATCAGTAGCTGCTAGCAATCAATCCAGCTCGTACCAGCAGCCAGCGGCAATCCGTTCGGTTTTCTGTTTTCTGCCGATCCGAGCAAAAAGTTGGGCAATCTTTGCCGAATTTGGGCATTCGGTTCACTCTTCCAAGTCAAACTTAGCAGCTTCGTTTCCAGCCCAGATTCTGGGTTCGGTTCTTCACGTGCTGTGCTCTGCTGCTTCCTCCGATCCGGCGCCGACCACGCCCACCTCCCGCTCCCTCGATCCGCATTAACTACTCCCGCTTCCGTGCCTCCTCCTCGTCAATGCGGTGGAGGCGCCGGAGGTAGCCAGCTGCAGATCGGATGGAGGCGGAGGGGAGGTCGCTGGCGGAGACGCCGACGTGGTCGGTGGCGACGGTCACCACGCTCATGGTCGCCGCGTGCTTCCTCATCGAGCGCGCGCTCTCGCGCCTAGCCAAGGTAACCACATCACCAACTCAGCTTTGCCTGCTTGCCTTGCTTAGCTAGCGGAAGCTAGTGGTGGCGTGGTGCGTAGCTGATCTTGTGCTTGGTTGATGCGCAGTGGCTCCGGAGGACAAAGCGGAAGGCCATGCTCGCCGCGCTCGAGAAGATCCGCGAAGGTGGCACCCCGCGAACTCTGACCATTGTCGCCTCGCTGAAGTGGATATTACTGTTACTCTATTTTTTTTAGGGAGGGCCACCATTTTATTTTAGCGTGGTTTCCTCATTGGTACATTACCACGTTCACTCATGATTTGCAGTTTCATCACGTCAAGTGTTATGATGGAAAATATGGACCTTTACAATCATAACCACTTTATGTGCTACTGTTGTTGCTGCTTGTAAGGTGTCTGAATGTATGCCTTAACAGAGGAGAACCATGTCTTACTTGCAGAGCTGATGTTGCTTGGCGTGATCTCGCTGCTGCTGAGCCAGACGGCCAGGTGGATATCGGAGATCTGTGTGCCATCGACACTTTTCACCAGAAAATTCTACATGTGCACGGACAATGATTTCGATGACGTGGAGCAACATATAGACGGCACTGCCAACCACACCCACATTGCTAGAATCCTATCTGGCAGCCAGCCAATGGATGCTTGCATTGAGGTAAATGTAGAGTCAATTGGCTTCAATTGAATCAAGTTTGCGGCGGGAAGGGCACTTGGTGATCTGGTTGTCGTTTTTTCTGCTTGCAGGGCCATGAACCTTTTGTTTCATATGAGGGTCTTGAGCAGCTGCATCGTTTTCTATTTATTCTTGGGTTCACTCATGTGCTCTACAGTTTTGTGACAGTCGTTCTGTCGATGATTAAGGCATGTCTTCCTTATTCGTTATTGATCTGGTATAGTCACACAGCCTCTAATTATTTAATGTATTCTTTTTGGCGCCTGCTACAGATATATAGCTGGAGGAAGTGGGAAACACAAGCATGTACACTCTCCAGGGAGCAGTTGCAACGTAAGGTCAAGTGAAATTGGATGCTCTTTAGGTCATCTTGTTGTACTAATGATACATTAGCTTCATAATGCTGTTTTTTTGTACCTGAGAAGTTTTCTCTCTCTATCAGCTAAGAGAAAGATTATGCGGAGGCAATCGACCTTTGTTTTTCATCATGCATCTCACCCATGGAGCAAAAGTAAAATACTTCTATGGATGGTAAGTTCGCTGCAGTGTTGAGGCTTTACTGATTCTTACTGCATTATGTCCGGTGTGAGCCTGTTAGATGCTAATACTTAAATTATTCGTGCTTTATTTGCCCAGTTAGTTTGATCATTTTAACTTTTACCTTACGGGTGTACTGGATTTTTATTGAAAAAAAGTCGAATAATATTATTGGAGTAAAAAGGCAAATGATTCATATATTTGAGCTATTGCAGACATTTAAATAGGCTATATCCTATATGTCATATACCCAACTACACTATTCTCCCTGTGATGACTTGTTGATTTTTTACATACTGGCAAAAGCTTTGGGTGATATAGCTTGTTGATATATACTCCTATGTGATTAGTGTTTTTTTGCTGTTTCAATTTTGACATTCTAATATGCTTTAGTAACTCTGGAAATGTGGCAGCTGTGCTTTCTGCGCCAATTTAAGGGTTCTATCAAAAAGTCAGATTATATGGCATTAAGGTTGGGCTTTATCACAGTAAGTGCTCTTTTCACCCCCCCCCCCCCCCCCCCCCCCCCCCACACACACACACACACACTGGATCTCCCCGTTTACTAGAATCTCGGTGATACGTCACTCCTTTTTTTTCGAAAAGGAATGTTGAACCTCCCAGCTTCTGCATCCTCGGATGCACATAGCCAATTTTATTAATGAAGATGTTAGGAAACTAGGCCGAAACTCCTGCAATGCATTGTGATTGCTTATCTGTTTTCTTACAGTATCATAAGTTGCCGCATTCATACGACTTCCACAAATACATGGTACGGAGCATGGAAGATGATTACAATGGAAGTGTTGGTATCAGGTAATAAAACTGAACCTGCATTCCTCATTATGAGATTGTCTGCTTTTCATCAATGATATAGCAGTTACACATCAAGATCAAACAACCTTATCTAGTCTGGATTTGCTTAGCTCAAAGTATCTACCTTGGTCAGAAAAGCCTCTTCCATTAGGCTTAACATGCATTGTGTTTGCTTAGGTGATCCTGATTTTTCCACTGAACAGATTATTATTCATTTTCTACTTAACTGGCTTTGTATGTGCTGAACACTATACTGGTGCCGAAATTAGTTAATGGACAACCTCCTCACAGTCAAGTTTCATGCACTGGCAATGCAACCAAAAGTCCAAACTGATGGAAAGGGCTAGGCAATCCACATATACTGTAACACTCACAACAAGCATCTGATGGACTAGGGACTTGCTGGTTAGGTTGGGCCGTGGGATGTGATGCATGTAGACTGCACTAGAGAAGCAACAACTGCAACGTGAGAAGGCAGTGAACAGAAAATTGGTTTTGGCCTCCTCTTTTCCCCTCGCTTCGGGGTATCCCAGTCCCCATCCTTTCTTCATCTCCCTTGTAATCTCAAATCCCTCTATTCTCTCTCTAAAACTTCCAAATACGTGTGTATACGAGCCAGGTGTGGGAGAAGACAAAATAATATTGTGCTTGTCAACCCACATTATCAGATGAAGAAATCTTAACATGTATCTTTCTCGGATCCATATTATAGTATGATACCTATTTTGAGATTACTCAATGTATAACATGTGTGAGCTAACATTCTGTTTCTTGCACAGCTGGCCACTTTGGGCTTATGCGATAATATGCATATTTGTCAATGTTCATGGTACTACCTCCCTGTCACTTTCTCCCACCACAAAAATATTTGGGTTTCAGCTTTAATCCTCATATACGGTTTGTCACTTCTCATTAACTGCAGGTCTTAATATATATTTCTGGCTATCATTTGCCCCTGTTATTGTAAGTATTTACCAACATTTGTTAACCAATGATCATCCTGTTAATGGTTTTTCTTGTTTCTTATCTCAAAATGATATTTATTTGTTGGCCTAATTACGCATCTTTAAAATTTTCAAAGCTGGTCCTGCTTGTGGGCACTGAGCTGCAGCATGTTGTCGCTCAGTTGGCGCTGGAGGTTGTTGAGGCAACAGCCACAAATGTCGGGACACAACTGAAACTGCGTGATGATCTGTTCTGGTTTGGAAAACCTCGGGTCCTGTGGTGGCTTATACAATTCATTTCGTTTCAGGTGATCTCTTTTATTGTAGATATTGTTGTTGCCATGCTTTGAACATGTTCCAGAGCCTAACATTTACACTTGCTTTTAGAATGCCTTTGAGATGGCGACATTCTTATGGTCTCTGGTGAGAATCATTTTCTTAAGCTATGATCAGTTGTATATTGTTTTGGATTTACGGGCATTATCGTAGATGTAACGAAGCTGCTGGTTCACTGAATCTTTTTGAGTCATCACTTCATATATGAAAGTTCCTATTGATTTTTAGATGAATTCAACATCTCATCCGCACAACTTCGTTGGTTGTTTACTACTTTGCGTTCATACTGTGCAGTGGGAACTGAGTGCGAACTCTTGCTTCATGAAGAACCAATACATGGTTGTTATTCGCTTGGCGTCTGGGTAAGTTAGAGAAAATGAATACTCCCTCCGTTCCGAATTATAAGATGTTCTAGCCTTTTCTGAATCATATGTATATAGACGCATTTTAGTGTGTCTGTTTACTCATTTCATTGCGTATGTAGTCCACATTGAAATATCCAAAACGTTTCATAATTCGGTACAGAGGGAGTATGTTGTAGGTCATGACTGATGTCAGCATCTCCATATATTCATTTCACACATTGTTTGATGAGACTGCCACATATCCCTGTTTCACATTAGTTTCTATGACAATCTACTTTAAAAAGCACATGTATTTGCTGAAGTTTCTACTGTGGACATAGTTAGGTATGAACTGTATTAAGCTGGATTATTCACGACAGGCTAATGGAATTTCTGACTGTGGTATGAATATACGTTTTAACACGCAATTAGGTCTAGACTGAAGACTCATCCAGCTTTCCTCTTGTACATTGCAGGCTGCTAGTTCAGGTTTGGTGCAGCTACAGCACACTGCCCCTTAACGTGATTATTTCCCAGGTATTCTTGAACGTCGAAACCTAATTTGAACAAAGAGATCCAATTATTCCATCAGAACAGTTTACCAAACCTATTACAGTGATGAATTGATTTCTCGTTGGGGCATGCATTCTCCTGCCTGATTACGACGTCTCTGTTAGTACATTCTGTTTATGCTGTTGCAGTAGACTTAGACCAGGTATGCAGGAGCAGGTCATATGCTGTTCCCTTCTTCACGTTTCTTTGTTTCGCTGATGAAACTTGCAGATGGGATCCAAGTTCAAGAAGTCGCTGGTCTCGGAGAGCGTCAGGGACTCCCTCCACAGCTGGTGCAAGAGGATCAAGGACAGGCGGCACAACCCGCTCTTCTCACGGAACGGGACGCTCACGTCCAGGTCGGTCTGCTCCCTCGACACAACCATCTACGAGGAGACCGACCACGAGACCAACACGGTGTGCACGCTGTCGAGGACCGTCTCGGCGTCGTCCCTGGACGAGGAGCTGACCGTGGTCACCGTCGACGACGAGGACATCGCTCGCATCGAGCAAGATATGCCACATCCTTAAATGCTCCGGTGAAACCCGTTCGCCGCCGGGCTAAACCTGCGCGGCTAGAACTCTGCTGAACTAGAAAAGCAGTGCCCCTTACGCTTTGGAGTAACTGCATAAGATAAACTGCGGATCTAACGGTATATATGTATCAACTGGATTACTCCTGATGGGAACCATGGAATGGAATCACAAAATGATGCTGTCTCAGTGGGACGCTTCAAGATGATAATATCATCTTTGTATTGACTTAGAACATTGTATTAACTTGTCGGAATGCAGAAGCACTCTATACCTGAGTCAAGCAAACTACATGTACAACATTAGTGTCAAATAGTTTGAAACTCCTCTAAAAACATAGTTTGAAACTCGTCTCTAAAACAAAAGGTTTGAAACTAACAATATACCCAAACAACAATGATAACCCATAATTAAATATCGACATCAATTGTATAGTTCCTGGGTTCGGCCATGGTGATGGAACCTAACTTGTTGACAGAATTAACGAAAATTCCAGACAGTTGGAAATTAGCAAAAGTGTCAACTTTTTACAAATACAAGACTCAGGACTCATATGATTTCCAAATAGCTTTTTGTCCCGCTTTATAAATAAAGCAAGACCATATAACTCAAAACCATATTACACTCACCCATGGCAAGATACAAAAGTGCAAACGAATAAGTACGACACCCCACGACGAGGAGACGAAATCACGAAACCACGTCCGACGAACGATGGGCTCCTACACGGCGCCTTCAGGAAGGGACGGCACCATAGCGACAGTGTTTACACTCGAGCAACTCGAGCAACAGGAGGACGGAGGGCAACCACCGCTCAACGCTCATGATGGAATTTACACGGCGATGATACAAATTTGAAATCTCTTCACTAAGACAGATGGAGGAAAACGAACCTTCCAAACATCCTTCTTTCTTTTCTCGCCAGATCAAAACAGACATTTCAATAATTGAGACATATTTGGAAAGTGTCTTTGGCTCTCTCCATTCTAAGATGTTAAAAATAATATTTATGAGTTTACAAAAAGTCTAAAAAAAGGGATATAGCCAATGGTGTATCCCACAAACCAGTAAAAATTTAATTTGAAATACTTTATATTATGAGCTACACAAAAGTGACAAAAATTCCGATATGTGTATGCATATTTTCAAAACTCTAAATTTGTCAGATCTACACGTTTGTGGGATACACCATTAGATACATCCGGGTTTTCTTTCAATTTTTTTGGAGCTCGTAAATAAGATATTCGAAGAAATTTAATTAGCAGGATCACTAGAGCTCTGGAGAAAAAAATCTCACTCAGACAGATTGGAGTATAAAACTTGGAAACAGAAGGAAAACGAGGGTAGAAGTAGAACAACTGAACAAGGCAGAGCACACGGGTCTTCACCGAACCACAAACACAGCTTTGGCTTCTCCACTCCAACTCCCCGGGTCCCGTCCAGCGTCCAGACAAGAACCGCCTCGCGCACGTAGGAGCACGAATCCTTCTTCGCTCTAGAGGAGATGCAGACGGCAACGGCTGCGGCGGCGGCGCCGTGGGCGCCGAGCCCTTCCCCGTCCACCTCCTCCTCCGCGACCTCCTTCAAGGTTAGGGTTTGCGCCTCTGTTTGCCCTTCCCTTCGGAGGGAGTCGATTTGGTGGCTCCATCGAGCTGATGTGTTCTCGGCTTGGTTCGCAGGTGGGGATTGGGTCGCCGTGTGGGACCCGTGTGCGTACCTCCTCCGCGCCGAGGCTGGTTGCTACGCTAGCTCGCCGCCGCCGGCGGCCGCGACAAGGTGAGTCTATTTTTTGGGTTCATGGCTCGGTTCTGCTTGTCTCCCCCCTTGTTCTTGCGCTGTCTACGATTTCAGATTGGTAGAGAGACGTCTCAAAGCATAAAACTAGAATAATCCTTTAGATGTTACCATGGAATTTTTATGGTGTAAATCTGGACAATTTCTTGGCGGCCTAATCGTGTTGTTGTGAGCCTTATCTTTCCATTTGAAGTATGTCTGTTCGTCCTCCAAACTAGATTGCTTGCTCATGTTCTCCAACTAGGAGTAGCTCGTTTAGGCCGACCCTTTGATTCTAGATGGTATTCAGACTTCAGATAGTGTCATAGCTGAGTGAACTGCAGATGCAAAACTTATGGGCTTTTAGTTTTCTGTAGTAATTATGGATGAAAGAAAGTGAATTATAGTGCACCTCATATTGAACCCCTATCCAGACTATTTTCTTTTGTAAGCTGTACAGCTGTGGCTGTGTAACTGTAACATCGATCTGTTCAAATACTTATGTTGATATACTCCATAGTGGACATAGGGGGAGCTTGTATAATATCGATTAACACGAGTACTTATGTTGACATACTCCCAGTGGGTGCTTAGTACTGTAGATCTCTGGAGTTAGTTGATCTAGCTTATAAGCATGTTGTGTCAATTTAAACCAAGCAGTAGTTCAGTTATTGCCAATCACAGTGGTTCAGAATAGGTACTTGGCATACTAGTATACACTTGCCTGTATTTTTAAAGAAATTATGGTTTCAGCGTTGAAAATAATGGCTCATCCTTCTCTCGCAGTGGTTCAGGCTATTGCCAACCCAGATCCAGCGCTCGAGCTGCCATTGACTGCTGAAAATGTGGAGCTGGTGCTGGATGAAGTGCGTCCTTACCTTATGGCTGATGGAGGCAACGTTGTGTTGCATGAGATTGATGGAAATGTTGTGAGGTTGAAGCTGCAAGGAGCTTGTGGATCATGCCCGGCTTCAGTTACAACAATGAAGATGGGTATCGAGCGCCGTTTGATGGAGAAAATACCAGAGATCGTTGCAGTTGAACCCATAGCTGATGAGGAGACTGGTCTTGAATTGAATGAAGAGAACATAGAAAAGGTAATGATTTTATGTCAGTCAAGTAAATTTTGGCGATTATGTGATACCTGCAGCATTTCGAAAACTTGGAAGAGAAAAGTTTTATGCTCTAGGTCGAGTTGAGTAGAAAACTTCACCCAATTTCATAGTTTTTCTAAAGTGTACTTGAGCCATAAAAAAATGTTCAAGAACAACTGAAGTTCATAAATTCATGGTATGCTTCACCCAATTTAATTGATTATATTTTACAAGCTGTGGAACTTAAATTGATGAAGCTGTTTAACGGATCGTGTTTTGATTAATTCGATTTCGATTAAAAATGTTCAAGAACAACTGAAGTTCATTAATTCATGGTATGCTTTAATTGATTATATTTCACAAGCTGTGGAACTTAAATTGATGAAGCTGTTTGTGTTTTGCGGCTTACAAGTCTTTAAACGTAGGTCCTTGTGGAAATTGCAATGATCTCCATAACAACCGCATTGATGATCAGCACTAATTTCTATTGTAATCAAATATTAAATTCTTGTGGGCTGTCAGGACAATTTTACGCATTGATCATCAATACAAGAATGTTTGGCTGTTACTTGTTCTAAGATGATTTACACTTTGAGAAGAACAGAGTATTTATATCTGAGGTCTACAGTAGTATTTAGTTTATGATGTGCTAATTGCTTGTTAGTGCTTTGGCAAGTTGTGAATATTTTCTGTTTAGCTAGGATATGATTTCGGAAGTTCTTATAGCATTTATTTTTATCCTGTAGCTTCTGTTGATCGCCATAGTTGTGTGCCTTGTAGAGTGATGAAGTAGTGTTATGTTAACTGATGCCACCTTCTTTCTGCTAGCAATCATACCGGGTTCCCCTCGTAAAAAATATATTCTTTAAGTGTTCACTATTTTGGATAATTATGTGGAGGTAGGAGTATTTGGGAGTGACCAGCTGCTGACTCCTGTTCACTTGTTATCAGGTACTCGATGAGATCAGGCCATACCTTTCAGGCACAGGTGGTGGTGAACTCGAGTTTGTTTCAATCGAGGAGCCTATTGTCAAGGTCAGGCTTACAGGCCCAGCTGCTGGTGTGATGACTGTTCGGGTGGCCCTCACTCAGAAGCTCCGAGAGAAGATCCCTAAAATCGCAGCTGTCCAGCTACTGTCATAATCCCAAAAGCACACTGAGAAGCCAATACCTTACAATGTGAATGTGCCGCTACAGTAATTATCAGGAAGTTGTAATAACATCTGTATGTGTAGCCTCCCAAAGAGCTGCGTGAATATAAATTCCCGATAGTGATGGCCGATACGGAATGTCGAAAAGGGTGTTCACTTGCTGGATTTGCAAAAGTTTTGGGCGGTACCTGTACAGTTTGTGAATACCACTTCATACCTGTAGAAATATTTTGCAGAACATACTAGATTCTACTGATGTGGTACCTTGCAAGTTTTTTTGATATTTTGTAGAGTACTTTATTCTGCAAAGTCATCTGGTATCCAGTTTTGCGCTTGTGGTTTCATATGCCTGATACATAGAAAACTTAGGCAGCTGTATGGTAAATGTGTACAGATATATGTCTGGTGAAACATGACATGTAAATAAGATGGCCTTAGACTATCACTGAAACTTAATTTTGCTTGGTGAATACTCAAATTTGTATGCAGTTTGTTCTTTGGTCAGAGAACTTAAAGCAGCATTGGATTGTTATATTGAAATCCAGGACTATGTAGCTACATGAACAAGCAAATTATTAACAGCCAAGAAGAACATGGGTTGAAGAAGCGGGGAACAGATTCTCTCCATGTTACTATATGTTCTGACAGGAATATATCAATTTCTTGGCCTCAGTCAAGAAAGAAAACACTATTCGTATATATTGGCTGACCAATTTCTTTGCCAGTGTTTCAGGAAGAAAATTTGGCTACCAACTGAGCAAGCCACGATTGATTTGTGGGTGGCTTCCCCAAACCCCACCAGTTCACGGTGCTTACTTTTGTTAAGCCAGATGATCTGAATAGTATGGTATAGATAGTTTGTATTGGATTAGTACTCATAGCAGCGCCCGTGGCCTAATGGATAAGGCGTTTGACTTCTAATCAAGCGATTGTGGGTTCGAGTCCCACCGGGCGTGCTTAACTTTTTTTTCTCCGATTGACGTCTTGTATTTCTATCGTTCTTTTTATCGGAACGTTTTTTTTTTCCATTTTGAGATTTAAGTATTTAAAGCGCTTTAAATTTAAAAGAATAGCTCACTTTACTTTCAAAAAAATAAAAATAAAAAATAGCTCACTTACCACTCCTTCCTCGCTTAAAACCAATCGTACCACAACCTTTTTACATCACAGACACCTATATGATCGTGCTATTCGCCTATTCCCTATGTTTTAAATATAAGGTGGCGCTTTTTAATGTGTATATTCGCTCATTAGTCAGTATTTAATTAATTTACAATACCTAAAACATCTTATAATTAGCAACAAAGGGAGTATACAAAATTAATCCTTTCCTTTTATCCTTAACTACAATATCATCTTAACAACTTATAGTACCGTGCTAGAAAAAAAAAGCCTTAGAATTGACGTGACACACTTGTAAATAGTTTTTGATTTTTTTTAATGAAGGGCTCACTGTAGTTCACTAGTTCAGGAGCGAAAATGACAATCGACGTTGCTAGAAACTACTGAGAATCGAATCAGTAGTTTTTTTAGAAACAAAAATCAGCAGCTTTATGATTCTGTATCAAATTCGTGCGGGTCGTCCTTTCTCTGTACTCTCGAGTCTCTGTCTCTCTGATGGCAACAGAACAGCTGCTCGACGAGCCACACGCCCACACCCACTGTCGACGATCCTCCCCCACTGACCACTTGTTTCCAAACTCCTGGTATCTCTATCTTCTATCTGCTCTACAGTCTAGATCGAGGGAGGCCATACGTAGTATAGGCACACTGAATAACAAGCGAAGCTGAAGTGGTGACGCCGGCGGCGGCGGCGATGGGGATCTGGGGCTGGCCGTGGGGGCGGCGAGGGCTGTCGGCTTCGGCTCCGCGTCCACCGCCGAGGACGTCGCCGCCAGCGTCGACGCCAGCCATCTCACGGCCATCGTCACAGGTGCGCAACTGTCTGTCCCGTGCTACACTAGTGTTTGCTGTTTACGGCTCGATTCCACGGATAGGCATGAAAGCCAAAAATAAGCGAGAAAATTATGCAGTGAAGGCAGCAAGCGAGAAAATTAATCAAGTGATTAAGAAGGACACAAACATGATTAGTGTGGTTATTTGCAATTTGGAATCTGTACACATTTGGGTGCGCTAATGACCCATTCTGTCCTGCAGTTTTCAGAAACGGGGCGTTTATTTCCTGATGTTTCAAAGGGAGAAGTAATTGGGTTTTACTTTGACAGATTAGAGCAATTTTGCATGTAATACTAGTGTTCAATCTTTTTTAGACGATGCAGTACTAGTATTTTCTTGTTGTTTCACCATACAACCGCAATGCGTCTAGGTTCCACTAGTGAGACAATAACAAAACAAAATAGTAATGTTTTGATAATTTGTTCCATTTTGCAGCAGAGCCTGAAAAAATAAGCGAGTTATCATGATTCACAAGCCAACTTATAGTATATTCTGTTCTTCAGATTACAGAAGAAATCAGGACTCAGGAGACATATTTAACAGTTGATCCTACTTGTTGACATGCAGGAGCAACAAATGGAATTGGGAAGGAGACGGCCAGAGTTCTTGCACTTAGGGGAGCAAATGTGATCATACCAGCAAGGACGCTGGAGAGTGGAATGAAGGTGAAAGAGAGCCTCTCCGAAGAGGTCCCCAGCTCGAAGCTCCATGTCATGGAGATGGATCTGAGCTCCCTTGACTCCGTTCGCAGCTTCGCCCGCTCCTTCAATTCCTCCCACAAGCATCTGAACGTCCTAATGTATGTAAATCTTGCACCATCTGACACACTGCAAATGTTCGAAAGAAGCACAAAGGTGTGGTGAGCACACAGACTGACTGATTCTTTCATATGTGTTTTGGTCTGAAGAAACAACGCAGGGATAATGGCCTGCCCTTTCGAGCTATCCAAAGATGGGATTGAGCTGCAATTCGCGACCAATCATCTTGGTACGTATGTGTATTTACATTTAGGATATAAACAAGACTGCCATTTTTGCCACTCACTAATGCAAAGCCCCTTGAGTTTTGGTTGATGCCTTTGTTCATGTTTTGTTACCCATCGGCCTTCAGTTATGTAAACATTATAGGATAATGCTGTTGCTGATGCTGAGTTGAGATGTTCAGTAGTTCAGGCTTATTTAAACACCTGTTAAATTTCACCTTACGAGCAGGTCATTTCTTGCTGACAAAACTTCTACTTGACAAGATGAAATCGACTGCCAAGGAGACCGGCGTACAGGGCAGGATCGTAAATGTATCTTCAACAGCTCATAGAAGAAGCGATGGCTCAGGCTTTGATCTGAACAAGCTGAATGACAAATCCAGGCGAGCAATACGTTTACTGATTTTATTTGCATGAATGCAACAAAACACCTAGCTGAAGTTCCTTCTAACCATCCAAAAATTTACAGGTATAATGCATTCAGTGCATACTCGCACTCCAAATTAGCCAATATTCTCCATGCAAATGAGCTATCCAGGCGTTTTCAGGTTTGCAGTCTCTTACAAGTTACATCTGTCATATTCAAGATGAGCTAAGCCTAGAACAAAACATCAGCTGAAACCTCAAAAGACATTCGAGTAGTCTAAGCGATTCTGCAACACAATACTGCTGTTTTCATTTTTTCCTGATGAAATAACATACTGCATAATAAGGTAAAACACATCGTGTCAGGCTCTAAAAGTCTAATGTACTAATGGTAGTTTGGTGGAAACCCAGGAACAAGGATGTGATCTGACTGCGAATTCCCTGCACCCTGGACTCATCGTAACCAACATCGCTCGCTATGTCGCGACAAACAGTAATACTATCACAAGACACTTAATGCGTCGATTCTGTGACAGAACTGTTCGTTGAAGTTCAGTTAAGCAGTACCCTCAAACCATAAACCGAATGTTCTGCAGGTGTGCTGACCTCGATTCTCTCTCTGGCCAAGCCTTTCCTGAAGGATGTGCCCCAGGTAATATAACCGCATACTGTTACACGGTCCCTCACTGGAAATATACTAGAATCTGTGTCAATCTGTCACAATGAAGATGTTTTTCATGATAACGAAATGGTAAGGAGATTTTCACTTGACAAGATTAATTTGATGTTCAGGGAGCTGCGACTACTGTTTACCTAGCATTGCATCCTGATGCCAAGGGTGTATCAGGCAAATACTTCGCCGGTTGTAACGAAGCGAGGCCAACGCCCGTCGCAAGAGATGCAGAGCTGGCCAAGAGGCTGTGGTCGTTCAGTGAAGAACTCGTGGAAAATAGATCAAAATGATGTGATGTTGGGTGCTGCGAGTAGTCTGTACATGGATGCATCAATTGAACAGAGTATGTGTTCTTGTTGTAAATTGCTATAGTATCACGTATCTATCTTTTCTAGGAAGACATGAATAGACTGGAATTGTTAGTTAAATTTTCTCTAGTAACTTACGAATCCATTCCCCATCTATTATGTTCGTCTAATTTGATACATTTGTTCATATTGAGCGAAGAAGTTGCTACCTGTTTGTAGTGGTGATGACTGCAATCTGTCGGTTTATCTTCTGGACTAGAAGTTGACATCGCTAATGTTGAGATTATGAATAAATAATTTATACTATGTTGTTGCTCAGTGGGATGTTGAGGTTAGGTTTCTAGAAAATTGGAGAACAATTTTTATATGTCATTATGCATATATTGTACCGCCATTTTTGCATATACCCTTTATTCTTGTTGAAATCCTTAAATTTTGAGCTAAATCTGTTATTTGTTCAAAACACTATTTAAAATATAGCACACTATATTTTTTAAACGAGACAAAAGTTTTGCCTGTTATATTGATATAGGAGGAAAAACATGTTACGGCCTAGGCCAAACAAAAAACACCCCAACAAATCAACACTATGAGGTAATCTCTGCCAAACGCTTAGCACAAGTGTAGATCCAGTTTTTTCCCTCATCCCTGATCTTCTGAAAGACCACCAAAGGCATTGTCGATTTATTATTGAAGACACGAGCGTTTCTTTCCTTCCATATTTCCCAGCAAATCAGGGTGATGGCTGATCGAAACCCTTTAGGGTGGGCAGTTGAAGTCTTGCAAATGGCATGCCATTATTGGAGAGCAGTTGAGCGGCCCGTTCCCAATTCTTGCACCAGAGAGGGGCAAGCCAGCCAAGAAGCCGTAGCCCGCCAAATGAGCAGGGAGTAACGACATTCGAACAAGATATGTCTAGCCGACTCTCTCCCTGACAATGACACAACTGACCTAGCGGATTGTGCGGCCAACCCTGGATTGTAAGGTGACCAGAAGTCCAGACGATTCTGAACGGCAAGCAAAGCGAAGAAGCGGCATTTTGGGGACGCCCATATCTTCCACACCATAGGTTCGAAAGAGCAACACGTAGAGCCGAGAAACTGCGCCTTGTAGGCCAAAGCAGCCGAGTAGCATGCATCCACTGGAAGTCAGGGTCAAAGTGATCAATTCCTCAATTTCCGGCACAAGAGTGATGTCTTGGAGAGCGTCCAAAAGCCCGAGGAACTGTGAGATGTGGTCTGCAGTGAAATTCTGCACCGAGATATCCGCCATCCGCCATCCAGTTAAGATTAGTGAGCGCATCTTAAACACATCTCCTCTTTCTTTTGGAAGCCTCCAATATTTTTTGGCGCCATCAGTTTCGGAGATGTCCCATTAAGCCATGAAGAGGACCAAAACCACGCCTTACGACCATCCCCAATGGTAACCTTTGTCGCGGCGTTGAGGAGCACTATGTCCGAGTTGTCGTTTGGTGTGTCGACGCCTACCCAAGGCTTGTCCGGGACCACCCATTAAAATCACAACCACCGCAAACGCAAGGCACATGCTAACTTGTCGAGGTCCATAACCCTAAGACCGTCAAGGTTTTTAGGGCGGCAGACCTTTGTCCAACAGACTGCATTTTCCTCTGTTGACAGTATCGCTTCTAATTCACAGAATGCCCCTTCTAAGCTTGTCAAAAGCCTTTAGCGTTGCCTTGTCATTCTTGATGGCGGTGAGGCGGAAGATAGGCAATGAAGTTAGGACCGATTTACCAGAGCATCACATCGCGCTATGTTGAGAAATTTAGCCTTACGGGGGTTCAAAAGAGACGCACACTTGTCAACAAAAGCTAAAGGTCGACACGCCTTAGCCTCCCAAGGGACAGAGGAAGGACCAAGTCAAGCGAAAAAGCGACATCGGGAACACCATAGGTTTGAAGAATCGGCATTTGGGGGCGCCTTAGCACGCTATAGCGCCTATAGTATCTGTAGGAGGCCTCTATTTCTTTTAGCATGATATTTTTACCTTGGTCCATATACACCTACATTATGATCTAATGCAATGGCGTCGAGGTAAAGGATTAACTAACAATTAATACAGTTTTTAGCATCTAGGAGTATATCATGATGATAAGTGAATGCAGATTCTGGTTCTGAGCTATAGTGTTCCTTTAATTTTTTCAAAAATATATCTTTAATTAAAAGATTTATTTTTGCAAAAATGCTGCATATTCTTCACGATGTATCACATAAACGTGTAAAATTTTAGTTTGAAATATTTTACATTTCTAGATACAAAAAAGACAAATGTACATATCTGAGTATTATGAACAAAGTGAAAAAAAAATCATAGTTTCCAATCTCCATTTTTTCATTTTTGTGTAGCCATAATATAAAGAACTTCACATTAAAATTTTGCATATTTGTAGGATATATCATTGACTACATCCATAATTTATTTAATTTTTTTAAAATATAATTTTAACATAGACGGATCACTATACGTAAGAGCCAAATGGCGTGTTTGGCTCCGTTCGAAAAGTAGGTAAGGTGCATGAAAGTTGGTAGAAGTAGGTAGGCCGCATGAGAATGGAATCTTTTAGGCGACGCGGTGTTTGGTTACCTACGAGACGCGAAATCTTGCATGGCATGATGTTTAAAGCACTTCTGGGCCTGGCTAAGTAGGAACGACCGATTCTACTCATGCAGCCTCTCATCCAGGCAGCACACAACACGAGGCATGCAAGGTGTCAGGGAATCTTATATGCCTCTCTCACACGCATGCAGCACGCCGCCACACCAAACGCCGTGCATGCGTTCTGCGTGTCAATCTACCAACCCCACCTACTTTTCTACGAGTTCACAAATTTACACGGCGTTTGGTTTCACCTCGGTCAGGCCAGGCTCTCTGGGGGACAGGCTCTGGGGCCTTGGGATGCAAAATGCCTGCATGAGTGATGCAGGTAACCAAACAGCCCCAAAGTGACTTTTCCACTGTTTTCATTCAAACGGATGTGAAAACGAACCGGCTTAACTTCTCACATGTCCCCTCAAAGATGATTTAAACCCCTATAATTTGAGAGCTTTCGTTGCTTTGGTTTCTTTTTTCCTCTGGTTCGTTCTTCTCTCTTTTCTCTCTGTATTCTATTCTGGGTTGAGCTCGATGGTCGCCTTGGTAACAATGTTGCATATTCTTCATGATGTATCACATAAACATGTAAAATTTTAGTTTGAAATATTTTTCATTTCTGGGTACACAAAAAGACAAATGTACATATCTGAATATAATGAACAAAGTGAAAAAATCATAGTTTCAAATCTCCATTTTTTTCATTTTTTTCTATAGACATGATAAAAAGAACTTCACATTAAGATTTTGCTTATTTGTAGGATATATCATTGACTACACCCATAATTTATTTAAAAAGTTTAAAATTATAATTTTTTAACATAGACGGATCACTATACGTGGGAGCCAAAGTGACTTTTCCACTGTTTTCATTTAAAAGGATGTGAAACGAACCGGCTTAACTTCTCACGTGTCCCCTCAAAGATGATTTAAACCCCTAAAATTTGAGAGCTTTCGTTGCTTTGGTTTCTTTTTTCCTTGGCTTTTCGGGGGCAGCGGCGGCTCCTCCTCCCCTGCTCTTCCTCTCCTGTGGGTCCGTCGTCCCGGCGGTGGTGCTTCGTCTGCGCCGCCTGGGGTGCGGTGGAGGCGCCTTTGGTGGCTGGTCTGGTTCGTTTCTTCTCTTTTTTCTCTCTGTGTTCTGGGTTGAGCTCGGCGGTCGCCTTGGTTGCGTTGGCCGGCGGTGTAGTTTCTCCGGGGGTGCTTGTTAGTGGGGATGTATGTTTTTCTTACTGTCGATTGGTCGGAAACTAGGAATCCTGTTGTCGATTCGTTGGGATTGGGGGCGGATTGCGTTCCCCCCTATGGTTTCTTCGTGCCGGCATTTTGTCCTGTTTTGTGTAGATGTGTGCTGGGGCTGGCGTTTGGGGGCGGATTTGAGGGCTGATTTGGTTGCCCTCTCTGTATTCTTCGGCCTAGCATCGTATCTGAATTTGTGTGCATGTGTGCTGGGTCTGTCCTCGGGCTAAGCTGTGTTTCTTGCGGTTGTTCTACTAGCATTTGTTTCTCTTTGATTTGTGACGCCTTGTGGGCTGTCTCTGCTTTTTGGTGATGGCGGCAGTGCGTTTGGTTTGTGTTATTTTGCTGGTTACGTTTGTGTGTCATTTTGCGTGCATGCGCTGGGCTTTGCGTCTTTTTTTGTATTGGGAAGGGTTTTTGGTCGTGTGATTTGGCCTCTGGGTGGGGGATCCCTGTTTTTTGCTGGTTGTTGATGGCGTATCCGGTGTTTCTGGGTTAGGAAGTGTCTTTTGTTCGTCTGCAGTGTTCCTTTACTAGTATCTACCTATACACAGACACAACTAAATCTTTTCATGTTGCTAGTGTTCCATCCTACCTAGCGCACCTCCAGAATGGCAGACTATTCCAACATTCCGGTCGACATGGTAGCTGAGGAAAGGTCTTTTGTGATGAAGATAGATGGATACTCAAGATTCAAGCAGCTATTCAAGACCTGCAAGCATGCTACGTCCGCCCGTTTCATTGTTGGAGGTTACCACTGGGTTATGGAGTATTACCCAAACGGTTATGACGGTGCAGGTTTCGCGTCTGTTTGCCTGGTTCTTGATTCTTCTGATGTCAAAGATGTGAAGGCCGAATTCAAGTTTAGTATACTTGACAAGGATGGAGATCCGGTGGATTCACTCAGCCGTACTGGCACTACGCTTGCCTCGTCAAGCAAAAGCTCAACCTTGGGCTACGTAGTATATAGAACAGATCTAGAGCGATCAGTTGATCTTAGAGACGATTGTTTCAGCATCAGGTGTGATGTATCTGTCTTAAAGGCGATCTGCATTGAGGAAACAAGGGTTGATCAGTGTGTGGTGGTTCCTCCAAGCGATTTGCATAGGCATCTCGGCGACCTCCTGAAAAGCAAACATGGAACTGACGTTACCTTCCAAGTGGGTGGCGAGAGTTTCTCGGCTCATAGGTCCGTGCTCGCTGCTCGGTCGTCTGTCTTCAAGGCAGAGCTCTTTGGCGCCATGAAGGAGAATTCCGACTTTCCGATCGAAATTCGTGATATGGAAGCTGATGTTTTCAAGTCCTTGCTCCGTTTCATATACACTGATTCACTGCTTGAGGTGACTCCTGACGGTAGCAATGATGGTGAAGCACCAGGAGATGTGGTGACGGCTGGTCATCTACTCGTTGCGGCAGACAGGTACAACATCGAGAGGCTGAAGCTGATTTGTGAGCGTAAGCTATGCAGCCACATCGATTCAAACATGGTGGCGACCAGCTTGGCTTTAGCTGAGCAGCATAGCTGCCATGGACTCAAGGAAGCATGTTTACAATTTCTCGTTACTCCTTCCAACTTGGAGGGGATGAAGGCAAGTGATGGTTATAAGCATCTGAAAAGCAGTTGCCCATCCGCCCTCAAGGAGCTAGTTGCTAGACTTCTGCCGGTGGAGCTGAAAGCGGCCAAGAATATTATCATGGAGTTTTAATATATTTATCGTATCATCCACATTTTATTTCTGCTTGTTCTCAATGTAAGGGTTTTGTCAGATCGGAGTGCTACCGATCTGTATCTATTCTTGCAGGTTGAACGGGCATCGTTCGGTCTGCTCCATGTTGTGTTATATGTTATAGATTGTACACAGTTTATGTGTGGAGATTAGTCTGCTTTTTCCCTGTTTTCTTGTGTTCAGACTGCAATTTTCTATTTATTTTCTCCTCCTAGTTAAAATGACATGCTTGGGTCTTAATCATCTTGTGTATGAATGATACTGTCCGATTGTTCTATACTAAAGTGAGTTTTTCTATTTTGACTTAACCAAGTTTCCATGGACCGAAGAAATTTAACTGCCTTGGTTCCGTATTATGTTTTGTATAAATTTGGGGTCAACTACCCGCTCTCTGTTTTTTTACTGATTACAATCTTCCACAACATAATCTGTGTCGCTCTTCGTTGGTCATTCAGAATCTACAAGCAATTTATTTTCCCCAGAAGGCATAATCAAGAAACTTTGTATGTCACGTCTTCTATTTTTGTTTTTTTCTTATTAATTTGGCCGTGCATATTCTCTTGGACTGGTTCTAGACATTGTGGTGTTGCAGAGGTGTATATAATCCTTTATCGAAAAAAAGCTTTGACTAACAATTAGACACAGCCAAGTCTTTTCTATAAACACGGTTTGGTTACCATGATACGGCCGGTCAATATCTGCTAGCAATAGCACAAATCAAAATCGTATCTATCAGTCTGTTCCCTAATAAGTCGTTTTAGCTAGCTAAAACGGTTTATATTGTGGAACGGAGGGAGTACGTGATACTGGACTGCACGGCAAGATTCTGTTGGGGATTGTAATCTTTACATGTCCTTTTACTTGTAACCAGTATATATGGAGATCAAACCGCAGCGCATAGGGTTTACTCGACACCGCATTTTGTTTTGTTATTCTAAGTAAGAAGATAACACATCTTGCTCGAGGAATCTCCTCACACATTCTGTTTGTGGCTCGAGGATAACTGTTAGAAATTGACTGTGTATAACTCTTTTTTTGTCTACGTTCTCCCTCCGTCCCATAATATATGATGGTATTAGAACCAATATGTTCCTACATTAGTTGTAATAACATCTTACATTATGCCCTGTCAAAAAAAAATCTTATATTATGCGATGGGAGGGGTACAAAATAGCCCACACAGAGGTCTATTCAGTTCACCTGTCGAACACAAAATGACAACAATACCGAGCAAATATATACACGCCAACTCGTATAAATGACTGAAGTTTGGCTAGAATCTGAGGGCGAAGGAGCACAGGTGGGAACGACAGAAGAGATGAGCTCAGTGTCACTATCAACAAGAGCTTAGACATTACCCGCAAGAGAGAGAGAGAGAGAGAGAGCTCACCACATCAAGTCCGATTTGCAGGCCCATATGGTCAAAATTCCTGTCACTAAACCGGTCATTTGTGTGATTTGTTACGCCATACTCGTTGGTGGTCTTTAGAAAAACAAATCTGGAAGTGGTTGTTCGCTACAACCCCAGATGTGGTAGTTGTTTATTTTATTTTGTGGATTACTTGACTTCCTCTAAGCCAACAGAACACCATGTTGCTACCATATCCGGACAGAGTGAAAAAATAGCCCTCGTGCTACTGCTACACGATTAATTGTTAAAACTAACTCGTCGAAACAACGAACGCTGCAAAGTCTGGCTTAAGTTGGCATATGTTTTAGTATTGTGTACGACACCAGGGCAGCTAGCTAATGTATATATATGCATTGGCATTAGGACAGCTGTTTTTTGTTGGGTTGCTCTCAAATCAAGCAAAAAATATTAAGTGGTACATTCTCGCATGTGATTTGTTAATTTGGAGCTAATTGACCTCTAAAATATTTAAAGACGAGTCAGAATGCGCATGTTCAGTAACAGAAGATTTGGTTTCGAGATCTTGCTATGTTTATATTGTTGACAACAGCTGGATCAGCAACAGTACATGATCAGAACATGTACTGAACGTGCACTTAACATGATCAGATGAACATATTTATATAGACCTCATGTATAAGAGATATATTAGAGAAATCCTAGAATGGAGATTGCATTTTTTTTCCTTATATCCGAAGATTTAGGTTGCAGGACAAGTTATTCGTCAGAATCGGCTTTTTTTAAAGTTACACTAATCACGAAACATGGCTGCAATATATATAATGGCTGATGGAGGGGGGCAAAGGAATTCATCTTAAGGTTTTGGCAACCTATGAATGTTCTTATTTAGTTCTTACCCAAAATTCAAAAAAAAAAAAAGAAGTGAAAGATTCAATGGATGAGAATAAGGGCAAGATAAAAACCTGAAGAACAGTAGGGAATTTGATTTGCAGAACATATTGTGGACCTCAACACCTCTGATATTCAGTTATGATGTTTCGAGGTCCTTACTAACAAGTAACAAACTAATGCACTTCACGGGAGATTTCGACACAACTCAGTTATGTCGGGATTTTCCTCTATGTTGAATGATATATCAATATTAGCTTAGTGGCGACTTAAATCAAATAGTAGATGACCATAGGACCAAATAACCATCAGTAATTTTTTAACAAATACAGCTATATATGGTAAACCTAGCCCCAAAAATGTGAGGGTCCACTTCTATTATTTTCACATATTAATTCAACATATTTAACAAAAATGGTGTGTTTCGCTTCTTTCATGACAGAATAACTAGGAATCATCATGCATACAACCATGACTAAATTCGAGCAAACATGGAGGTTTAACTAGGAGAGAACAATTAGATGATTGCAAATGCTAATTAGATGATTGTAAATGCTAAAAAGACTCGTCTCCACACAGCAGTTTAACCTCCATAAAGAAAACACAAAATACAAGAGTCATCAAACGACACACATTCTCCTAGCATGAGTAGATACTGACTGATAACATTTTTTTGAAACACAGATCTGGTTCCTAACATACTCTTGTAGCCATGCCATGGAGAACAAAAATAAATGCTAAATTTGCTCGATAATACGATCATAATTTCCCAGACATACTAGTACTAGATTGCCATGATGATATCCTTGACCGCTTTCAGTTCAACAGGCAGCAGTCTAACGATCAGCTCCTTGAGTACAGATGGGCAACTGCTCTTCAGATGTTCAAAACCATCACTTGCCACCATCGCCTCCAAATTGGAAGGTAAAGCAAGGAACTCAAAGCAAGCTTCTTTGAGTCCACGGCAGCTGTGTTGTTCAGCTAAAGCCAAAGTGGTTGCCACCATGTTGGAGTCAATGTGGTTGCACAACTTCTCCTCACATATCAGCTTCAGCCTTTCGATGTTGTACCTGTCAGCTGCTACAAGTAGATGACTAGTTGTCACCATATCGTCTCGTGTTGCTCCCTTATCAGTTTCTTCAGGAGCCAGATCAGACAGAGAGTCGGTGTAAATGAAATGGAGTAAGGACTTGAACACGTCAGCTTCCATATCATTGATTTTAATAGGATCACATGAATTCTCCTTCATGTAGCCGAAGAACTCCGCCCTTAAGACAGATGACCGAGCAGCGAGTACGGAACGATGAGCTGAGAATCTCTCGCCGCTGACTTGAAAGGTTACGTCTGCTCCATCCATGTTCTTGAGGAGGTTGCCAAGCTGCTGATGCAAGTTGCTTGGAGGTACCACGACAAACTTATTACCTTTGTCAGCATCCTTCAAGACAGTGACATCACACCTGATGCTGAAATAATCGTCTGATGCCAGCAAACTAGCATGTTTGACAGAATTAAGACAAATTTCCCTAGATGAGCCTTTGTCCGGCAAAATATGTTCAGCGATGGTACGGTCGTAAAGAGGCACCGGTTCTCCAGCCTTGTCAAGCAGACTAAATTTGGCTACCACCCTTAGATCATTGACATCAGAAGAATCAAGAGCTAGATAAATTAGTATCCCGTTACCAAGTGGGCAGCATTTGATAACCCAGTTATGACCTCCAGCGCTAAAAGGAGTAGATTTCACGCACTTGCCGTTCTCCAGCAGCACCTTGTACCCATCGATCTTGATCAAAAGCGACCTTTGCTCAGCTACGGTGGCAACAGAAATGTTGCAATGCTCTGCCATTCTGGTTCTGGCCTAGGAATAGGATGGAACCAAGAGTAAAACACTTCCTTTATATGGCCTCCCAATTAATATCGTCCCGTTCTGGCCGAAGCTCAAGCGTCTCGTCAGTCACGGTACCGCAAGAAATACAGGAGCAGCACAGATCAAAGTGTGGAAAATCTGGGAGACGAAACCGCAGCGGCGCGCCGAAGAAGAAGGGATTGGCGTCACGGATCAGAGCAGACGATCGGTATCCAATCTCTAGCAAGAAGCTTCGTGGCACGGCGCAGAAGACGGTAGCCACGGCAGTGGACGCTCAACGGAGGGGCCTGACGGCGGAAGGGTGTCGACGGCGACATCAAGTGGAGGCAGGGACGGATCTCTCGAGCTTGGGTGTTCAAAACTTTTTTTTGGGCTACTCTATAAAGGATTCAAATAGCTAAATCAAAACTTTTCCCATAGCCAGATGAATCATCGATTCTTTTTCACAAATTAGAGAAGAATTGCTACACAATCATAATATCTTAAGCTTAGTTTAATGTTACGTAGTTATTTTACTCAAAACTACAACACCATTGATCCATACATCTATTTTGCAATAAACATATGATTTTGTTTTCCAAATATTTGGGTGTGCAGCTGCACACCCATGGCTCTATATGGATTCGTCCCTGAGTGGAGGCGGCTTGGGGAAATTGGCTACAGCTGGAGTTATAAAGGTAGCGGCGGCGTCAAGAGCAGGCGAGAGGGAGGAGGAGACCTAGGGCCTGATTGGTAGCCTGCATCAATTTCCCATCTCACCCGGGGCATGCTCTCCAGGGCCATGCCGAGGATACACACTTTGAGCCATGTTGTGTGGTTTGTTTGATTGTCCGCATCGCATCGGCTGGGCAAACAACTCCTCTTTGTTTGGTTACATGCAGATTTTGATTAGCCTCACCTAGTTTCTCATGGGTGAAGTTACCAGTAAGTGGTTGTTTAAAATTTTAAATGAAGAAGGGTTTGGCAGGAATTGCTGCAAAACAAGTATCTTCAAAATAAAACCTTAGCACAGGTTGAAGCACAACCAACTGACTCACAGTTCTGGAAAGGTCTAATGAGAGTTAAAGAGGATTTCTTTAGTAGAGGATCCTTTCAGGTTGGCAACGGGGAAACCACAAGGTTCTGGGAGGACACTTGGCTTGGTAACACTCCGTTAAAAGATCAATATCCATTGCTTTACAATATTGTGCAGCAACAAAATGTATCGATTCATGATGTGTTTCGCAATAGTCCACCTTTGAACATAGGCTTTCGTCGGGCTTTAGTTGGGAACAAGTGGGATATGTGGTCTCATTTATGTGTTAGATTAATGGATGTCAATCTTACGCAGGAACCAGATAGGTTTGTCTGGAAACTGACACAAAACGAGATATTTACAGTTAAATCTATGTATGAAGACTTAATGAATGGTCATACTAGATTTTTACAAACTTATCTTTGGAAGTTGAAAATTCCGCTGAAAATTAAGGTGTTTATGTGGTTCCTTCATAAAAAAGTGTTACTCACTAAAGATAATTTAGCAAAACGAAAGTGGAAAGGTGACTCTCATTGTTCTTTTTGTGGGAATAGTGAAACTGTGGATCACCTATTTATCTCCTGCCCTTTTGCAAAGCTGGTTTGGCGTGTTGTCTTTTGTACCTACAATATCCCTCCTCCCACCAATGTCACTAATATGTTTGGGAATTGGTTGAACGGGATGGATAAAAAGACCAAAGCTAGGATTCGTATTGGCGTTTCAGCTATTGTATGGTCGATTTGGAATTGTAGGAACAATTTGGTTTTTAACAGGAAAGAAACTTTTCATGTTTTACAGGTTATCCATACGGCGGTGCACTGGATCCAGCTATGGCCTTTCTTGCTACCTTCGGACCAGCGGGAGCTTATGGTGGCCGGATGCACGCGACTCCTGCGGGTGGCACAGGATTTTTTCTCCCAGCATACGTGGCAGCATATTAGACGACTTTCGTAGTTTACTATATATTTTGCTCCTGTCTGGTTGAGGCCTGTCTCAATTTTCTTAGTGATCCTTTGAGATGTAATAAGCTACTTGATACAAATTTGTTAATAAATGGCTGTGTGCATCACTCGATGCAGAGGCCGGGAAAACCCATTTCTAAAAAAAAAATCAGACTTGGACACCTCAACAATGGCGGCATGGCAGCGACGGATCTGGACAAGGAGACGTCATGGCGGCGGCGTAGCTGGACGACGACAACACCACATGACGGCGGCGAAGCTCGACGACGACACTACATGGCGATGGCAGAGTTCGACGAAGACGAGTTAAATCAGAGGTTGAAGAAGACGGTGACACCAAGAACAGTCTAAATACACCAAGAACAACTTCAAACAAGAACACGAAATTAGGTCCACACGGTTAACGAAAGCTCAAACTGAGTCCCATAATAGAACCGCAGCATCAAAGCACATCATTTTGGTGTTCAGCTTTTTTCGAACCGAGCAATGTATCAAGGATTGGAAGAGGGTAAGTGGGAGAGAGAGTGAGGGAAGCCATGGGGAAGAACGAGCAAGAACAGTCTAAATACGCATGCTCAGATCGACCCATCTACAAGCATCGAAACGCAAAACGTACAACACGATAGTCGTGCGGAATGACGAGATGAAGCTACTCCTCGAAGGAAATCGCAAACGGTCAACTGTGTGCGACAAGATCTGCAAAATTCGTCCAAAACAGCTTCAAACAAGAACACGAAATTAGGTCCACACGGTTAACGAAAGCTCAAACTGAGTCCTAGAATGGAACCGCAACATCAAAACGCATCATTTTGGTGTAGAGCTTTTTTTGAACCGAGCAATCTATGAAGGATTGGAAGAAAGAAGATGAAGTGAGAATAAGAAGAGTGAGGGGAAGCAGAGTCAACGTACCTGTTGGAACGAGGGAGGAAGACAACGGGCAGGGCTCTCTGGAAATGGCCGATTCGGCCATTCCTCCAGGGCCTGGCCCGAGGGTGCTTTGAGAAGCGGTTCATGCGAGTTTTGGGCTGCAGGCAAGCAAACGCGCGGGCTGGTTCTGCAGCCAGCCGGGCCTACCAAACGCGCCCCTAGTTTGCCTCTTCCTGGACTTCGACACGACAACAGGCCCTAGATGGCCCAGTTCACTGCTGTACGTAATTATTTGTAGTGGGCTGGAATAGAAAAGAGAACGTTCGGCCTGCTGTGTTTTTTTTTGGAGTAGGTTGTAAATCTTTTCTATCTGCTAATACACGAAATCCCCCCAAAAAAAATCCTCAAAAAAATATATGCTAATACACGAAAACCTCTCCTCAAAAAACAAATCTCAAAAAATATGCTGATACACAAAAAACTCTCCTAAAAAATGCTAATACACGAAGACCGACAGTTTGTTGGATCTTTCAGAACAAATGAATTACTTGCAAAAGTGATAATTCTGGGAACGTGTAGAACTGTAGATCGCTTCAATTCATCAAAACTGCTAGTATGTCAAAATCGAAAAACAGATACGTGACTTTTTTTTACTTCGAGAACAGAATAGGCGGTGATCATGGTGAATAGACTCTTGCTGATTGGGGACAACAGGCATGCTTTAACTACGAGAGAAACAACTGATGATATATATGCAGTGTGAAGTCTGAATAAGACAATAGGCAAAAAAAAGGGACTCGTCTCCACAGTCCACACATCGCACACAATACACAATCATTACAGTTGCATGAATAGAATGCAAAATGCAGGAGTTACCCGACAATGCCCATTACAGTTGCATGAATAAATATAGATCGAAATTAGTTAAGCCTAGGAAAAGTCTCGCTTTCCCCTCCCGTGCTACAGTAAAAGGCGGAGGAAAAGGCGATCTTGAGTGCCGCCAGCGATTCTGCTGTTTCCCTCCGCCTCCGGCGCCGCCGTGCCTCGTGAGGTGGGGGGAATCGACGGATCTCGTCGTGCGGAAGTAGTTTAGGTGTAGTTTAGTTCTTGCTTCTGTCCGCCTCGTCGGCGTCGCTCGGTGGTGACAAAGGCGTTGGTGATGAATAAATCCTCCACCTTCTTTCTCCGGTCCGCGGCGTGCTCGCCGGGAGGGAGGTGGAGTTAGTGTACTCCGTGCTGGAGGCTGTTATGGCGACATGGGCTGCTGTGCATCTTGGAGTTTTTGACCTTCGGGTCGCTCGCCATCGCGTCGTCTTCTTCGGGGGCGATGTGCGACCTGTGAGGTGGTGTGTTCTTCAGGTACGCCTCCTTGTCCTTGATTCTCTGGCCGGCCGTGGAGGCGAGGGGAGAGCTTGGCGTTTGGTGGCGTCCTGGTTGTGTTGGGAGTGGAGGTGGTGGTCTTCGTTGATGATTCTGCTCCGACCGGCCGTGGCGGCGAGGGGAGTGATTGTCTGGAGGCTGGGTGTTTCTGGTGGCTGCCCTGGTCGATGCGGAGGCGGCGGGATGATGGGTGGTCTATGGAAGTGAGCGCCATGGCTGTGTACGTTCAACGAGATGGGTGTCCGTCGCGTCACGGAGGCCGGTTTTGCAGTCGACTGCATCATGTGGAGGCTCTCTCTTCCCCGGGCATGGAGGTACGGCGACTCCGGCGGAGGCTGAGGCGTTGGGTTGGATGGATCCGATTGTGGTTCTTTCAGGTGGCTCGGGGTGCTGGGTCTCGCTGTAATTTTTAGGTTCCCTCGGGACCTATTTGTAAGTTGTACTGAGCTCCCTTTTATATGAATCGGATCCTGTTGGTTGTGTCAAAAAAAAAAAAGAATAAATATAGATCGATAACAATTTTCTTTGTGACACACCAATGCAACCATACGAGGAGAACTAGCAAAATAGATACTATAATTACCTGATGGCATGACCACAAGTACCCACACATACTAGTATTAAATTCCCATGATAATATCCTTTGCCGCTATGAGTTCAACAGGCAGAAATCTGGCAACCAGCTCTTTGAGAACAGATGGGCAGCTGCTTTTCAGATGCTCGTAGCCATCACTTGCGATCATCGCCTCTAAATTGGACGGGAAGCAAGGAATTCAAAGCAAGCCTCCTTGAGTCCATGGCAACTATGCTGCTCAGCCAAAGCAAGACTGGTTACCACCATGTTAGATTCAATCTGGTTGCACAACTTATCTTCGCATATCAGCTTCAGCCTCTCAATGTTGTACCTGTCCGCTGCTACAAGAAGATGACTAGCTGTCACTGCATCTTGTGTTGGATCTTCATCCGTTCCTTCATGAGTGATCGCAGGCAGTGAGTCCGTATAGATGAAATGTAGCAAAGACTTGGACACGCCAGCTTCTATGTCACTAATTTCAATGGGACTACATGCCTTCTCCTTCATGGCACCAAAGAGCTCCGCCTTGAAGACGGATGACCGAGTAGCAAGCACGGTCCTGTGAGCCAAGAATGTCTCCGCACCGACTTGAAAGGTCACGTCCGCTCTATCCATGCTCTTCAGGAGGTCTCCCAGATGCTGATGCAAGTCGGTTGGAGGAACCACCACAAACTGATTACCCTTTGTTTCCTCGCTGCGGATCTTCTTCACGACGGTGACGTCACATCTGATTCTGCAACTATCGCCCCATAGATGCACTGATCCCTCGAAATCCTCGTGCTTGATAAACTTGGTGAAACCCCAATCTGAACCTTCGCTTGGGAAGATATGTTCGCTGACAGTTTTCGTGAATAAAGGCACTGGTTCTCCACCCTTGTCAAGTACGCTAAAGGTGAATTTCGCCTTCACATCCTTAGAATCAGCCGAATCAAGAACGAGAAAGACAGATATGTAACCAGGTGAGTCGCTATCACCGTTTGGGTAATACGTCACAGCCCAGCTGTGATCTCCGACCATGAAAGGGATAGACGTCGTACACTTGCCATTCTCGAGCTGCTCCTTGGTTCTTGAGTATCCATCTATCTTGATAACATGTGTCCTTGTTTCTTCTTCAGCTACAATGGCGGACGTAACCTTCGGACGCTCTGCCATTCTGGGGTGGGCTAAGGATGAGTAAGCTAGAATGGAAGATCGGAAAGAGTCAAGACTAAGAGATGATTTTCCTTTCTGCGTCTGTAACTCTGTAGATATAGAGGTGTGGGAAGTTAAATCGATTTGTTTCACATTCAAATAAACGGAAGTAGAGTAGTGGGCTGTACGCCTCGATCTAGATGCTTGGGTCAGCATAAATTGCTTTCACTTATACTCCTTTATCTTCACGAGGAGACGCCATTATATCGTATTATTGTGCTCTGCCATTTTGTTGGAAACGAAAGGTTGCAATACACTGCCAAGTTTGGCATCTGTTTACACGGTGCTGATTAACGAGATCATGGTTAGTCTGGCAATCTGGGTCACTGACCGACGGGAATAATAAGAAATGCAGGCATCCTTAACGCGATGGATGGTCTTCCATAATCAATACTCCCTGCAACGTGGCCATAGTGGGAATAACAGAAATAGAATTTGAGCCCATACGTGGCAACCCAAATTGCTCCCGCCTATGACCCGGCCAAAGGTCACATCTATCTTTCTTTTTGACGGAGCTCCCGCGACCCCGTCCCAACCCTAGCCCCTAGGGCACCGCCACCGCCGGCCTCACCTCCGGCGCCCTCCTCGCCGCCGCGCGGCTCCCTCCCCCCCCCCCTTCCCTCCCTCCCTCCCTCCCGCCGCGTCCGCGCCGCCCCCGCGGCGGCCGGCGCGGCTCCAGCTCTCTTCTCCCGTCCTACTCCCGGCCTTCCCCCTGTCGCCGCCGTCGGCGCGCCGGCCGAGCGCAGCTCGGGCTGGGGCCGGCGGCGGCGGCTGTACTCTCCCCGTGTCGTAGAGGTCCTCGCGGGGCGGCTCCTTCTACGGCAGCGGTGAACCTCGGGCGGCGGCGGCCCGGCTCCGGCCGGGGGTAGCAGATCGACGGCGACGGCCTGCTGCGGGGCGGCGCGTGGCTGCGGGCGACGACGTGCAACGGTGTTTGCCGGCCGGCCCATGCGGCCCAGATCTGGGCCCGTCGGGCCCATCTGGGTCAGGGCGGGCCGGTTTGACCTGCGGTGCGTTTTGCAGATGTAGGGGAGGTGGAGAATGCAGGTGCAGCGGCGACTGCGGCCGACCTAGTTGCAGCGTGACGGCGAGCTTCACGGGTCCGGATCCCCCCGGATCTGGGCCCGGCCGGACCCTATTAGGACTGGTTTGCCCCCGTGGGGGCTTTACGGGCCCGCTGGGCTCGGCCGGACCTGACGGAGACTGGTGTGCTCTGCTGTCGCGTCCGGTCAACTACCGTCTTTGGCGGTGGAGGTTGTTTCCTCCCGCTCGGCTGCGGTACTGCTGCCCCCGGTTCATACACCTCACCTCCGTCTTGCAAACCTCGTGATGGCTACTTCGGTGAGAAGACGTTGGTGGTGACTTCGGTTTCGTTGGCGCATGGTGGTGGGCGGCTAGTATGGTGGTTTCGAGGCTCGTCCTCGCGGGGTTCATGTGTTACCGATCGTCCGGGGTTGTGGAAGGGGTTTCGGGAGAAATCCTTGTCGGTTTGTTCGACACCGACGCGGTGCCGCCTCCGGGTGGCATCTTTCCTTCCTGAAGGGCGTCGTGGCTACCTCTCATCCGCTTCCCTCCGTGCCGGGAAACCCTAGGACCAGTGCGCTGGTCCGGGCAGTAGCGTGGCTGTCCTTCTTGAAGGTGCTGCTTGGTACTCGTCGATTCGGTGCTAGGAACGTGGTGGTACTTCTTCGGAGAGGGCGCAGCGGTTGCGGGTCATCGTCGATTAGTCGATCCGCCTATGTCTCCATTTTGTTTCTCTTTTTTTCTTCTCTTCCCCTTGCTTTGGGTGTATGTTTGCTGCCGCCCAGCATTTCGTGACTGTTGGTTGTATCGGGTTGTTGCTATATTTATATAGCGGGGCTACGGCCTATTTCGTCATGACCCGGCTAAAGCATACTGTATGCCAATACAAACAAATTCTGCACTAAATGATTCGGTCCGATTTGAACCTAACTATGGCACATGAAATTAATTAATTTCTTATAATCTTTGTTTGTAACACATGCGCATAGCTTGATGGTATTATCTCAGGTTTAAGTTTATACTCCTTCCGATTCGTATTAATTTTAACTGAATTGGATGCATCTAGATCGGAAAGTGCTTTTGGGGGCACGGGCTCCATGGAGCCCATTTTTTGAAAAAAAAATTTAAATCGATAATTTAAAGTTTCAAACAATTCTGGAAAAATCCTACATGTTGACAGTGGCATCTTCTATGGTTCTGCAAATTTTTAACCCAAAATAGCTTGTATTTTCGCCTACACAAAAATAACAATTTCTCACAAAATACTGAATATTTTTGACAAAATACTGAAATATTCTGACAAATTTCGCACTGTTCACATCTCAGATCTAGAAATTTGTCATTTTTACACAGACCAAAATACTGAATATTTCGCATTGATTTTGGCACACTAGTAGAAATGCTCATTTTCACTTCTAGGATTTTTTTTTCACATTTTTGCAAAACTTTTAAAACGTCTTTTTTCAATTTCCAAAATAAAAAAGCTCTGTGGAGTTCGCCCTCCAAATCACCGCACTCATATCTAGACGTGTTTACTGCTAAATACATTCGATTCAGCAACAACTAATATGATTCGAATGGAGTAGTAATATTTACAAAATTGAAAATTATAGACCTTATGAGTATCAAGGGAGACAAATCACCCTCCAAATGTTATCTTGGTTCTTTGTGGTAGCTTTGCACATTCAAAGTTATAGAAAGATTTAAAAAACGCATGAATGTACAAAATGTGGAAGAATGAATGCAACGATGCAGGCAGAGCAGGGCTATCTGGGTCATGTACAACAATAATACAAATAAGACGAGACAGATCTATCTATGCGTTGGCGGTTCATCATAAGAAATGGATAATCATATTTTCCTGCATAAGTTTTTGCAAATTTGTCATTTCGTAGCAGTCACATCATCATTCAGTATTTTTTACTGTTTTTGGAGATTCCCAAATGCATACGTATTGCGCTTGGTGCGGCTTCTACATCACTCACCATTTTTGCACCTGAGGCAGAGCATTTCGTGCCTTGTTGGACGTAACCTGCCCTTCATGATTAGGATCTTACGGCACATTTCACAGCTCACGGACCTTCTTATTGATGCGTACTTGGGGTTTACTAGGTCAAGCGGATTCCTCTCCCAGTACTTGTGCTGGCCTGATACGAACTTTTTCTTCATGTCGTGGTACGAACTATCGATGAGGTCCGCCGCTATAGCACTCATTCCGTCCCTTATGTTTCCACCCGTGATTTTATATACTAGTTGGATGCCCACATGGTACTCTACTGGAATGTGAAAGCACGAGACATGAGCAAGCACGCGGCAGCCGTTCGTCATGTCTACGCTTGCAAATGTGGTATTCTTGTGTTGTAAGAAAGTGGGCAGCGCCAGACAATGCTTCGACGACCTTCACCAGTGGAACATCAGGACATGCTCGCGCATGGCGATTTGCAGGATGGTGATCTGCTGAGCATCACGGGTGTACTTGTGGTCAAAGCCCATGAACCGGTGCTTCTCCTCCTCAAGCCTCGTAGTTGGCGAGGATTCGGTTCAGAGTATGCTCCTCGTTGTTGTACACCACCTCCATAAAGGTGGTGTCGTGGGCAGGGATGTAGCAAGTCTCTGTGATTTTTTGTGATCGTCCATGCCTGGTGGGGGATTGGGGTGGAACTAGGTAAGAAGAGACAGCAGAAATGCGATTTTTGTTGTGTCACAAAGAAGATAGAAATAGCAGCACATCATAGCAGTTGCTGGCAAATGGCATTCGACCAGAGCAGTTGCTGGAAAATAGAAACCGATCAGATCATTTGTTGGAAAATGCCAATCGATCATAGCCCTTTTTCTGTTCGGGTTCTTGTGAATTTTTAGGGGGTACATCTTTTAATATTATATGACCCTCTAAGCCTTTTTTCCTACAAGTACATCTCAATTCGTTTGAAAAACAGAAGTATATTTCGGTGACATTGCTGCAAGTACATCTCTTAATCTTTTTTTTCCTACAACGTTGGAGTTTATTTCGGACACACTGCATTAAAATACCACAACGTTGTACGAAGGATCAACAACTTGAGGCACGGAAACATCAGGTACACGGACAATGGGAGCGGGTACAACGATGAACCAGATTTCGTAGGTGAGCTCTGTCTCATGTTCATAGTTAGAAACTAAGCTAGTGTCCGACCATGTTAGGCTAGTTGTTGATAAGTCAGAGAGATATTCTTACTATTGGTGTTGACAATGTGTAATCGGTGATAATATTGTAGATCTATAATGATAACCTTGTTCTATGTTATGAATGATATATGTTACAGTTTTAGTGCTTGGTGCTGTCAGCCTTTTCATGTGTTGTGGCATCTATATTACTATTGTAGACTGGTGGCTCTAGGTTAATAGTGCCAGAAACAATGCTTGTACGTCACACGTCAGTTGGGAACCCCAAGAGGAAGGTATGATGAGTGCAGCAGTAAGTTTTCCCTCAGTATGAAACCAAGGTTTAATCGGACCAGTAGGAAAACGAGGTTTGCTTCGAAGGTGTTGGTGAGGAGTGTAGTGCGGCGCAACACCAGGGATTCCGGTGCCAACGTGGAACCTGCACAACACAATCAAATTACTTTGCCCCAACTTAACAGTGAGGTTGTCAATCTCACCGGCTTGCTGAAAACAAAGGGTTAAACGTATCGAATGGAAATGATGTTTGTTTGCATAAAACAGTAGAGAACAATGATTGCAGTAGATTGTATTTCAGATGTAAAAGAATGGACCGGGGTCCACAGTTCACTAGTGGTGTCTCTCCAATAAGATAACTAACATGCTGGGTAAACAAATTACAGCTGGGCAATTGACAATTGATAAGTGCATATAACATGCATGTGTGAGCTGTGGTGTCTACTATGAGATTCATTTGGGCATTACGACAAAGTACATAGACCGCTATCCAGCATGCATCTATGCCTAAATAGTCCACTTTCCGGTTAACATCCGTACCCCTTCCAGTATTAAGTTGCAAGCAACAGACAATTGCATTAAGTAATGTGCGTAATGTAAACAATACATTCATCCTTGAATAAAGCATTGCTGTTTTACCCCTAGTGGCAACAACACATCTACAACCTTAGAACTTGCTGTCACTATCCCAGGTTAAATAGAGGTTGAACCCAACTATCATGCATAAATACCCCCTCTTGGAGTTACAAGTATTCACGTGGCCAAGGCTTCAACAAGTAACGGAGAGCATGCAAGATCACAAATGACATAGACATGATAATATAATATTCAGCTCCACATAGGTATCAATATAAGTCAGATCCCAGCAAACACAACATGTAGCATTACAATAAGATGATCTTGATCATGATAGGCAGCTCACAAGATCTAAACATGATGGCACAAGTGGAGAAGACAACCATCTAGCTACTGCTATGGACCCATAGTCCAAGGATGAACTACTCACGCATCACTCCGGAGGCGGGCATGGCGATGTAGAGCCCTCCGGTGATGATTCCCCTCTCCGGCAGGGTGCCGGGAAGAGCTTCAGAACCCCCCGAGTTAGGGTTGACGACGGCGGCGGCAGCGAATATGTTCTGGATGAAAGGCTCGGTGTTTTAGGGTTTTCGCGTCTCGGGGAATAAATAGGCGAAGGGGCGATGTCGGCGGACCCCCGAGGGGCCCAAACCACCAGGCGGCGTGGGCCCAGCCGCGCCACCTGTGGTTTGGCCACCTCGTGGCTCTCTTCGTCTCTCCTTCGGACTCCGTGTACGTGCTGGAAAAATAGGGACTGGCCTTTTGTTTCGTGCAATTCCGAGAATATTTCCAGAAGTAACTTTCTGAAACCAAAAACAGCAGAAAACAGGGAACTGGCACTGTGGCATCTTGTTAATAGGTTAGTCCCAGAAAATGCATAAAAGTGATACGAAGTGTATATAAAACATGTAGCAAATGGTATAATATAAGCATGGAACAGCAGAAATTATGGATACGTTGGAGACGTATCAAGCATCCCCAAGCTTAGTTCTACTCGTCCTCGAGTAGGTAAAACGATAACAACAAATAATTTCTGAGGAGACATGCTTTCACACAATCTTGATCAATATATTGCAAGGCTCATGTCATGAATGAAGTGACTCAAAGCAATGATCTATAGTTTGCTAACAAATAGATAAAGAGTAAACAATGAATCATATAAGCAAAAACTTTTCATGAATAGTACTTTCAAGACAAGCATCAAAAAGTTTTGCATAAGAGGTAACTCATAAAGCAATAGATTCAAAGTAAAAGGCATTGAAGCAACACAAAGGATGATTAAGTTTCAGCATTTGCTTTCAACTTGTAACATGTATATCTCATGGATAGTTGTCAACATAAAGCAATATAACAAGTGCAATAAGTAAATATGTAAGAATCAATGCACACAAAGTTGACACAAGTGTTTGCTTCTAAGATAGAAAGGAGTAGGTAAACTGACTCAACATAAAGTAAAAGATAGGCCCTTCGCAGAGGGAAGCAGGGATTAAATCATGTGCTAGAGCTTTTTAAGTTTTCGAAAGCATATAGAGAGCACAAAATAAGTATTTGAGAGGTGTTTGTTGTTGTCAACGAATGGTAGTGGGCACTCTAACCCCCTTGTCAACCAGACTTTCAAAGAGCGGCTCCCATGAAGGACGTTATTCTACCAGCAAGGTAGATCATCCCTCTTCTCTTTTGTTTACACATGTATTTTAGTTTCTTTATAGATGACACTCCTCCCAACCTTTTGCTTACACAAGCCATGGCTAACCGAATCCTCGGGTGCCTTCCAACATTCACATACCATGGAGGAGTGTCTATTGCAAAATTAAGTTGCTTACTGATAAATCAGGGCAAAACATGTGAAGAGAATTATTAATGAAAGTTGTAATTAATTGGGGCTGGGCACCCCGTTGCCAGCTCTTTTTGCAAATTATTGGATAAGCGGATGTATATGCCACTAGTCCAGGTGAAAGTCTGTCAGAAGTAAATGACAAGATTGAAAGATAAAACACCACATACTTCCTCATGAGCTATAAAACATTGACACAAATAAGGAGTAATAAAGTTTTGAATAGTTTAAAGGTAGCACATGAAATATTTACTTGGAATGGCAGGAAATACCACATAGTAGGTAGGTATGGTGGACACAAATGGCATGGGTTTTGGCTCAAGTTTTGGATGCACGAGAAGCATTCCCTCTCAGTACAGAGTTTAGGCTAGCAAGGTTGTTTGAAGCAAACACAAGTATAAACCGGTACAGCAAGAATCACATAAAAACATATTGCAAGTATTATAAGACTCTACACTGTCTTCCTTGTTGCTCAAACATTTTACCAGAAAATATCTAGACCTTAGAGAGAACAAATATGCATCCCAAGTCTCAACAAGCTCTACGGTAGTTCTCCACTACTAGGCTTTAACTACATGATGCAAGAGCTTAAACATGATCTACTTGAGAGCTCAAAACAATTGCAAAGCATCAAATCAAAACAAGACAATGATCTACAAGAATGCATATGTCTTTTCCAATACCAACTACTACATGTAGCATTTTCTTTCTTCCAAACAAACACCAATAATTTATTTAAACATAAACTCTCCAAATGATAATATAATGCAGCAAGAGAGTATTTATAAACAAGTGCTAACAGCTCGAAGAGATGCATGAAAAACAGGAGCTAAAAGCACTGCAGTAGCTAGTTAAGAATACTCAACAAATATAAGTGAAGAACATGAGTATTCACATGAAAAAGCGGAGCGTGTCTCTCTCCCACACAAGGATTGCTAGGATCCGAATTTATTCAAACAAAAAAAAAAAAAAAACACACAGACGCTCCAAGTAAAGCGCATAAGATGTGAAAGAATTAAAATATAGTTTCACTAGAGATGACCTGATAAGTTTGTTGATGAAGAAGGGGATGCCTTGGGCATCCCCAAGCTTAGACGCTTGAGTCTCTCTGAATATGGTTGGGATGAACCACGGGGGCATCCCCAAGCTTAGGCTTTTCACTCTTCTTGATCACATAATATCACCCTTCTCGCTTGATCCTTGAAAACTTCCTTCACACCAAACTCAAGACAGTTCTCATTAGAGGGTTAGTGCATAATCAAAAATTCTCATATTCTGTAATGATACAATCAATCCCAAAGCTTCTGGACATTAGCTACAGCCACCAATGCTTTGTGGAGCAAAGAAATCCACACAAACACAGTAAAAGAGCGAATGCAAAACAAAAGGCAGAATCTGTCAAAAACAGAACAGTCTGGAATGACGAATTTTTTCGAGGCACTTAAGTTGCTCAGATGGATCTGGCCTAAAATAATGAAAGTTGCGTACATATCTCAGGAATATGCGTGATTTTTCTCAGAATTTTTTGAATTTTCTACAGGGAGATAAGCTCAAATCCGTGACAGCTAAAAATCTGTCACTGCGCAGAAATCCAAATCTTGCATCAACTTTCAATATAGAACTTTACTTGGCACAACATTGCGATAAAATAAAGATACAAAGGAGTTGCTACAGAAGTAACAAAAATCCTTGACACATGGGTTATCTCCCACAAGTGCTTTTCTTTAATGCCTTTCAGCTAGGCTTTAGGATTTTAATGATGCTCGCATAAGAATAAGAGTTGAAAAACAAAGAGAGCATCAAGAGGCAAATATCAAAATCATCTGAGTCTAACCCACTTCCTATGCAGAGGAATATTGTAGTAAAACAAATCATTGAAGCATAAAGCAGCTAGCATAGGAAGATGCAACAAATCCAACTTTAAAACTTCCAACACAAAGAGAGGTATTTTAGTGACATGAAAACTTTTAAAACCATCTTTCCCTCTCTCATAATAATTTTCAATAGCATCATAAACAAACTCAACAACATAACTATCACATAAAGCATGCTTTTTATGATCTACAAACACATAACTTTTATCAAGCAAGATAGTGGGATCAAAAATTTCAAACCCACTTTTAGACATATTGAAACAAGTTGATTGATCACTCTCAATAGTAGAATTAATAATATTATCAAGCAACATAGGACCATCATCTAGAGCTTTATCATAAACATTTTCTAAGCAAACACTCTCATTACCATGCATTTCGAAATTAGGAATAAAAAGTGGATTATCATAAGACTTATCAAAATAGCATGGATTTTCATAAACAACATTGGGGGAAATATTTGGTACTTCTGTTATTTTTGCTTTCTCTTGAGTCAAGGAGCTTGTTACTTCAAATTTATCAAAAGGAGATATTTCAATAGAATCATGACATTCAACAATATAGCATTTTTCCTCCTTAGGTAGGCATGGAGGGCAATTAAATAGTGTAAGAGTTGAAGAGTTACTGTCATTAGAAGGTAGATCCTCCTTTTGTTCTTCACTCTCCTCCTCTTTTTCATCCAATGAGATCACAGTTTCAGCAATTTCCTCTTCCTCAGGTTCCTGCAAGGCACAAGTTTCATCTTTTTGAGGAAACATCCTCTCAAGATGTTCAGTAATGTAAGAATTATTATCCTTGTAGGTATCACAACAATATTTAAGTATGGCAATACATTCAGATTTATAAGGGGCATCAGTTTTATGTTCAAGATAAGAACTAATTTCAAGGGCACCCTTAAAAACAATAAACTCTTCAATTTGTTCAAGATTACCAAAATCATAGTTTCCTTTAGCATAGGCAGCCAAGGTTTCATTATCAGTATACTCACATTGGAAAGGGAGATGTTTGTGCCTTCTATAGCAAAGAGATTCATTAAAGCAGTAGGATTCATCATATGTAGAACACAAGTTCTTAGCAAAACCATTCAATCTTCTTATTTGTTCCCATAGATGTTTTCCTTTTGGAGAGAAGCGGTAATTCTTATAACGAGACCCAGTTTCATAGAGATAAGACATTGAAAACAACTAGTCATAATAGTAATTCGAAATAAAAAGGAACTAATTTTTTTGTGTTTTTGATAAAGAGAGCAAACAAGACTAAATAAAAATAAACTAAGCAAGACAAATAACAAAGTAAAGAGATTGGGTGTGAGAGACTCCCCTTGCAGAAGCAATTCTGTTTTCCCCGGCAACGGCGCCAGAAAACGTTGTTGGTGGCTCTAGGTTAATAGTGCCAGAAACAATGCTTGTACGTCACACGTCAGTTGGGAACCCCAAGAGGAAGGTATGATGAGTGCAGCAGTAAGTTTTCCCTCAGTATGAAACCAAGGTTTAATCGGACCAGTAGGAAAACGAGGTTTGCTTCGAAGGTGTTGGTGGAGGAGTGTAGTGCGGCGCAACACCAGGGATTCCGGTGCCAACGTGGAACCTGCACAACACAATCAAACTACTTTGCCCCAACTTAACAGTGAGGTTGTCAATCTCACCGGCTTGCTGAAAACAAAGGGTTAAACGTATCGAATGGAAAATGATGTTTGTTTGCATAAAACAGTAGAGAACAATGATTGCAGTAGATTGTATTTCAGATGTAAAAGAATGGACCGGGGTCCACAGTTCACTAGTGGTGTCTCTCCAATAAGATAACTAACATGCTGGGTAAACAAATTACAGCTGGGCAATTGACAATTGATAAGTGCATATAACATGCATGTGTGAGCTGTGGTGTCTACTATGAGATTCATTTGGGCATTACGACAAAGTACATAGACCGCTATCCAGCATGCATCTATGCCTAAATAGTCCACTTTCCGGTTAACATCCGTACCCCTTCCAGTATTAAGTTGCAAGCAACAGACAATTGCATTAAGTAATGTGCGTAATGTAAACAATACATTCATCCTTGAATAAAGCATTGCTGTTTTACCCCTAGTGGCAACAACACATCTACAACCTTAGAACTTGCTGTCACTATCCCAGGTTAAATAGAGGTTGAACCCAACTATCATGCATAAATACCCCCTCTTGGAGTTACAAGTATTCACGTGGCCAAGGCTTCAACAAGTAACGGAGAGCATGCAAGATCACAAATGACATAGACATGATAATATAATATTCAGCTCCACATAGGTATCAATATAAGTCAGATCCCAGCAAACACAACATGTAGCATTACAATAAGATGATCTTGATCATGATAGGCAGCTCACAAGATCTAAACATGATGGCACAAGTGGAGAAGACAACCATCTAGCTACTGCTATGGACCCATAGTCCAAGGATGAACTACTCACGCATCACTCCGGAGGCGGGCATGGCGATGTAGAGCCCTCCGGTGATGATTCCCCTCTCCGGCAGGGTGCCGGGAAGAGCTTCAGGAACCCCCCGAGTTAGGGTTGACGACGGCGGCGGCAGCGAATATGTTCTGGATGAAAGGCTCGGTGTTTTAGGGTTTTCGCGTCTCGGGGAATAAATAGGCGAAGGGGCGATGTCGGCGGACCCCCGAGGGGCCCAAACCACCCAGGCGCGGCTGTGGGCCCACCGCGCCACCTGTGGTTTGGCCACCTCGTGGCTCTCTTCGTCTCTCTTCGGACTCCGTGTACGTGCTGGAAAAATAGGGACTGGCCTTTTGTTTCGTGCAATTCCGAGAATATTTCCAGAAGTAACTTTCTGAAACCAAAAACAGCAGAAAACAGGGAACTGGCACTGTGGCATCTTGTTAATAGGTTAGTCCCAGAAAATGCATAAAAGTGATACGAAGTGTATATAAAACATGTAGCAAATGGTATAATATAAGCATGGAACAGCAGAAATTATGGATACGTTGGAGACGTATCATAGACATATAAAAGAGCCCAATGCCTATGGAAACAAAAGCTCCGTATCTGATTAACCCCACATTAAGAAAACATAGCAAATAGGAAAACTGTTGCCATTAAAGGGGTCTTATCAGTGATGGTTATGCCATGCCTTTGTTGCAGATGTGAGCCTTCACATCAGTGACTGGGCTCGGGACATGTAGCATTTCTCCATTGTCGAAGGGGTTTTGACCTGTGTTCATAGTGTTGTTCTGTACTAGTGGGTTAGACGCCCCCTAAACGCTAGGTCGGTTAGGCCTTGGGACCAACCTAGGGACTGCGGTTGAGGGAGCCCTACTCCAAATCAAGCCTCCCTTCCCCTATGTAAAGAGAGGAGCGCCCCTCCTCTCATATGGACTTGTTGGTTTTAACTTATCCTCTCAACAGATATCTCTCCCCCAAATTTGTTGTTCTCTGATTGCGTGGATCACACGTTCGCTGGGAGACCCCAAGAGGAATGGTATGATGCAGTGTAGCAGCAGTTTTCCCTCAGTATGAAACCAAGGTTTAATCGAACCAGTAGGAGCAAGAAATCACTTCGGAAGGTTGTCAGTGGCACGCTGACGTGGAATCTGCACACAACACAATCAAACTACTTTGCCCCAACGAAACAGTGAGGTTGTCAATCTCACCGGCTTGCTGAAAACAAAAGATTAAACGTTATGGTGTGGAAAACAGTAGTAAATTGCAGAGAATGAAAAGGAACAGTGTTTGCAGTTGGTCGTATTATCAGTGTAAAAGAATGGACCGGGGTCCACAGTTCACTAGTGGTGTCTCTCCATAACAGATAACTAACATGCTGGATGAACAAATTCAGCTAGGCAATTGACAAAATATTGAGCGCATAACAATGCATATATATGACATGATGATTACTATGATATTCATGGGGCATTACGACAAAATACATAGACCGTTATCCAACAGCGTCTATGACTAATAATCCACCGCCAGGTTGTCATACCGAGTTCCCCGTTGGTATTAAGTTGCAAGCAACGGATAATTGCATTAAGTAATGTGCGTAAAGTAAACAAATGCATTAGACCTAACGGCGTACCCTTAAGCTAAGCATCGATTATTTATCCCTAGTGGCAACAGCACATGCACAATCTTAGAAGTTATTGTCACTTTCCAGATTACCGGAGGCATGAATCCACTATCTAGCATAAATACTCACTCTTGGAGTTACAAGCATCTACTTGGCCAAAGCATCTACTACTAACGGAAAGCATGCAAGATCATAAATAACATATAAGATAGATTGATAATCAACTTGACATAGTATTCAATATTCATCGGATCCCAGCAAACACAACATGTAGCATTACAATAAGATGATCTTGATCATGATAGGCAGCTCACAAGATCTAAACATGATAGCATAAAGTGGAGAGACAACATCTAGCTACTGCCATGGACCCGTAGTCCAAGGATGAACTACTCACGCATCACTCCGGAGGCAGGCATGGTGATGTAGAGCCCCCCGGTGATGATTTCCCTCTCCGGCAGGGTGCGGGAAGAGCTTCTGAACCCTCCCGAGCTAGGGTTGACGGCGGCGGCGGCTCTGGAACTTTTCGTGGATAATGGCTCAGGTATTTAGGATTTTTGCGTCGGGAGGAATAATAGGCGAAAGGGCGGCGGCTGCGGAGCCACGAGGGCCCCACACCACCCCACGGCGCGGCAGGGGGGAGGCGCGCGGCCCCATGGTGTGGGATCCACGTGGCTCCCCTCCGTATCTCCCTGGACTCCGTCTTCGTGTTGGAAAAATAGGAGGTTCTGTCCAAGTTTCGTCCAATTCCGAGAATATTTCCAGACTAGCTTTTCTGGAATACAAAAACAGCAGAAAACAGGAACTGGCACTGTGGCATCTTGTTAATAGGTTAGTCCCAGAAAATGCATAAAAATGCTATGAAGTGTATATAAAACATGTAACAATTGGTATAATATCACCACGGAACATCAGAAATTTATAGATACGTTTGAGACGTATCAAGCATCCCCAAGCTTAGTTCTACTCGTTCTCGAGTAGGTTAAAACGATAAAAACAAAATAATTTCTGAGGTGACATGCTACAATCATAATCTTGATCAAATAATACTGTAAAGCACATGTTATGAATGAAGTGATCCAGGTCAATGGTCTATAGTTTGCTAGCAAGTAGATAATGAGCAAACAACTGAATCATATAAGCAAAAACTTTTCATGAATAGTACTTTCGAGACAAGCATCAAGGAGTTTTGCATAAGAGTTAACTCATAAAGCAATAGATTCTAAGCAAAATGTATTTAACCAACACAAAGGAAGATTTATGTTTCAGCAATTGCTTTCAACTTTCAACATATATATCTCATGGATATTTATCAACACAAAGCATATAATAAGTGCAATATATGAGCATATAAAAATTGTTGCACCAAAGTTGACACTAGTGTTTGCTTCTAAGATAGAAAGAAATAGGTAAACTGACTCAACATAAAGGTAAAAGAAAGGCCCTTCGCAGAGGGAAGCATGGATTAAATCATGTGCTAGAGCTTTTTAAGTTTTTGAAATCATATAGAGAGTAAAATAAGTTTTGAGAGGTGTTTGTTAATTGTCAACGAATAAGAAAATGGAAAGTACAATATGACCCCTGCCAAACAGACTTTTAAGAGCGGCTCCCATGAAGGACGTTATTTCTACCAGCAAGGCAGATCATCCCTCTTTATTTTTTGTTTACACATGCAGATATTTCACTGTTTGTCATTGCTTGACTGATAAATCCGGGCAAAAATGTGAAGAGAATTAAGCGGTTAAAATTGTAATTAATTGGGACTGGGCACCCCATTTGCCAACTCTTTTTGCAAAATTAATGGATAAGCGGATGTATATGCCGCTAGTCTGGTGGTAAAGTCTGTTTGATAGTTGACATAAAGACATCCACCCCGTCCTCATGAGGTTGGTAAACATTGACACAAAATAGGAATAATAAAGTTTGAATAGTTTAAAGGTAGCACATGAAAAATTTACTTGGAATGGCAAGAAAATACCACATATAGGTAGTTATGGTGGACACAGATGGCATGGATTTGGCTCGAGGTTTTGGATGCACGAGAAGCATTCCCTCTCAGTACAGAGTTTAGGCTAGCAAGGTTATTTGAAACAAACACAGGATATCAACCGACACAGCAAGGCTTATATGAAAACATATTGCAAGCATTATAAGACTCTACACTGTCTTCCTTCTTAACCAAACCCTTTTACTAGAAAATATCTAGACCTTAGAGATACCAAACATGCAAACCAAATTTCAACGAGCTTTACGGTAGTTCTTCATTAATAGGTTTTAACTACATGATACAAAAGCTTAATCATGAACTACTTGATAACTCAAAACAATTGACAAGTATCAAATTATCCAATACAATGATCTACAAGAATATGTAAGCTTTTTCCATTATACCATCTACCACATGCAACATTTTCTGTTCCAACCAAACACCAATCAATTTATTTCAACATAAACTCTCCAAACAATTATAAGTGAAGCAAGAGAGTACTTTTTTTTAAAGAACTAACACCTCTGAATAAGAGATGCATGAAAAACAGGAGCTAAAAGCATAGCAATAGCTAGACAAAAATACTGAACAAGTATAAGTGAAGAATAGGAGTATTCATATGAAAAAACGGAGCGTGTCTCTCTCCCAATCAAGAATGCTGGGGTCCAATCAAGTTGACCATATGATGCACCTAAAATGCATCTACTTTTCCAAGCACTTTGCTTCATAATTTGCTCCAGAATCTTCCCATATTTGAATAAAACTGCTGAATCTGACGCTGTTTTTAGCAAAGTCTCCTTTCTGGTTGTTTTTGCAGGAAATTAAATCGGGGAAAAATACCACGTCATTTTTTATGGAAAAGAAGGACATCGTGCAAAAGACGGACTCGAGGAGGCGCACGAGGCCCAAAAGAGTGGGCCCCACGCGGTCAGATTCCTTGACCGCGTGGGCCCACCTATCTGGGCGTCGGGCACCGCCTCTCCCTCGGTCTTCCGCGTACCCCTTCATATATACGAAAAAGTGGACGCCCTAAGGAGAGGAGCTTTCGCGAAACAGAGCGCCGCCACCACCACGATCTTCGTTTTCGGAGACAGATTGATCCAGGATTTCTCCCCCGGAGGAGAGATCCGGAGGCCGTCTTCACCGCCATCTTCACCGCCTTCATCTCCATCGACCATGAGCTCCCTCACCATCACCATGTGTGAGTAGTCCCTGTAGGCACATGAGGTGGATGGGGATTGGATGAGATTGATCATGTAATGGTACCCGTTGTTCTAGATCCTAGGGGTTTATCTTGAAGATACTTTTGTATTGTGTTGATGCACTTATGCTATGTTTAATGCTTGCTACTAGGGCCCGAGTGGCATGATTTCAGTACTGAACTTATTTTGCCCCATCATATATTTGAGTTTGGTATCTATCTGCAAAGTGTATTACCTGCTATTATGTTGAACCTGCGAACCCTAAAAGTGACAGGTAGGGAAAACAAGGGGGAGATGTATTAGTTTGAGGATTCTATGTGTTCATGAAGTGTTAATGCGTTGTTCCGGGCTATTCGAAAGGGTAGACCTTAATTACCTGTAGTTCCAAGTTGGCCCCGGTGAAATGGGCAGGTAGGACAATAGATGTTGTGCAAATTCTCTTGGTTAGTACGCACAACTATTTATGGAACACATACCTACATATATCGGAGTTAGAGATAAGTCCCATTGCTATTATATCTTATTATATGATCAATCTTATTCATGCAACACCCCGCTATCACCTCGTGCCTACGTTTTAAATCCCTGAGTTACACTTTCACTTTTCCGGTGAAAACTGGGAAACCCTTGTTACTACTACTGTTTTATTTTGCTTGCTTGAATCACCTTACTGCCATCACTATTACTGCTGCAAGTTTATTGATATACAGGTGTGGTTGAGAGTGACGCCTCAATTGCCAAAGTCTTATTGGTATTCTTGTGTTCCCATCGAGTCGAACTATAAATTTGGGTAATACTTCCCAACGAAGATTTCAGCGATCCCCTATACTTGTGGGCATCAAGACATTTTCTGGCGCCGTTGCCGGGGAACCTAGCTTTATTGGTAAGACAACTTGTTATCATTTATTTGCTGCACTTGCTTTTCCCAACTATGGGAAAGGAAAAGATACTCCGAAGGAAGTAAGGCCTTCAACTACTCGTAGAGGTACTGATTGCTAAGTAGGCCAAACTTTTCACCTAATGTTGCTTCTGCTGTTGTTCCTAAGAAAAAAGGAAAAGTTTTATCTAGTTCACCATTGTCTAAGATGTCTACTAGTACTGAAAATGATTTAATATGTGGTAGCATAGACAAAGAAGTGACACCTGAAACATCTGAGACAACTGAAACACCTGAATTGCCTGAATCATCTATTATTGAAAATGTGGAGTCTGATTTGGAAGATATGAGTCTTGTGATGATGAATATGAAACTTCTTCTTATGAGGAAGAAGATGCAATTGCTATGGCTTTTATGGATTCGAATCTTGATAAATTGGATAAACTTGATAGCAATAAAAATTCTTCTCTTGCTGATTATTTTCCTGTTACTAAGAAAATGAATGCTCCAGCTATTAAAATTAAAGATAAAGATTATGAGTTTAGTGTTGATCCGAAATAATTAAAAAGGCTGAGAAGTTTAAGTTTAATGGGAGAGACAATGAATTTCCTTTTGAACATATTGCTGTTTTGCATGATTTATCTGTTTTATTTGGTAAAGATGAGATTCACCAACGCTATTATTTCTTAAAGTTGTTTCCTTTTACCTTGGGAGGAGATGCTAAAACTTGGTATAATAGTTTAGAACCTGGATCTATTACTAGCAAAGAAGAATGCTTGCAATTATTCTATAATAAATATTTCCCTGCTGATAAGATTCATGGTTTAACTATTGAGATTAGCAAATTTTCGCAGAAAGAGAAGGAGGATCTACCCCAAGCTTGGGGGAGGTACGTAAGTTGGTTAGGAAATGTCCTACACATGGCTTCAAGAGTAATGAAATACTTGATATATTTTACAATGGACTAACTGAAAATACTAGAGACTATCTTGATAGTATTGCAGGAATGTTTTCAGGGAAAGGACCATTGATGAAGCAACCGAATTATTGGAGACTATCTCTAGAATTATGAAGATTGGAATATTGAAGTGATAAATGAAAAAGAGGTATTCCAGAGAAGAAAGGAGGTATTCTTAAATTAAATGATGAACAATGAAAGTAGCTGCCAAGGATATTGAAGAGAAGGGAATTAAAACCTCTCATCTCAAGGAACTATCTGAAATGGGTGTTAAACTTCCTATTGATAAACCATGTTTTCCAATCCAAGTCAATGCTATTAGCTCTATGGAAGGTAATGAAAAGGTAACACCTCCTATTGATGTATCATATGTTAATGATTTTGCTTATAACATAATCCTGAGGAGCATAGTATTAGAATGAGTATTATGGAAAACTCTCATAAATTAAATTTCTTCGTGAAAGTTTAAATGCTAGTGTAGAGAAGTTAGAAGAATTATTAAACACTGTGAGATGATGAATAATCAAGTTGAACAAATGGTTTCTCTTCAAAATCAATTGTATGAAAATCTTATTGAGAAGAAACAGGTTTGTGGAGTTAATACTAGAGGTGGTGCAAGTACTCAGGATCCTGACTATCCTGAAGACCATCCAAGAGAAAGAGCAAGAGGCTCTCAAGAAGAAATCTTCTGCAGGAAAATCTCCCAATGAAAACAAAGATATTGATGATTCTCAAGAACAAGATAAGGATATTTCTATTTCTGATGCTGAGACTGAAGATGATAATAATGAAGAAGAGGAATCATCTCACCTGAAGAACAACATGAAGCTGAAAATATTGAAGAACCTGAACCTCCTGAAAAAGACCCTCAACCATCTATTGATAAGAATAAAAAGAAGAAGCATCCAAATCAACAAAAAGGTAAAGAGAGGGATCCATGGGTACAAAGGCCCATACCATATCCCCAAGAGGTAATGAAATCTTTGGATGATGCTAGGTTTGAGAAATTTCTTGAGTTGATTAAAACTTTATATTTGCAAATCCTCTTGTTGATGCTATTAAAATTCCTCCATATTCGAAATATATGAAAGATATTGTCACTAATAAAAGAAAGATACCTAATGATGCAATTACTGCTATGCTTGCTGAATATTCATTCGAAGGGAAATTGCCTGAAAAACGTGGAGATCCTGGTATTCCAACTATTCCTTGTCATATAAAGATACTTATGTGAAATATGCATTATGTGATTTAGGAGCTGGTGTTAGTGTTATGCCTTTTTCTTTATATAAGAAACTTAACCTAAATAAATTGGTTCCAACTGAAGTTTCATTGCAAATGGCTGATAAATCAACTGCTGTGCCTATAGGTATATGTGAGGATGTTCCTATCTCTATAGCTAATGTGTTAATTCCTACAGACTTTGTTATATTAGAAATGCCTGAGGATGATAATCTATCTATTATTCTTGGAAGACCCTTTTTAAACACTGCAGGAGCTGTGATAAATTGCACTGAGAGCAAAGTGACATTTAATGTCAAAGGAAATGAGCATACTATCTATTTTCCCAAGAAGAATCCTGTTACAATGATAAACAAGAGTGTGAATTCTATTCAAAGAAATACTATTATGATTGGAAGCTTTGAAATTGCACTACCACCTCCTGCACCAAAGTATGCTACCTTGATGATTGGAACTATTCCAATCAAATATGAGGTATCTGAACTTCTTCTTTATATATAAAATAAGAATCATTTATGTTATCCTTTGCATATTATCAATGAGACTTGATCAACCTCATTATTAATGTGGAAATGATGAAAATTTGATTCCCATAAAAATTTGTGTTGCATTTTAAATTACTTATCCTAGAATTTTAGAGTATATGCATAATCATGATTATTTCAGAATTCAGAAAATTCCAGAATATTAAGTTTGAAAAATTCTCTGTAGAAAATTGTCTCGAAAAATTCTAGAAAAATTTGTAGGTAAGTTATTTTACCAGGGGAACCAACAGCCAGAAGTGGGGCACCAGAAGGCCACCAGGGGCCAAAAGAGAGTGTCCCACGCGGCCAGATTCCTTGGCCGCGTGGGACCCACTAACTTGGCCACCTGGGGGTGTTAGGTGAGAGGTCGATGCCCATCTCCTTCCTCTCGACAGAAAACCAGCTCCAGGTATTTTCCCAAAATTTTCCCGTGCACGTTCTTCCTGCTATCCTTGGATCTCCAAGTTTAGGGCAGATTTTTCAAATCTGCTTGGTGGAATTGCTCCTTGGTATGTAACTCCTCCACCCATCCAATTACTTTTTGTTATTATGCTTTGTGTATGAAGTATTTTGCTGTACAAGGTGTCACCTAATATGCTTGAGAAACCCATGGATTTGAGTTTTCTAGTTAATATGGATGCATGATATTGATGTGGAGACTAGCTATGGATGGCTCAATGTTGTTTTAGATTGTTACATCTTAATTTTTGTTGGGTATTATTTTTGTACAGCAAGGTATCATGTTGAACAAGGGTAAGGAATTGCTTGGAATGACTTCAAGACCAAGAAGAAGAGTATTGAGAGTCTCCGAGAATTATGATGACAATCATCTATGGGAGGATAGTGCAGTTTATGCAGGAGAGAAGCTTCGGATTCATGCAACCAAATGGCAAGACCCCTTGTTCTTGACCATTGGGGGATAACAGAGGACTTCAATGCCTTTGTCACTGCGACCGGCTTACTCGAGTTCTCCAACAATCCACGGAATACATATGAAGAGCTCTCGCGGGAATTCCTCTCCACATTTCGGTTCGAGGGCCCTGAGAGCTACAAACACAGTAAGAAGAGTAAGCCACCACCTCCTACCTTTGTCATAAAATTTTCTATGAGAGGAAAGCGTTTTGTTATGTCATTAGAGGAGTTTTGCAAGGCTATTCGAGTAGAAAACACGGTAGTTGGGAAGAGACTAAAGCTGATACTAATAAAGATCTTGTAGCCTTTTGGCGTAGTATTTCTGTGAACGCTCCTGAAAGACTTAATAGGGGTAAATTCACACACATACAGCACCCAGGGTTAAGATATTTTGCCTTGTTCCTTGCGAGAGGATTTCTTGCCAGAGATAACTCTTCTGCTTGCACTGGACCCATGATTTATTTACTTAAATGTGCAAAAGAGAACACACCATGTGAGTATAATTTGGGAGTAATTCTTGCTAGGACTTTGCACTTTGCTGTGAGTAGAAATAATACCGATGAAACTCCTATTTATGCTGGTGCCATTGCTACCTTAGTATATGAGCACATTAAGAACGAGAGAGGATTCAGCGATAACATGGGCACGCGTGTGGAAGAGTCTAAATTACTTGATTTTACTTTACTTTCTCGCATGGAAATGGGGGAGAGACATGGGGAACATTATATATACAGCTATAAGGGCTCTAATGGGCAAAATGTGCCCGTTAGGCTCCCTCGTGTTGACCTTTTTGACAGGACTCTCGGGAAGTGGACCGTGGAGGAAGTGCAACCTCAAGAGGAGCCCCAATATCCAGAAATGCAAAGCTATCAATATGGTTTCACTCCCGGAAGTGGAAGTGGTGGATATGGTTACCACCCAGGATACTAGCTTGATCACAAGCTTGGGGGAGTACTTCTCTCCCTTCCCATTCGTTGTCTTATATCACTTTCATCCTGTTATGTTTTAGTTTCTTGTTGCTAAAATCACAAAAACACAAAAAGATTTTATTTGTTTTTTTTGCTTATTTGTTTCTGGTCATTTACTTTATGTATTCGAAATTATAAAAAGAACAAAAATATTTTCGTTTTCTTGAATCTAATGCAAAAACGGAGGTGCAGGAATTTCTGATTCTGTTCACTGTTTGATTTTTCATATTTTTTCTGTAACTCCGAATGAGCTAAAATTTTAACCACTGCTGCAACTTTATATGACCTACACACCCGTAAATTATGAAATTATTCTGATGTGTTTAGGTAGGGTAAAAACAGTACTGTATGCAGTAGCATTTTATGGCAGATTTGAGTTTTTATTGCGCAGTTCAAGTTGGGAGAGGAGAACAACAATGATGAGCTGATGTGCATGAAGTGGATGAAAGGTATGACACCTTTGCCGTGCTTATGTGGACTTTTTAATAATAGCAAGTGCGCATGTCATAATTTCTCTAACATCTAGGGAAGTGCTAGCAAATGTTTATCTCCTCCGTGGTTTAGTATGTTATATTATGATGCAAGAGAGATATTATTTAGTGTCAACACTTGGATGTGGATTGAGTAACTGTGGTTCTAAACAAAGGTCTACGCATCCATTGTGCTTGCTAAACTTGCCAACCAAAGTAAAAGATCTTTTCAAATGATAAACATGAAGTCATATGCTTGACAATCTTAGGGTTGAGAGTTAGCCCATATGTGCTGACACATGCAAAGCTTTCAACGTGCTTTTAATTATATTTAGTTGATATCATGTACTTTTGTCTATGGATGCCTATCACGGGTGAAATAAATGTGGAAACTTAGTAAGTTTAAGGAGTTTGTATAAATGGCTAGAGAGATGCTTTGGGCCGCCAATCTAAGCCATGCATCATTCATGGTGGAAATTTACAGCATAACCATAATGTTCATTCTATGATGCACCTCATAATAAAAAAACTATACCCATAGTAAATAAAAGAGTGCTGAGATTGTTCATTGTCTGTTTGTCTTGTTATTTTGACATGGGCTGGCTTCCATGTCATGAGGCAAGAGGAAGGTATGATGCAGTGTAGCAGCAGTTTTCCCTCAGTATGAAACCAAGGTTTAATCGAACCAGTAGGAGCAAGAAATCACTTCGGAAGGTTGTCAGTGACGCGCTGACGTGGAATCTGCACACAACACAATCAAACTAATTTGCCCCAACGAAACAGTGAGGTTGTCAATCTCACCGGCTTGCTGAAAACAAAGGATTAAACGTATGGTGTGGAAAACAGTAGTAAATTGCAGAGAATGAAAAGGAACAGTGTTTGAAGTTGGTCGTATTATCAGTGTAAAAGAATGGACCGGGGTCCACAGTTCACTAGTGGTGTCTCTCCACAACAGATAACTAACATGCTGGGTGAACAAATTACAGCTAGGCAATTGAAAAAATATTGAGCGCATAACAATGCATATATATGACATGATGATTACTATGATATTCATGTGGGCATTACGACAAAATACATAGACGTTATCCAACAGCGTCTATGACTAATAATTCACCGCCAGGTTGTCATACCGAGTTCCCCGTTGGTATTAAGTTGGAAGCAACGGATAATTGCATTAAGTAATGTGCGTAAAGTAAACAAATGCATTAGACCTAACGACGTACCCTTAAGCTAAGCATCGGTTATTTTATCCCTAGTGGCAACAGCACATCCACAATCTTAGAAGTTATTGTCACTCTCCCAGATTACCGGAGGCATGAACCCACTATCTAGCATAAATACTCACTCTTGGAGTTACAAGCATCTACTTGGCCAAAGCATCTACTAGTAACGGAAAGCATGCAGATCATAAATAACATATAAAATAGATTGATAATCAACTTGACATAGTATTCAATATTCATCGGATCCCAGCAAACACAACATGTAGCAGTACAATAAGATGATCTTGATCATGATAGGCAGCTCACAAGATCTAAACATGATAGCATAAAGTGTAGAGACAACCATCTAGTTACTGCCATGGACCCGTAGTCCAAGGATGAACTACTCACGCATCACTCCGGAGGCAGGCATGGTGATGTAGAGCCTCCGGTGATGATTCCCCTCTCTGGCAGGGTGCGGGAAGAGCTTCTGAACCCTCCCGAGCTAGGGTTGACGGCGGCGGCGTCTCTAGAACTTTTCGTGGATAATGGCTCGGGAATTTAGGTTTTTCGCGTCGGGAGGAATAAATAGGCGAAAGGGCGGCGGCTGCGGAGCCACGAGGGCCCCACACCACCCCACGGCGCGACAAAGGGGCCCGCGCGGCCCCATGGTGTGGGCGCCACGTGGCTCCCCTCCGTATCTCGTCTGGACTCCGTCTTCGTGTTGGAAAAATAGGAGGTTCTGTCCAAGTTTCGTCCAATTCCGAGAATATTTCCAGACTAGCTTTTCTGGAATACAAAAACAGCAGAAAACAGGAACTGGCACTGTGGCATCTTGTTAATAGGTTAGTCCCAGAAAATGCATAAAAATGCTATGAAGTGTATATAAAACATGTAACAATTGGTATAATATCACCATGGAACATCAGAAATTATAGACATGTTTGAAACGTATCATTCTCCACCATACTCACGCTCCGGACGGCGGAGCGCTGCTGAACTGCAGTAGACATACGTATGCGTGTATACCAACTAGGATCATACTTTTGATCCTAGCTTGGAGTGAAAATCCTTGCAGCTCGGAGAGATATGCCTATCTACGGGAATCATCATTAGCATGCTACATCAACATCTAGTTCCGCTACACGGTGTTGGGAACGAACTAGATCTGACATTTTCTATACCTTTAAAGACATATCTTGGTTTGATCATGTAGGACGGAATTTTGCAAATTCCTTCAGTAGCTTAGAGTTTACACTAAAAATTAGTAGTAACTAGGGTCCATTTGGGAGCTCCATTTTTCGAATTATTCTGATAATAGTTTCTAAAAATATTGAAGTATTAAATACTTTAAGTCGTTAGGGTCCAATGAATAGTGTGTCTTTATAAACTGAAGTATTGTACAAAATTGTTGTTTTTTTGCTATATTGAAAACATAGGCGGAGCTCAGGACAAGTAGGGGGGAGGGGGGGGGGGGGGGGGGGGGGGTGCACCGCCCCCAACTTTGGACTGGGGAGGGTATAAATAATTCTTTTTAGACTTTTGCGCCACTGCAAACCATCGTATTATCCCCCCTCCTCGAGAGTATTCTTCAAGCTCGCCACTGATTGAGAACTTCAGTCCTGATAACTTTTGTATAAACTAAATTATTGTACAAAACTACAGTATCCCTTTCCTACGCACTTCAATATTTTGTTTTTGGAATATCATGGTTTTAAAAGAAAGTGAGCTCCCCAAAGGAGCCTAAATCACCACAACATGGTTCAGTTTTTGATACTTCATTTTCCCACGAAAGAACAAGGATCATCGGTAAAAGCGACATTAAAAAGAGCCCCTCACAAAAAAAAATACAACAAGTCATTTGGGAAGTCTCCTCATTTTTTTCTCTAGCATAAAGGGCCGCACCTTCGCTGCCACGCCACTGTCGGAGCCGGTCTGATGTTGTTGCATGCGGTTGGGATCTTGAATCCCTCCACATACGACGTTGCCTCGAAGAAGTAGTCTTTTTTGGCTCGGGGAAGTGAGGGGAAACCGCCGCACCACAACCGTCTCCATAGCCATTTCTATTTATTTAAGGGCATTTTATTACTTAAGAGTTTTAAGTATTACGCCAGGCCTCATAGCCATTTTTCTACTAGTCATAGTAGCACATGTAATCTTGATTCCACCGCGATTGGCGGCATTTTAAGATCATCATGCATTCATCTCAAGTTATTCTATACAGTGTCTTCTATTTGTGATCTAATTGCCATGTGTGAGTAGTCTTTTTTGGCTGAAGGTCGAGGCGCAGCCTTGCAACACCATGTAGGCATGAAGATAGGTGTACTAGTATAATTGATCTTTATAATTGTGCAACTCGTTTGTCTGTGGTCTCTTTCTCGTTCCTACGACTTGCTTGATACTACCTTGGTTCCTAAATGTAAATCTTTTTAGACTTTTTTAGATTCGTACATATTTATATGTATTTTTAGACACACTTTAGTGTGTAGATTCACTCATTTAGTTTCGTCTGTAGTCCACCTTAAGATATAACTAAAAGTTCTTATATTATGAAACAGAGGGAGTACCTGAGACCCAGAGAGGCACGAGTAGGGAGGAGTGGAAGGTTAGTGCGAATGACGGTGACAGTAAGTCTAGTATCAAGTGAGCATTTTGAATAACCAATATCCTCCTCTTATCTTAGAAAAAATGGCATTTGATTTACATTTATTTTCTTGACTGATACTGTACTACTGTACGTTACATGATACATCAAGTGAGCAACTGTTTCATATCTCCACCTGCCTTTGAGGGGAGCAAACAAGCATAGACGCAAACAGTCTCCAGCAAAATTAGATAAGCTGTGATCTCAAATCTCATCACGCGAGCCTATCTTTCTCCTATACTTTCTCCAACAGGCAACAATTAATGGTGTGCATATTTTGCCCGGCCACAGCGTACATAACGGCTGGCCGGTTGCCGTCGAGGCGTCGACCCAAAAGCCAAAACTCAGAAGTACCAGCCACGGCCAGTGGCAGCAATAGCATCCACCTCCGCCCTCGCCTCGGCGGCGTACCTCCTCCCGGGCGGCAGCGGCAATGACGAGGCCGACGAGATCGACGCCGACCGCCGCATCCCCATCCCGCCGCCGTCCGACCTGAAGCTGCTGCCTCCCGACGAGCTGGAGCTGAAGCTCGACGCGGACCCGAAGCCAGCACCTTTCTTGCTGCTGCCCTTCCTCCTGAGCATAGGGATCGCGAAGCACCCGAACACCCCTGCCGTTTCGGCCTCTGGCGCGGCGCCACCGTACTCCGTCGCTCCCGCCCGTGGCGCGGCGTCGATGAAGGCGGTCGGTGGCGCTCGTCTGTGAACGCCGGCATACGCGTAGGGCCGCCGCCGGGACGGCGACATGGACGCCGAGCGCGCGGAGGAGACCCGAGGCGACGAGGCGGCCGAATGGTGCTGGTAATACGGCGACGGCGACGACGCCATGGACGGTGGCGGCGTTAGCGTCAGCTTGATCGGCGCCACCTTGGGGGACGACGCCGGCGCCGCGGCACTGGCGCTCCTCACGTGCTTCGGCGTCCCCGGGCATACCTCCCACTTGAACGGTACCGACCCCGCCCTCCTGCACGAGTCATCTTCCATCGCTGCAATCTTGCAAGCTGCACACCTCTCTCTGAATTCTGGAATCCTCCTTGCAGAATTTGTGTTCGCTATCCTCTCCCTCTCATCGTGCTTTTGAATTTATAGAGGTCGTGGCTGGCGATGATTCAGGAGTGATTCGTGGGGAAGATGGACTGGTTCGAGATAGTGGGAGGCTATCCGAACTTTTTTAGTGTGCATGCGTTGAGTTTCTTGGCGGTTTGGCACTAAGTGGTAGGCTAACCGAAGAAATTGAATTGCGCAATCGACCATGTTACCTCTGACTTCTTGTTTCAGCACAAGACAAATTCAGCATGATTGTTATATTAGTAGAGTACTTTTTTCCCCGGTTCAGCTGACGACCGGCGCATCGATCAGTTAGGGGAATGTCGTTTTCAGGTTTGACGACTGACGCAGAGGCGAGACGCGCGCACGTCGATCGGAGCGAACTTTTCCCGGCCGGCGATTGGGTTGGCGGTTTCATCGTGGTTCGGGACTTCGGGGCGGCCGGCGGCGTGGTTGGATGGGAGAAGATAAGCATATGGTTTGTGATCTTGTACCGTCGTACGTATGTCCACGAAGATGTTATATAAGCTGATCCATTGTGCACGTAACTAGCATGGCTAATCCGATCCGGCTATGGTAAATGTGCCTGTTAGATTGTTCTCGTTTCAACTGGAGATTTGGATGCGCATCATCAGAGCTAAAGTTTAACAAACCGCGCAAGAAAATGTTCTCTGTTGACATATGAATTTTCAGTATTGTCTTCTATATGCACCTCCCTTGTGCTACTTTTCTAAACATCTTTTTGGGCATATTTTCTGATCTCCTAGCGTTGACAAACGAATTTTCTGAATTGGGGCCGCTATCAAACACACAATAAATAATACTATATATGATTTCTGCGCACTCTTGTGCAGAAACTTTCTGGGTAATTGAGTTAACATGTGATTTTTTTTCTGAAGACAAGCCAAATTATCTATCTATAGTATACTCAAAGAGAATAGCGGATTTTTTTTCTCTTCTGAAAAAAAAGAATGTGGATGTTGCTTTCTCTAAAGTATTGGAGTGTGGCGAGCAGTCCACTGTCCACTGATACCATCTTCGTCACCGACGACCTGTGTGGCCAATTGCACTTCTGGTTGTTTGCTGGCTCCCCGTTGTACAGATGCAGAGTAGGCAGAAGCCGTAGGCTTGCCTTGCAACCTTTTTTTTACCAAAGCATGCCTTGCAACTAAACACATCTGCCAGCCATTTTTGATTATCGCCCAAGAGAAGATAGTTCTGAAGCCTTCTACACAAGGGCCATGTTTGGTACGGCCCAAGTTAAAATAATTCCAGTATTTAAACTTGGGGAAGGTGGCGGGGGCGACACGCCGTTCCATCCGAAGCACGTCATGGAGGGGCCCTGCGCGGGCGAGCACCTCCGATGTCGTGCTTCCATTCAAAGCCCATGATCTTCCAACTGAAGCCCATGTCGAGGGGAGGTTATAGGCTCCGTTGCAAGTCCAAATGTTCACTGAACGCGACCCCGATGAGCACCCAAGCGGCGTCGGAGGCGGCCTGCCGCAAAGCTTGGGGGAGGATGGGGAGAGGTCCTACCGGACGAGGAGCTCAAGCTGAGCCAATTTTGTGCTCGCCGAGGATGGAGGAGGGTTGGCATCACCTTAATCGAGCACGCTGACGCTGGCCAGAGGCGGGAAGAAGACCTCGATTTCGTTCGTCCCGGAAAGCGAGCTTCAACGAGTAGGAGGAGCTCAGTGCGGAGCTAGTGGTAGCCTCAGTTTGGCGTGGGCCACTCTGTGTCGGTGGCACGATACGATGGTCGGAGGTAGGATTTAGGCCCAATTCTTTTGGTCTTTCTGAACGGCTTCCACGAGAAGCTGCCGCACCCCCAGCTTCCTGGAAAAGTCGTCCCAAAAATTTCAATAGGCTTCCAAATTAGATTAGTCTAAACTAGTTTGGAACCTAACTAAATTTAAGGAACGACTTCTCCAGAAAGCTCGGGGTAGGGCAGCTTCTCGGTAAATCCATTCAGGAAGCCCAAAAGAATTGGGCCTTACTCGCGGCGAACATAGGGAGGTACGAAGCTGGAGCGAGATACACTTTTTGGAAATTGATCTAAACTTAAGAAAATCGATACAATTAGAAAGCATTATCATGGGCATATTTAACGGGTTTCAGCTGTTCGAATCCAAATTCTGAATTCAATGAGAAGGTGTTTTCAGATTTACAACTATATATAATAACATGACCCAGTTAAACTTATTCGCCATTAACACAGTACACCGCTATACAAATGACATGCATGCTGTGAAAATCTACCTAATAAATTAATAAATCATACATCTTTATTATTTACGTCTTCGATTTTATTCTTGCCCCGTAATGACACCAATTGACATTTCCCCTGTATGCTACTGTCGCTGCAGCTTCAACATCATCGTGGCATTGGGTGCCTCCTTCCTCGGCAGCCGTGCTTGTCTTTGTCTGGAAGCTCTGATCTGGTACGCCTCCGCACGCGGCAAGAACACGCCGGTTCCGGCACTACCGTGCCGCCTCGGCGGCAGTGGATGATACGGGGCGCCGGCGCACAGCTCGGCCTGCACAAACCGTTGCGCCCGCTGCATAGCCTGCATGGATTCGAAATCGAAAACTAAGCCGTTCTTCCCGAGAGCCGGCGCATAATAGGCCGTTCCTCCATTGCCTCCATTCGCACCGGCTCCATTCATTCGACCACAACCCTGACCCACCCTGGGCCTCGCCGTCGGAGGCAGCTGGCGTTGTTGTCTCGTGCTGGCGAGGCCGAGGACGCTGGAGAGGTGCGCGGCGAGCTCCTCAACGTGGACGGCGTCGCCGTGGCGGCTACAGCGGGCCGTCGTGTGGTCGATGACGTCAGCGACGCCAATGTCCGCAAGGATCTCGCTCGGCAACAGCTTGTGGAGGTCTTCCAGCTCTGGCGTGCAGCACAAATCGGCCATTGCTATAGCTTGTGTTGGTAGAGCACGGAGGGAGCCAGGGAGGGATGTTTGTATGCAGTGTGGGGAGGGAGGAGCATTGCATGGTTTTGTATGCTTTTCACGCTCAATTTAGCGTCCTTCTGTTCCACGTTATCCTTCCTTGTTGGCTAATTATGGCCGCTGTGATTTTTCTGGTGAAAATGTGGCCTACTTTTTTAATGTTTGAAACGTGTGGAGTGTCAGGCCTTGAGATCATCTGAGGTGTGGCTATTTTTGGAGTCCAGAAGTCAGCGGTGGTCTGTTGCTTTGGTAGCTCCAGGTGTGCAGCTAGTAACCGGTGTGCATATTCTCATGTATTCATGTTATTATATTGTGATCATTTAAAAAAATAGTGTTTCATATGTTATTTATTACATGTAAATCAGTAAACTATATACATGTTATCTTGACTCTTAAGAATGTTTCCGACAATTACTCAGCTTACAACTACTAAAATTCAGAACAACGTCTCTGCACAGCACTGCCAGACCAAACTAAGCGGAGTCAAGAAATAAGTTATTTTCTTGCGCTTCATGTGATTATCTAAAAGCTAATGACGTTTCAGATGAATGACACCATCCTCAAATATTTATCATCCACAAAGCTACAACCTTATATTTTAAAAATATATTGGAGAAATCTACTCATATGACTTTCAGGTACTATAAAAATATTTGAACAATATGTAGATAGTCGAAAATTTGATGGTTGGACTACAATAGTGTCCAAACCTTAGCATTTCAGTGGAACATGTTAGTTTCGACGGAACGGCTGATTTGTGCATATGAAAATGTGAAATTGACAAGTTTTGTTGCCACTTTACGTGTCGTTCTGCAAGAGTGGGGTTTACCTAGTTTGCATCGGAGTTCGAGTGAGCTTGCCCTGGATTGTAGGTGTTTGTCAGGTTTTTCACGATTAACTAAGAAACACAACTTAACATAACTTCTTTTTCATTGTTGGAAAAGGCAAAGTTTTTGCCTATGTTTCAAAAATGTTGCATTACTAACCTATACTGGGGTCTTGGTATTGATTAATGTCCATGTTAGAGATATATTACGGTTCATGTATTTGGTAGTTTAAGATTTGTAATCCGTCTCCTACCTTATCTCTAGGAGAGGCTTCTTGCCCTCCAAGTCTTGTCCCTTTATATACTCGCCCATGAGGCTCAATAATACATCCATCATATTCCGCTAATCTCATAATTCTACATGGTATCAGAGCGACACGATCTGACCTAGCCGCCGCCGCGCTTCCGCACCGCGCCGTCCCCGGGGAGATCGATCTCCATGATCTTTATCGGGGGCCGCGCCGCCCGTACCTAGGGTTCGTCCGCCGTTCGTGTTGATCGGCTGCCCTAGAGTCTTTTTTTCCGGTCGTTGATCCGGTTTTTCTCTCTCGCCGGTCGTTTTTGATCGGCGTTTCTTTTTGGTTTTCTGATCTAAGATCGGTTTGCGTCGCTCGCCACCGCCGCCGTCTTCTTGCGCCTCTACTTCGACAACGGCATCGACCTGCACCGGCCTCCTCTCGACAGCCGGCTATCGCGGCTGACTCGCCGGCGCCGACTCCGCACCGTCCGGCTCCTCCAAGCCGGCTATCGCGGACGACATGCCGACGCCGACTTCGCACCGACCGGCTCGTCTTCACCGACCGCGCAGCAAGGCCGGACGCGCCGTCCAAGGGACGCCTCGACGCGTCGCCGCCAGCTTCTCTCGCTTGCAAGGTCTCCATCGCCGGTTCGACTTCGCCGTCATCGACCGAGACTTCACCGGCAACTTCGCCATCGACTCCGATCTGCGCGTCGTCATCGTCGCCATGGCGCGTACCGCGCTGCGTCAGTCTGATCAACCGAACGCGCGCCTGTCTACGCCAAGCACGTCCCCGAGCACGCGCCTATCACCGATCGAGCTACAGGCTGCCGCACCGCCGCCATTGGTCCATGTTGCCGGCAGCCAACTCGCCTTCCCAGGCGTGTACGCCGCTGGCGGCTTCCCGACGTCGTCCCGACCCGCGCGCTGCTGCTGCGTCGCCCCTTCGGGCTGTAACGCTGCGGCATGCGGTCCACTTCGCCTTCCCCGCGCGTCGACTTCTACGTGGTATGCGCCGCACCAACTCCCTCGGCATGGGAATGCCACCGTCCGCGCATGGTGTTCGTCAAGCCGCTGGGTTCTTCATCGCCTACTTCGAGTAAACGCCGCCGCCTACCACAGGTAACCTACATGGCCACTTCAGGCCGTCGCAGGTCCCGCCGACCACCCCTTGTCCAGGCGTCCAGCATGGCCACTCCAGGCCGCCGCTGCCTTCGCCGCCTTCTACGTCTTCGTCCACCACGACCTCGTCGCCAGCGTCATCATTCTCATCCCCGACTACGTCTACTCCGACAACCGCGGACGACATCGGCACCTTCTACCCTCCGCCGATTGGCGCCGCAACCGTCGTCGAGGTCTCCTCTGCTGGCCCCTCCGACACTGGCGTATGGTTCATGGTGGTCTCTGCCCCCGCACGCACGGTACTGGCAACACCGGCGCGGGCCTTCGTTCCCGACGTGTCCCCGGGTCTGGCAAGCGCGGGTCGGCGTCTCGTCTACATCGGTTTCGACAACGTCATCGGCAGTGACTCCCTCCTCTACGACTGCCTCGACCGCGTCACCGACTTCTTCTATGTGTACTCGGCTCTGGCAAAGCCGGAGTATGCCTTCGTCCCCGACGTGCGCCTTGTTCCGGCAAAACAATGGCCGCACTTCGTTCTCGACGGCTTGTACTACGTCTTCTTCGGCATCGGCATCCTCGACGACTGCCTCGACGTGTCTCCGTCAATCTTCACGCGCACTATGTGCTCGCGGCTTCTTCTGCGTCTACCTCGACACCGGCAACCCGACCACGACATCGACCACGGCGACCCCCTCGCACGGCTACCACGACCAAGGCTGCACCGCCTAATGCTCTCGGCTCCCTCGACATCGGCAACAAGGGCTATCACCTCGCTTGAGCTCCTCATCAGCTTCCTCTACAGTCCAAGCTCTGCGCCGCGACACCGTCCACGACGTTCCCGCTCCTTCTGCGGGGGATGTCAGCCCACTGGATTCTACCTCGGTTTCTCTCCAGTCTGACCGTACATGACGTTCCAGTTGTTCACGACGCTACCGCTACGACTGCGGGGAGATGTTAGAGATATATTACAGTTCATGTATTTGGTAGTTTAGGATTTGTAATCCGTCTCCTACCTTATCTCTAGGAGAGTCTTCTTGCCCTCCAAGTCTTGTACCCTTTATATACTCGCCCATGAGGCTCAATAATATATCCATCGTATTCCGCTAATCTCATAATTCTACGGTCCATTGTTAGACCTGCTTTTGTGAGATAACTGAACCTCCCTTCCATAGCCGCCACGAGAAGCTCCTTCTCTGTTTTTTGTCGGTCCGCCTTATCTCGGGCAGCCTTCTGGTGCCTAGAGACGGGCCATGTGGTCCATATTTTTGCAACGTTACTTGTTGATATCTTCATTTGTTTGAGACAGCCCGGTGAAAGAAAAGTGGCTTCTAAGCTTCAAAACTGTAGAAATCGAAAGTCAATACAGTTACAGCTTGCCAAAACGTTTTATATCGTAGGACAAAGAGTATATATTAAACGTTTTATAGATAACGCGCAATATAATTCTAGCACAACATTTCCTTTCCCACGACAATACAACAATAAATCTTGGTCTGTCGTTGCCTGGCGGAACAGCATGGCTACGCCAAAACCACATCTCCTGGGTACTGTTACAAGCTTAGTGTCTTACATGCAGGACCAATACAACATAGCGTCTACTTTACAAACAGCTCGAGTTAAGCCTCACTTGCTTCTGGATTCCTGATAACCACTCTAAGAACTCTACGAGCGAAATTTCCAGACGCGGATGTAATTTTCCCCATGTGTGGTAACGATTTTCCTCATGCCGACCGACAGGCCGGTGATCGGCGGGCGCAAGTTCGTAGGGATGTTGTCGAGCCGGGCATCCGGAGCGATCTCACGGACGTTCTTCTTTTCGACTCGCTGCCTGGGGCCAGATTCCGCTGGGCTGCCATAGTTCTTTTCAGCTTGCTGCCTGGAGCTGGATTGCACTGGGTGACTTGTATCCATGATGAAGCTTCGAATTGTATCGCCGGTTTTCTGGCATACCAGGCGAAGGACACCGTCAATACCACCAACTGCCAGCACTGAAGTGTCGCCTGGAAAATGATGTGCGCTGTAGATGACATTTGGGCTAACTCTTGTTTCCCAGAGAGGCCTCAGGGTCCTAAGCAAGAACAGAACCAAAGTAATGAGACTCAGTTATGATTTGCTGGACTATGACAGTAGCATTCCAAATAATCTATTCCAAACATGTTAGGTTGTTAGCACTACAAATAACTTTATATCGATAGATTTATCATATATACATTGATTTAAGAAGTTAAACCACTAGATCGACATGAGCACAAACATAGTGCATTTGATGAAAAGAATGTGGAAATGAGCAGCTTCCTACATGGATCGTAGTTTACCTCTAAAAAGAAACTATGCACCCACGTGATAATTTACTACGCTTAATCAACTGGTGGTCAACTAGTCATGATAATCTTATAAGCAGTCTTTTGTAACTTCAAAGTTTTTTTTTTTGTCAATGCAGGAAAGTAGTCTTCCATGTCAAAGCAATTCAACTTCTGAACAGCAGAAAAAAAAAGGACAAACCCAGTGCATAGAGGCTCCCACACAAGGTGGGGTCTGGGGAGGGATTATAGGAACCTAGTCTGACCCTGCAAAGTGCAGTGCAGGGAGGCTGGTTCGAACCCAGGACCTCTATCAAGGCCTACCCTCTATCAATGAGTCACTGATGCAATAAAAATATTATCAGCTACAGACCGAGCAGATGAACACATTCGCAGTAGACTCTTGATTTAGGTGAGGCCATGCAATTCCTCATACTTCATCCATATTTACTCTATACTCAAGCTTCAAATTGTAGCAAAATAAGGATCGTTGATCAGAAGAACATACAAGTTAAACCTTTCTTGAGGGATAGCGATGGAACAGTACTTAAATGGCAGATACTTAAATGTTCATGGTCTTTAGAGGCAGCAGCCGTGATACACAAACTAGATATCCACAAGATACTAAATTAGAACAACTACTGATACTGACCTTAAGTCCCAGCAATGTGCATAACCAGAAGATGAGCCCGCGAATATCAAGTGAGAATTTGCGCTATAAGACAAGCATCTTATCACTGAAACAATAGTAAAAATGTAACATGTCAGTTTGATGATAATAAAATTCCCAATGCTAATATAATGGCATGAATTTTCGTTAAATATTCTCTCAAAAGATCCAACAAGAACTAAAACTGACAGTAAAAAAATAAATACAGCTTGAATACTGAGCTGAGATTCTATAATGTATTTTTTCTAATTGAAATGAAAGAAACTTTTAGCAATATAGTCTCAGATTATTATTCTATTAAACATCAGCGTCAGTTTCTTTTGGCTACCAGGAATGCAGACAAAGTTCAAAAGAGTCATAGGTCAACGGAGGAAAAATGAAGGTTTATACAAATGAGCATTTATATAGGTGATCCATTAGTTCGGCGTGTAAATGTTTAATAACTAACTCCAGTATGCTCTTGGTAAGACTATTTGATTGCTAAAGATGCTGTATAGTCAGAGCAAACACTATACTGTTACGTTTGTGCTTTCAATTAGATAACTTAATATCCAGGCATACAGCTACACATCAAGTAACATATATACATGTTGTGGTAGAGAAGTAGATATATTGTATTAATGGTCAAGGATCGGTGAAGTTCAGCTATCATCTAGACATCACCAGAAGAGGAGTAGAAGTAGCTCAAATACACTGAAGCATCTTAGATATTTCCAAGAATAACCTGCACCATGAGCAAAGGACTAGCTAGACGAAACTAGGGGTGCCACTGGGTATTCATTGCGCACATCCAAATCCGTACCTGCATACTTTGGATAGCGTATGGAGAAATATAATCCCCATAAAGATCCGGGAACGGGAAGGTTTAATATGCTAACGTCTGTTGGTTTGTGACAGACGCGTGGATGTATTTGTTTAGTTAGGGAATAGATCGGACTAATTAGGAAGACATAGATATGGTTTGTTAGGAAAGTTAGGATTCTATTCTTGGGCATCAACTCGATTCTTCCCTATAAAAGGGCTACCATGTACTCCATATGGCTCATCCAATGAATAAGAATAAACTAATAAAGATCCAATCCCTGTTTCCAACCTTCTCTCCCTCTCATCCCCGGCATCATCGCCGGCCAACCTTCGCTCCTCGGAGCTGTACCCACAACCGTGTCACATTCATCGGTCCTAGGACCGATACCAATCCTACGACGTGACAGTTTTTCATACCCATTCAGAATTATTTACTTCCTACTATTGCTTTCTCTCACCCCAAACCGGTATTTATCTATCATATTTTTATCTCACAGACCGACATATGAACCAAGATTCCGATGGTGCCACGCCTGCTAAACAAGGCAGCTTCTGCCACGCAGCACCCTCTACTCTGTCATGGTGAGCAGTGAACAAACGCTCCGTGCTGCCCTTGTCCAGACCATAGGCATGCCCTACCTATTTCATATGGGGCACAAGACACTGCCACCATAAATCATGCGGCTTCACCAAGCCATATGCCGCTCCTTCTTCGGCCCAGAAAATTTGCACAGCGCCACTCTCATAAACCACCAGGAGTTTTGCTTCGTTAAGATGTATTATCCACTGGGTAGTATGCAACCATCGGGCAAGACCTAATTTTGCTCGGTATGGGCACATGAGATCATACCGGCATAGGTTGGGTAAAATCCAAACCATCCCTAATAGCGCCCCTAGAAAAAACATCATGAAATGTTGGATCACCTCTATAAATGCTTGGCTTTTTAAGTGTACAAAATCCTAGTCATGACCCGGAACCAACACCATCCCCATCACTCATCTGGAAATGGAAACCCATTGTCTAATAATCCAGAATCAGTTGAAGGCATACCTGTTGGTGTAAAAGCTGACTTTAAAAGACCTAACCTCTGTCCTGAGGTGTGATCTGCAATAGCTACATTTCCAAATGTAGAACCACCAATGATCAGCTGATCATCCGTTACTGCCAAGCATGTCACAGGGGAAGGGTGAAGCCTGTAAACCATGTGTTAAATAGGCATGACTGTAGTGCAAGACTTTACATTAACTGCAGCATATAAAAATTGAATCTATCTCCAATAAAGATTCTAACACCTATAACAACAACTGTCCTATTTTGACTTCGATACTATGTCAATAATATCAGAAAAAGACCCCAGCATGTTGAGCTGTGATGCAGCGACAACATATGCACCAACAACACAATCTGGAAACTGTACTCCGCAGTATGCCTACTACTTATATGATGTCACAGAATTACTCTGACGGTGAAGCTTGTGCACCCATTCTATCATGCAAAACACTTCATTCACATGATATGCTACTTGACTACCTTCTGCTTACCGGTGAATGCTTGAGCAACTCCTGCTGTACATATCATATACAAAGGCTCTACCATCCTCACAACCAATTACAACCTCTGGATCAGCATAACTGCAGAAGCAAATTAACATTGTGAATATAAATCAATCGTAATCAAAATAACATAAGGAATATTCTAGGCTAATCAAATCTTTCTCAAATAATGGCCATACATACACAAGCTTATACAAAGCTCCTTTTCACTGAATTACATGGTTTTCAGCATGCATGTATCAGGAGAAATCTGGCTTCAGTTTGAGCGTGAATTCAACATGAAACCTTCTGAGAAGAAATAATTATATAGTTTATGAAGTGTCCTGGCACCCTTCAAAATATAAACCAGAAACTCAAATGGTGCCAAAGACTTCATGGTTGTTTGGTGTCGCAACTACCAAGTGAAGCTGAAGATGATTGCATTGTAAAGGCAAACTGCACCAGACATATTGCCTTCAAACAGAATTCTACTTTTGTACCAGGTAACATCAATCTTGTCATTTCCGGAAAAGCAAAGTCATGTCGATATGGTTAAACAAGGCCCCTAACCTCATGCATAGCCCATGACTGAATGTGCCTCCAGAAGATTGAAATATACTTCTTGGTCCACTGCGTCTCCATATGCAAACCTGGGAGCTCGTTAAACCTACAATCTACACAGAGAACTGGAATTGTTTAATAATAGTAGACAATAAGTTTACATCTAGTAAATAAAGACACGATGTGGCAGAAGAAATTATAAAAAGCTGTTAGTATAACCCTTCAATTCAATGCATGGATAAAATAAATATTTTAGATCACGCAACCATAAGAAGCATCAGTTCAGCCCATTTCAGAATAATGTCAACAATGCTATAGCAGAACGCAAAGTGTATCTACATTTTGTGCAACTCAATGCACTTGATGGGAGCAATGATTCTTTCAAATACAATCAGCAGTTGGTTATTCCAATATAAGACATAATCATCTCTATATTTAGCCAATACCACCATTTTCTTGTATGGATTGGGCTGACCACATGCCTACTATTGTGCAAATAAAAACAAAATGTTCCTACAACTACTATACCCAATAACTGCAAAGCTATCCTATAATTCTTGGTCCAAACTCAAATGTACATAACAGAACGACTTCAATCGCTGAAAAAGCATATTGCTAAGATCATGGTGACTACATGCTCATATCAACATGAATAAGATGTTTCAAATGTACAGTTGTTGTCTTGACTTAGCTCCCGGGTTCAGTGGAACCAGCTCCGAACCCCGATTCTCATCGACAAATTAAGGTCAGGGTTCAAGATCGCTGCAGATCACATGGAATTCGGTGCCTGAGTCATCTATCTACAAAAACTGAAAAACAGACTTATTGGCACGAAGATATGGTGTCCAGCACGACCACGGACAAGATGTGGTGTCCGTCGAGTCCGAGCTGCAGAAACTCCAACTCTGCACATTGCCTCCATCAGCATCAGCTCCTCCTCCCTGAGTCGCCTCTGTGCAGCTGGAGGACCTTGCCACTTTAGTCGCACCAGCCGTGTGGTGTGAAAGAGATGGGAGGCATAACTTCAAAGATGTGGTGGCCAGTGCAGCACGGGTGCACGCAGGGAGCAGGTTCAATATGCTAGCCTCTGGTGATTTGAACTTTGGAGGAGACGGTGCACTTGGGTTTCTAGAGAAGATGATGGGTGGATTGGGGTGGATTAAATGCTCTCCTGACATGTGGGCCTCCGAGTGTAATTTTAAGCGGGAAGTTCCCTCCATCTATTCTGATCAGATTTTGGAATTTGTTACCTATAAGCTATAACTAGTCCAGCGACTCAATGTCATATGGATACATGTGATCATTAAGAGATTTTATGTACATGAAGGAGTTTATATATTGGCTTTTTTATGATCTCCATTCATGTTTTCAACTATTCACCTTCTGGAGAAATAATAATAATTACGAAAACAAACATTAGATTCAGAAATCCAGAAGTCTGATCACAAACTGAATTAACGGATTCATGAATCAATTGCCGTATTTGCGAATCAGAGATGTATACCCCCATCAAACTCGATTCAAAGAAAGTGATGAAGCGCTAAAACCCGAATAGGGAACTCAGAGAACTGTGAATCTTGTAACTATGTTGGACCTATAATTATAGATAAGTGAGATATTCTCTCAATGCTGCAAACATCAGTATGCAAGAATGTCTTTTCGTAAAAAATCACGTGTATCAAATAATAGTCGAAACTATTATGTTTTTTTACTCAAGAACGAATCTTGGATACTTGCTATTAAGACCAAAAAAACTAAAGCTGGGGATAGATAAATAACAGAACTGCAAGCGTAGCAACAGTGATACCTTATTTTCATCAAAATCAAAATCAACCAGCATTCTAGAATTTGGAACATTGTACTCATTCATGTATTCACAATTTTCAGCAGACCAAAGTCGCAGAACCTGGCAAAAACCAATGTCAAAATTATAAGGTGTCCGAGATGATAGTAATTGGATTTTGGCAACCATTATTTACAACTTATTCATGTCATGTGAAACACCAAAAATCATTAAAGTAAAGATAATGTTTTACACTGAAGAAGATATTAAGAACACCACTACATGATGCAGCACTCACCTTGTCTCCCGTTCCAGTTAAGACTGAGCCACTCTTCATACGGCACAAGGTGGCCCTGAAACAAGAAATGAGAAAGAGCATATATGAATATCGAACCAAGGTTTAGTAGGTCGAAAACAGAAGACAATTGATCCTGACAAAATAAAATCGAAATATGATGAGTTGACAAATGGGACTCCTTGCACTGATAACACGATACACAATAGGAGGCATAACTTCAGTAGACCATAACTTACCGCATAGGGTGACCAATCCACTGATGAACTTCCACCGACCCTCTGGTGAGAGCTGATGAGTGCTCATTCATGGCAAGCGCCTCAAAATAACTTTTCATTGAAATTGTAACACTTAAGCTTCTTGCCTGTGGATTCCTTTTGTAATATAGATCTCTCATCAGATGGCCTGTGTTGATAATCGTATTCCTATCAACAAAAGGGGAAATCAGGCATGCACACTTTCATCAACACTGCAGATTGCTTGGTAATTTCACAAGGAAAACTTCATCAGGCGACGTGGGGGAGAAAAATTGCATGGACAGAAATACCAAACTGAAGTATGACGCCTAGCTCAATAGTTGCCAGAACTGCAATTGGTAGCTCACTGATTTAGGTTCTTCTCAGATCTTTGCCAATGCCATCTCGTGGAATAGGGGACTGGGGTGTGCATCTATGATTTACCAACTTATTTTAACTGTGCATCTATGATTTATCAACTTATTTTCAGTGTGCGTCTATGATTTACAACCTAGTATTTCCTAGTAAAACGAGTGCGCTAGTAACCTAATCAGAGGCTCCGGTACACAAGTAACACGATGAAAAGGACATAGCACAAATGAATCGGCTGCGACTCCGAGCAACCATAAATGAACTGAAGAGGGGCACGGGAAAGGGAAGGGAAGGTGAGATTATCCGCGTAGCGGGTCTGACCATGACGTGCAGACGGCGGAGCAGTGGGCGAGGTCGAAGTGGTCGTCCAAGCGGGAGAAGATGGAGCGGAGGGTGTCGTCGTTCAGCGACTGTGCCGTCGGCCCGCTCCCGCCGCCGCCGCCGCTACTGCGCCGCTTCGCGGGGAGGCCTGCGTTCCGGCTCCGGCTGCTGCTCGGCTCCATGTCTCTCTGTCTCGGAACAGGCTGGTCAAGGCCGGACCCCCGCTTCCGCTGCCCGCCGGTAGTCGGCCGGTCCGAACTATAGGGCTGTATGCCTTCGTGGGCGTTTCCTATTCGTCGACCAGGTCGAGGTTAAGAAGTCGTCGCACCCCACGCGCGCGTATGGGCTGGCCCATTATCCCCACGAGAGCTGAATCCTCTCGCTGGTTTTTTTTTTAGATTGTCGTTTCTATTGCTGTTTCCGTATGGGCCTGGCCCATTTATCCCCGCGAGAGCTGAAGCCTCTCGCTGGTTTTTTTTCCTGTTTCTTTTTTCGTTTTTTTTGGTTGTTTTTTCTTTCTTTCTTCTCTTTTAGTTTTCTTCTTAGATATTATTTCTTTTATTTTGAATTTTCATTTTTGAAAATGTTCAAATTTTAAAAATGTTCATATTCTTGAAAATTGTTCATGTATTAAAATCGTTCAAAAACAATTTCCGTTCAAAATACTTTTTTTATTCTCTTTTTGAAAATCATTCAAAAATAATTTATGTTCATACATTTTTTTCTGTTCGCCTTTTAAAATCGTTCAAAATAATTTCCGCTCAAATACCTGTTTTTGTTCACTTTTTTGAAAATCGTTCAAAAATATTTTCCGTTCACATACTTTTTCTGTTCGCCTTTTAAAATCGTTCAAAAACAATTTCCGTTCAAATACATATTTTTGTTCTCTTTTTGAAAATCGTTCAAAAATAATTTCTGTTCATACATTTTTTTCTGTTCACCTTTTAAAATCGTTCAAAAACAATTTCCGTTCAAATACGTTTTTTGTTCCCTTTTTTGAAAATCATTCAAAAATAAATTTTGTTCATACACTTTTTTCTGTTCGCCTTTTAAAATCGTTCAAAAATAATTTCCGTACACAGACTTTTTTCTGTTCGCCTTTTTAAATCGTTCAAAAATAATTTCCGTTCAAATAGCTATTTTGTTCACTTTTGAAAATCGTTCAAAAATAATTTCCGTTCACAGACTTTTTCTGTTCGTCTTTTAAAATCCTTCAAAATAGTTTTCGTTCAAATACATTTTTTGTTCACTTTTTGAAAATCGTTCAAAAATAATTTCCGTACACAGACTTTTTTCTGTTCGCCTTTCTAAATCGTTCAAAAATAATTTCCGTTCAAATATCTTATTTTTTCACTTTATGAAAATCGTTCAAAAATAATTTCCGTTCACAGAATTTTTCTGTTCGCCTTTTAAAATCGTTCAAAAATAATTTTCGTTCATAGAATGTTTTCAGTTCACTTTTTAAAAAATCGTTCAAACATAATTTTCGTTCGTAGACATTTTTCTGTTCACTTTTTGAAATCGTTCAAAAAAGTTTTCGTTCACCGGCCTTTTTCTGTTCACTTTTAAAAATCGTTCAAAATCAGTTTTCGTTCAACGCTATTTTCTGGTCATTTTTTAAAATCGTTCAAAATTAGTTTTCATTCACCGGTCTTTTCTGTTCACTTTTAAAATCGTTGAAAAATAATTTCCGTTCATAGAATTCCGTTCAACGACGTTTTCAAAATCGTTCAAACACACAATCCGTGCAACCGTTCTCCCATTTCCGTTCGAAACCAAATTCCGTTCAACGACGTTTTCAAAAATCGTTCAAACTCAGATCCTGTTCAAACACACTTTCCATGCAACCGTTCTCCTATTTTCGTTCAAAAAAATTTCTGTTCAACGACGTTTTAAAAAATAATAGTTCAAACTCGAATTCTGTTCAAACACACAATCCGTGCAACCGTTCTACCATTTCCGTTCAAACCAAATTATGTTCAACGACGTTTTCAAAAATCGTCGAAAACTCAATTCCTATACATATGAATTCCAATACTTTCAATCATATAAATATTCATATTTGAAAATCGTTGACATAATATACATGTTCATATTAAAAAATTATTCAAATTTAATAAATAATCGAATTATCGTTGCTACTTTGTGAAAGGCGTGCCAAAACTGAAAACAGTCGAACCAGCAGGCCACGTACTGACCCAGTAAAGCTTAACGCACGGAATGGAGCCAGCAGCATAAATGGGCCAGGCCCACTACCGTTCGAAACACTGGATACCTGTGCGAAGCGTTGTTTCCATCGCACGGGTCGACAGGTAGGCGCTCCCGCTTTCGTGGACGAGCGGTGGACGACGCGACGGCGATTGCCCTTATGTCTGTACTCTGTACTGGGCCGCTACTGGGCTCCGCCTGGCCAGTTTTTTCTGTTCACTAAATAAGCTGGTCTATAAGATATTCTCAACATCCACTAAAAAAAAATTCTCAACAAACAAATAATGTCATAACCCCTCAAAAACTGCCGTTCACTTCACTAAATAAAAACATATGTCCTTCACGATTGCAAAGGTGTTTGTATTATAGGCTCTTCCGGACTAGGGGTGACCGAGAAAGATGCCGGAAGATCCTTCCGGGAAACAATGGATTTTTGGATAACGGAGACGTTGTCACGTGATGATTTTTCTAGAATCGCAGTCACCTATGGGCCATTTGGTATGCCAGATGGAAGATCATTCATGATGGTGAGTATGAAAGCCCGCTATCAACACACATGTTTATCAAAAGCTTCCTTTGTGATCTTTTGATAGCCATTAACGAGAAGGGGAATGAGAAGGGATGCTGGAACTCACGCCCGAGGTGGATCCCCACCCACGCTCGCTACCCGCGAAAATCAATGTCGGCACAACTGTTGTGAAGTCGAGTACTATCGGCGCTATCGGTGAAGTACACGCATGAGTGCTTCTGGTTTGTTTATGGGACCCTCAACAGAGCATCTCATATCCTATGGTGCCATTGCATGGTGGGTAAGCCCTGGCTTTGGCCAAGAACTTGCAGCTCCAACGTATAACGGCCGCGACAGATTGCTTTATCGTTGTAAACAACATGGAGCGCCGTTTTGATGGAAGCTATAGCATGGTCTTCCAAGAAGTGAAGGCAAAAGGCAAACCGCCTCATGTAGGCGACTTTTAAGCATGAGTATAGCTTCAAACTCGGAGGCACATAAGGTGGCAAAAACTATTGTATTTGGTAGTATTGGACATCTTTGTATATCTCTTTAACATTTAGAGAATAAAATGTCATGTTTCCCTTTAAAAAATAAGATATGTTGTTCAGAAGAGCTCCAGAGAGCCTTTGTTTAAAAAAAAAAAAAACATATTTCAGGTTTCAAATTTTTTAGAAACAAAATATTGAGTATTCTAGGCTACACAAAAATGACAAAAGGGTGGATCTTACCATGGTGAAAATTTCAAAATTTCAAAACCTCAAATTTTGTCATTTTTTTCATTTGTTTGTGGCCCAGTGTACAAAGAATTTCACATTGATATTTCTTATAGGATAAAACATTGACAACGTCAAAATAATCAAAACTTTTGAACCTTCCATTTAGGGGTTCGATCGAGACGAGCTTCACGAAATATAAGATGCACCATATTGATATGAATATTTTAGCAATCCTATAAAGCCATGGGGCAGGATGTCACAGGTGTGTCCCAAGTTACAATGCGAGTTAATATCCTATAATTCTCACCGCTGTGGTGAAAGGCACATGCGGTTATTCAAATATTCGAGGTTAGTCAAACTTGTGTAGGTATGGTCTTCTGTAAATTCTTTACTGGTGCATGGAAGAATATTGATATGTGATTGACAAGTTAGGGATAGAAATTCCAGCGATGTGCTTTTAGAGTTTTTCAATGTTCTTTGTTAAACAATTATTTCATTTTTGTTTATTCATTCTATTGTAATGTTCTTAATTAGTAATATTAGAGCGTTGGTAAAAGAAAAGATATCACCGCGCTGTGCTTTGGTAACTGATACTAAGCCTCTCCAAAAAATTAGTGTTAAGTGGAGTGATCGTCGAACCCTCGTCTTCCTCTAGCGCTCACCATGGGCCCCTCGAAAAAAATTAGTTCCAACTTGTATGGCATCTACCACTGTGTCTCTTTTGTAGGGTCTCTACCTCTATCTTTTTTAGAGTCTTAATCTATGCTTTGGTAGTCAACTGACAGTTCTTCACAACGACCCCGATATTCCAGTCATTTAGAGGAGTTTTACTACAAGTCAAATTTTCTAATTTGTACATGTGGTGCAAATAAATTGTACGTAGAGCGTGTAGTGTGCGCGCCGACGCATCAACACGACCTGTAATTTTCTTACCCGAGAGACTCCAAGTTATGTCCAGGTCCTGATGTCGGCTGATGCAAGAACTGACACGGCCGCGTAACATCAGGTGCACACCAGAGCTGACGTACGTGACGACTCCAATATTCCAGTCGTTAGAGGATTCATTTTACTACTAGTATAAAATTTCTAGCCTTTTGGTGCAGATAAATTTTACGTACCGTGTTGGTGTGTACAACTACGAATCAACACCTCCAGCCGTATTTTCTAGCATGGTCTGGACGGTTTGGGCACCGCCCAAAGTTCAATTCTTCTCACGGCTTGCTCTCCAAAATAGATTTTAGACGGCGGATTGCCTTGCAAAAAGAGTAATCCGAAGGCAACGACGAAGTGGCAACAACGCCGCCCGCTTTGCAAGAGGCAAACGGAGACCATCGACCATCTTCTCATCAAGTGCCACTACACATTGCGCCTATGGGGCTTCGTCAAAACTTGGGTCGGCCTCCACAACCTCAACCTTCAATCATGGTCAAACACCACCCTCAAGTGTTGGTGGGACAAGATGTCGGGGACCTCAACCGCACACTGCAAAGCTATCTCATCTCTCTTCATGCTAGTCTCTTAGGAAATTTGGAATGAACGCTACGTTAGAGTGTTCCGAAATAAACTTGCTCCGCCCTCGGTTGTTTTTTAGATCATTAAGCGTGAAGCCCGGTTGTGGGTGACCGCCGGGGCAAAATGTTTAAGCAATATCAAGCGGGGAGAGTAGTTACCGGTTGTGAACTTTTTAAGTTCTTATAAACTCTTTGCTTAATTAATCGATTGGGGCAAAGATTTTGCCCCCCGTTTCAAAAAACAAAAAAAAATACAGGATTGCGTAATGAGGTGCACATCAGAGCTGCCGTCGTTTTGCTTCCCGGAACACACAACACACGTACCACGAGCGACTCTGGAAAATCAATCCCCAGGTGACTTAGCGACGACTTGCTTGCCCACGGCAACCATCCATGGCGCTCTCTGTACCACGAACCCGTCGCTTGATATTTACAGTTATGTTTTATTTGCAAGACTCGTCATTTGCTAGCCTAGGTCGTAACTTGGGGTTAATCTGGCGCAGTATATATATATATATATACACGCCACGCACAGTTTGCACTCGTACACTGACACGGTAAACACGTACAGGATCCACGGTTCGTTTGCGCGAGCTTGATCCGATCGGATTAATGATCGATGGATCGCCGTCACCATACCATCCAGCTTAGTACGGGTCCAGTCTCTCGGCTGCCGCTACACAGCCGAGAGATGATGGCATATAGTTAGTTATGTTAACTTTACAATAATCGCTGGTAGGGACGTCGCTGGTAATGGTCTGCTGCTCGATCTCCGGTCAGCAGTACGTAGTCGGTACTCGTTTGTTGAGACTTCTTTTTGTATGTTAGGGACGAGCAAACAGATTAATGAACTGCGGATCGATATGCTATTTTTATGCAATCGGATTGGTTTTATTTCTTATGGTTAGAAGTGCTGACCGGGCCTGCCGCCCGGTGGATTGGTTTTATTTCTTAGCCGATCAAGTTGCACATGGTGAAACTAGTAGTTGCAAAAATAAAAATAAAATCATAAATCCGAACTGAACGCACGTTTGAAAATATGATTATCTAGTTTTTTGCTGGATTAAGTATCGGCTGAGATCGTAGAATTAGATATAGCATCCGTCTGCTCTCCTTAGGGCGACCCATTTAGTCTACCCGCATCCTTTTTTCCACGCGGTCAAAAACCAAAACCTAATTAATGGGGCGACGTAAACGGACTGTTGTCCTTTTTTTGTCCACGCTGACCCATTCTCGGCCCAAATTTGGGCCAGGTTTGTGTAGACCCCAGACGTACGCGGACAACTCTTTTGTCCTCCCTTTGTCTGCCCCGTACCCACCGAACAAAACACTCCCCAACTTCTCCACTCCAATCTTCTCCGCCCTACTCGCCCCTCCTGCCGCCACCCCGATTTGATCCTCTTGGCCATCCCGGCTGCCGCCGCCTATTCCTCATCACCACTGACACCGGAGCTACTTCCTCCCCACCGCGGTCGGTGTTTTCTCGCGTCCCTATGGCTCCGAGCGCCCACGACCTAATGCCGTCCACAAGGTGTTCGTCGGTTTGCCCTGGTCACACTGAGGTATGAATCCACCATGGATAGTTCTGATAAATGCTTTTACAAGAACATCCTTATGCACTCCTCGTCGTCCGACGATTCGTCCGATGATGAGAATGATGTCCTTGTTGCCACCCTTATCGTCAGTGAACACCTAGCGAGATAGCGGCCATTATTCAGAGGGTCGTTGTCGGGCCGTGTTCCTGCCTTGCACCGCAACAGATCAGTTGGGTACGTCCAGCTGTACGACGACTACTTTTCTCACATGATATCAAGTCAAAATACCATCCCAAAATTTCCCCGCGCCGCTTTCGGATAAAGATACTCCCTCCATTTTTATATACAAGGCCACTTCGTTTTTCGTTTTTATATACAAGGCCGCTTTTGGTCAACAAAATAGGAGTTATATTTCATAAAAAATATATCACTGGAAAGTTCCTTCAAATGTGCATCCAATGGCATACTTTTTGTGGTATATAACTCTGATTTTGTTGGCAAAATTAAGTATTGAAGTTTGTCCTAAAAAAAGTATGATGTGGCCTTGTATTCAAAGACGGAGGGAGTATCATTGTTCAACGGATCCGATTGGGAGTGATTCACTACGATGATTATTCCATATGCAAGAAAGATGCCATTGGTACGCTTGGCTTCTCCTCTTACCAAAAATGCACCGCAACTATTCGGATCAGGGGCGGATCCAGGGGTCAGACCACCCCCCTAACAATGCGGTCAAGGTAGGTCATTCCCTAATCAACGTAAGGCCCATCTCAGCTTGATATTCACGGCATATGTACGCACATAAGCCCATCAAGAAGCCCAGTTTAGGCAAGCGTTCAATTATTTTCTCCAGACTTTGCATTCTGTTTGCCCAGGACGCGAGCCGCGAGCACCTATCTAATCGTCTCCCCCAAAATTAAATCTAATCGCCTCCTTACCCTAAAATAATAAATCTGATCATCTCCTCCAATCGATATGCCATGGAGGCTGCCGCCGCTCGCTGCTCACAAACTACACGAAACACCAGCCCCTAGCAGAACAAGACACGGAGTCTAGCATGGTTCTCCTCGTCGATTTGTTGGCTTGGATTGCTGCTCATGCCGACAGGCCACTGCTGCGGCGCCGCCATCGTCGACCTCCCCGGCTCCCCGGTCATAACTGATATCAATCACTTAAATCTGAAGGTATGTTGGTATTAGAATGCAACATATATATGTGTTGACGTTTGTGCACAACTATCAAACCTAGTAGACGTGCTAGCCTAGCCAATCAGCGAAGATTTGCCGGGTTCAAGCCTGGTAAAATGCTAGTGGAAAATCCAACAGTTTATGTATAGTATGTATACATACAATTTGTGATTTGTTCGCTATTGAATCGGCAAGGTTAATCCTAAAGATATTTGGAAGAAAAAGAAAACTCCGATAACTCGCTCATACACTAATATTTTTCTTGGCTCCTTGATCCCTCGCCCCCCTGATATGTCCAAAACGTATCTATAATTTTTGATTGTTTCATGTTAATATTATGCCTTTGGCACTTGTTTTTATATTAAGTTTATGATTTATTTGGACTAATCTATTAATAGTTGCAAAAGTGCACAATGTTCTTGTTTTACACTTTGATGTGTAGGAATTATCAAAAATACAAGAGGAAATCTTGTTGGAGTCGAATTGGGACTTCCTGAAATCTGTCTGAGAACTTTTTACGAAGATTGTCAGTTTGACCCTCGAAGACGGCGTCAAATGGAAAACTCAATAAATAGAAAGTTGCTGGGAATTTTCTCTTAATGGATCTGGATATAAAATTCAGCCCAATCCGAGTCCGGACGGCCGAGATAAGCCCGATTTACCGAAACCCTAAAAGGGGATGACGGAAATCCGAAAGGATATATAAAGGGAGGAAACCAATGTCGTGGCCAACACCCCATACCACGAATTTGCAGCCACCAAAGCCACGTTTTTGCCTCCCCCATGGATCCATCTCCATGGGGGAGGGCTCCCAAGAAGCCATGAAGGAGGGAGGTAAGGGGCGGCGCTCCCCCATGATGCCGGCGGCGGGGAAGGAGCTCCCCGCGCCGCCGCCGGCGCCGCCGCCCTGCGCCACCGCGCTGCCTCTCCGCCGTCTTCACCGCCATCTCCATCACCAACTCCTCCTTGTATTCAGTGGTTCATCCTCCCACAAACCTCTGTACCGTCCTATGTAAACATGTTGTTTGATGCTATAATATTTATCCTATGATCTATGACATGTTTGTGTAGTTTATTTGTCTTTTGATTGCTTGGTTGAATGTCTTTGGTTCATTAGAGTTGTATGTTGATATGGTACTGTCCTTTGGTGTCCATTATACTTGTGCGCGCATGGATCAACATCACGGGTTGGTAGTATTTGTAAACGAAGGGGGGTCCTGCCGGAGTGACAGAAACCTAAGGCGCGAACCGGTTAGTTACACGTATGGGAGTAAGAGGACCATAAACTTAAGGCTATGGTTGGGGAAACCTTAATGCATTGTTAGTATGCGGATGCTTTCTAACAATCCAATCATATAGTACTTGTAATCCCAAGTAGTGGAGTGCATGTATATTTAGCCTCTCCCACATAGAAAACTGCATCGAAGACAATGAACCCGATATATTCGGTAATTAATCTTGGACAAAGCCATCACAATTACCACCACTTTTCCACACTCATGGTACTGTTAGTTTATGGTTACTTAGTGTACTTTATTGCTGCAGCACTAACATTTACTTTCTTGTTATTTATTATCTCGCAAAGCTATCTCTCATACCCGTATTGTACTCTAGTTTATTTCCTAGATAAAGTAAACGTTTAGTGTGCGTAGAGTTGTATCAGTGGTTGATAGAACTTGAGAGAATACTTATCCTACCTTTAGCTCCTCGTTGGGTTCGACACTCTTACTTATCGAAAAGGCTACACGCGATCCCCTATACTTGTGGGTTATCAAGACCTTTTCTGGCGCCGTTGCCGGGGAGCATAGCGTAGGTGAATATTCTTGTGTGCACTTGTTTGCTTTATCTCTAAGTAGTTTTTATTTTCAGTTTTAAGTTGTTTTCTATCTTAGTATGGGTAGGAAATACGAATTATAAAAAAATTAGTTGTACTTGTTATCTAAAAACGTTTTCAAAAAGAGAGTGATTGGAAAGATGAGCAATGGTTAAGTGGGGGTCGACCTTGAACACTTGTGTTCATGCCTATGAAACCAAAGCAAATCTTTCCATGGAAGCTTCTCATCCAAAAACATGTAAATATTGTGTATATACCTCTGTACATAAAAATAAAATGATAATAATAATCTCTAGTTAATTAGAAGTTGATAGTTTTACTTTGCTGTCCAGAAACAGATTTTCTGTGCTCCACCGTATTAAATGTTTAAAATCACCAGAACGTGATCTTGATCTGAAATTTCTTGAGTGCAAAGTAATGCTTATTATCTTTCTTTCATTAGACTAACTTTTTGTGATTTGAGTTACGTAGCTGTCTCGAAAAATTCGATCTTCACCGACTGTTCAATTTAGACAGATTCCTGTGCTTCACTGTAAAAAATCGTGATAAATCTCAGAATAGTATTTTGACCTGAAATTTTTGTGCGTAAAACTGAGATTATGATCTGCCTTTCATTAGTTAAAAGTTTTTCGATTTGAGCTACTTAACTATCTCGTTGAATGCCATCTTTACGGACTGTTCAGTTTTGACAGATTTCTTTGTTTATTCAATATTGTACTTGGTGTTATTAGTTTCATTAGTTTTTCGACGGACAACGGAAATCATGAACACCTTAGTATATACAGTGGCTAATGTTGAGTAAAGATTATAAAACTTGTCAATGCTTGAACATGAGTGGATTTTATTTAATGAGTACTAACCCTACTAATGAGTTTTGTGAAGTTTTATGTGGATGTAGCCTATAAGATCTAATCAATATGGTGATATAAGATGAACAAGAAGACGCAAGAGCTCAAGCTTGGGGATGTGTAGGTGCATCCCAAGAACATATTCAAGAAGATACAATCATCTAAGCTTGGGGATGCCCGAGTCATCCCCCTATTCATCAACTAACATGAGGTTGTCTCGTTCATACTCTATATTACCCGTCCACATGATATGTATTGTCTTAACTTGTATTATAATTGTTTTTATATGTCTTGGTTTTACCTTCTTTAGTTTTATTAGGATCTTTATTTGGTTTTTATTGCTTCTTTACTTTCACTTATAAATTCAAAACAACAAAAATATTTTCTTTTCTTTTGTTTCTTTATTTGGTTCTTTCTTTGTATTCTATAGGTTTTACTTTTGATTTTTATTTAGATTTTCCTTGCTGTAGCTAGCATGTTTAGGTCTTGCTTAGCCTCTGGTCTTTTAGTTTATCAAAAATAAAGTACCAAGTTTTACCCATTTAGCTTAGTTGATACATATGTAAAAAGTGATTTTCTGTTTTCAGCATCTACTGCTCATTGCGCGATTTTTCATATTTTACTGGAAACTCTAAAAATCACGTAAAATTACTGATGTTGTATCACCGAATCCTCTGCATGCACAAAAATTGGCTAAAATTTCGGACATGTTTTAGAGCACCTAAAAATTACGTTTGCCAGCTGCTGTTTTTCTGGACAGATTCTGACTTTTGTTGCAAGAGTGGCCTCTTTGCGTTTTCATTTGATTATTAATGGTTCTTACCTTTCATTTAGAAGTTGGCCATTTAAGCAACCTTTCTGTAACTTAAAAACAAAATTTGATTTGGTTTAATAGCAGCACTTTGGAAATATTATGTATTGCAATAAGTGCCTAGCTAAAAGGCGTTAAAGAAAAGCGCTTATGGGAGGCAACCCATTATTTTTATTTCTGCAATTTTTCTTTTCTTGAGTCAAGGAGTTTGTTTACTTCTGTAGCAACTCCTTTGTATCTTTACTTTTGCATTGTTGTGCCAAGAGTAGTCTCTAATGATAAGATGTTGCTAAAATTTTGATTGCTGCGCAGGAACAGATTTCTGCTGTTCACTGTACGAAATTCATAAAATCACCAGATTGTGAATTAAATCTGAAATTTTTTGTGCGTAATCCTGATATATGTATGCATCTTTCGTTAGTTCAAAGTTTTTCGATCTGAGTAACGTAAGTGCCTCGAAAAAATTCGTCTTTGCGGACTGTTCTGTTTTAGACAGATTATGTCATTTATTTTGCATTCTCTCTTTTACTAGTGTTGAGTGGAATTCTTTTTTGGGTGGAAGAGCTTCACGTAACATCAGTGGCTGTAGCTAATGTTTAAAGTAACGGTCATATTGCGTCCTTACAGAACATGTGAGTTTTTGATTGTGCACTAACCCTCTAATGAGATTTACTTTGAGTTTGGTGTGGCGGAAGTTTTCAAGGTCAAGAGAGAAGAGTGATATAATATATGGAGAAGAGTGAAGAGCTTAAGCTTGGGGAGGCTCCCATGGATCTCCCCAGCATATTTCAAGAAGACTCAAGCGTCTAAGCTTGGGGATGCCCAAGGCATCCCCTTCTTCATCGTCAAAATTATCAGGTCATCTCTAGTGAAACTATATTTTAATTCTTTCACATCATATGTGCTGTTCTTGGAGCGTCTGTATCTTATTATTTATTTATCTTAGCATCAAACACCGGTTACATTAATAAGTTGATCGTCACATATTTTATTTATCCTCTGTTTTCAATGTTTACTTGGTTAATGGATTATTTGTTGAAACTTAAAAATGATGTGTGAATAATACTGTTTAGTAGTTTATGTTTTCTTATGGTTAGTCTCAACTAGCTAATAGTGCATATTATGTTATTTTGATATTAACATGCATTGTCCTGTTCATAAGATGGTATGGAATTGTGGTATCCTCCTCTGAATGATTTACTTGAATCGACTTGGCACATGCTCACACATGTTCATGACTGAAAAATAAAAGTCAATTAAGCCTTGATGATCTATTTTGCCTCAGAGTTTTAGTATCATTTTTATGCCTCCGTTAATTTTATTCTGTCGCAAGTATGATTATGACGTTTTGATTGTCGCTTCCCAGTCTATTGCTAGCCTTCACTTGTACTGAGCGGGAATGCTGCTCGTGCATCCAAATCCTAAAACCAAGTTATCCCAAAGAGTCCACCATAAATTCCTATGCATGGTATTTCAAACCATTCCAAGTAAATTTTCATGTGCTACCTTTAAAACCTTCAAAATACTTCTCATTTTGTGACACTGTTTTTAGCTCATGAGGACGTAGTAGTTGGGTTTGTTATCTTCCATACTAAATTAAGTCCCCGACTTGCATGCTTCATCTGCTCGTCACTAATTTTGCAAAGAGCTGGTTAGACCATTATAACATCTAAAAAGTAAAATAAAATAGGCACTCCTCCATGGTATGAGATTGTTGGCAGGCACCCGAGGATTCGGTTAGCCATGGTTTGTGAAAGCAAAGGTTGGGAGGAGTGTCATGCTATATAAAAGTGCATGCTATAAATGCCTAATATCAATAACTCGGAACCGCTCTCAACTTGTTTAGTATGGAAGATAACAAGAACTCTATTGCTGATTCGTTGACAGGAACAACCACCTCCAAAACAATTTTTACTTCTGTTTTTAATAAAAAGCTCTAGCACATGTTAATCCCTGCTTCCCTCTGCGAAGGGCCAATCTTTTATTTTAATGTTGAGTCATCATCCTTTCTTTGAGCACTTCCTCGAGAGCATAACTGTCATTCTTAGTGTAATGTGCTTGTCCCAGAATACGGTTATCTGCGGTATAACTATGATGCTTTTACCTTTGATATCTTTACATCTAGTCTTCACTTGAACTTCAGAGGTGCCTTGGCATTTATGTTTTGCTCCACAATTAAGGGCAAGCGAGATACCACTCTATCATGCTTTATTATGATCATTACAATCTTGTTGATGTTTATAAATTTCATGTTATAAGCTCTTAGTTCGTTGATACTTTTCATTAGGTAACATGATTGCTAAGTTTTATTATCCATACATCATGCAATTGTTAAAGACCTGATCATAGCATTTACAATCAAAAATTATTTTGTTATCATTTACCTACTCGAGGACGAGCAGGAATTAAGCTTGGGGATGTTGATACGTCCAAAACGTATCTATAATTTTTGATTGTTTCATGTTAATATTATGCCTTTGGCACTTGTTTTTATATTAAGTTTATGATTTATTTGGACTAACCTATTAATAGTTGCAAAAGTGCACAATGTTCTTGTTTTACACTTTGATGTGTAGGAATTATCAAGAATACAAGAGGAAACCTTGTTGGAGTCGAATTGGGACTTTCCTGAAATCTGTCTGAGAACTTTTTACGAAGATTGTCAGTTTGACCCTCGAAGACGGCGTCAAATGGAAAACTCAATAAATAGAAAGTTGCAGGAATTTTCTCCTAATGGATCTGGATATAAAATTCGGCCCAATCCGAGTCCGGACGGCCGAGATAAGCCCGATTTACCGAAACCCTAAAAGGGATGACGGAAATCCGAGAAGATATATAAAGGAGGAAACCTAGGTCGTGGCCAACACCCCATACCACGAATTTGCAGCCACCAAAGCCACGTTTTTGCCTCCCCCATGGATCCCATCTCCATGGGGGAGGGCTCCCAAGAAGCCATGAAGGAGGGAGGCTAAGGGCGGCGCTCCCCCATGATGCCGGCGCGGGGAAGAGCTCCCCGCGCCGCCGCGGCGCCCCGCCGCCCTGCGCCACCGCGCTGCCTCTCCGCCGTCTTCACCGCCATCTCCATCACCAACTCCTCCTTGTATTCAGTGGTTCATCCTCCCACAAACCTCTGTACCGTCCTATGTAAACATGTTGTTTGATGCTATAATATTTATCCTATGATCTATGACATGTTTGTGTAGTTTATTTGTCTTTTGATTGCTTGGTTGAATGTCTTTGGTTCATTAGAGTTGTATGTTGATATGGTACTGTCCTTTGGTGTCCATTATACTTGTGCGCGCATGGATCAATATACGGGGTTGGTAGTATTTGTAAACGAAGGGGGAGTCCTGCCGGAGTGACAGAAACCTAAGGGCGCGAACCGGTTAGTTACACGTATGGGAGTAAGAGGATCATAAACTTAAGGCTATGGTTGGGGAAACCTTAATGCATTGTTAGTATTCGCGGATGCTTTCTAACAATCCAATCATATAGTACTTGTAATCCCAAGTAGTGGAGTGCATGTATATTTAGCCTCTCCCACATAGAAAACTGCATCGAAGACAATGAACCCGATATATTCGGTAATTAATCTTGGACAAAGCCATCACAATTACCACCACTTTTCCACACTCATGGTACTATTAGTTTATGATTACTTAGTGTACTTTATTGCTGCAGTACTAACATTTACTTTTTGTTATTTATTATCTCGCAAAGCTATCTCTCATACCCGTATTGTAGTCTAGTTTTATTTCCTAGATAAAGTAATCGTTTAGTGTGCGTAGAGTTGTATCAGTGGTTGATAGAAATTGAGAGAATACTTATCCTACCTTTAGCTCCTCGCTGGGTTCGACACTCTTACTTATCGAAAAGGCTACACGCGATCCCCTATACTTGTGGGTTATCACCCCCTATACCTAAATCCTAGCTCCGCTCCTGATTCGGATGCTTGCATATGGAGTTGTCAGTGTGGACATGCGGATGAGTTAGTCCACATGCCTAAAAGCAATGAACAAGTTTTGTAAGGCTGTGGTTTAGGTCTTTGACCCAGAGTACTTGAGGGAACCCATTGTCGAGAACACATCTCGGCTCTTGTCGATCAACGAGTCCAAAGGCTTTACTGGGATGATTAGCATCATAGATTTTATGCACTGGGTGTGGAAGAACAGCCCAATCACGATGGGTATTGTTCGGCACCCTGCTAGAACATAGAGCAAGGAGACCATGTGGGAGGTGATGACTGTTTCTGTGATTATGCACAACATTATCGTAGAGAATAAGTGCGATGACAGTCTCTATGACGCAGCATGGCAGTTTCAGGGTGAGTTGGTTGAAACCCAACCTGGAGTGCCATCATTTCAACAGTTTCTCGACTTCCATCGTGATATGCGTGAAAAGGAGACTCACGTTCAACTACAAAATGATTTGGTGGACCATACGTGGATTCACCACGGGAACCAGTAGCTACATTTCCCTGATATTTTCCACAATTTATTATTTATTTGGTTTGTAAAACTATTCATGGATTCACCTAAGGAACTATTTTGATTGTAATTAACTATTTGTATTATTTGGTTAAATTTATGTGATTGAATGGAGTAGCCCAAAGTGATTAAAAAAAGGCTGGGTGGACCAAATGGGTCGTTTGGTTTGATTCAGTGTCCTGAAAAGGGCAGACATAGACCAGACGCCTATCCATTTGGCGACCCAAACAGACAAAATGCGGACAAAATCGGTATCCGTTTGGGTCACCCGTTGGAGTGGCCTTTACACCACATGTCGGTTGCAACCACGGCTCTGGGCATGGAGTGATGCATCCATCGTATTAGTATTCTTTTTTTTTTGCACATTCAACGATGTACTAGCTTTTTCATCTTTCATGTACAAACCCCTATCACAGTCGTTGGGTTGTTGCGTCCAAAGCAAACATGCTCTAATTTTTTTAGCGAAAACTGACATGTTGTGGATGTGCTTATATGGCGCATGTATAAGATTGTCTTCATCTTTACAGTGTTTGGCAAAAAAGTAGCGACATCCCGCTTGCACCCATCGTCGGCCCATTCCCTCGGGGCTTGATCCACATGAAAACATATCTAGTGATACACGGTGCCGGCAGAGTCAGCACATAGTAAAAGACCGACAAAGTTTAGCTTAATGTTTATGTTGAATCTTTGCCCATGTAAGGTTTATCTTGGAGCCCATGTACTGTTGTGTTTCATTTAGTGTATGCGGTTCGTATTATACTTTTAATTTATACTTTGGTTCTTACTATATTAGTACTTTGTATTTTGCGTACTTTCTAGATTTTTCTGTATGATTTATGAAGAGTTGTACTTTGTACTGTATGTAAGTATTTCGTAGCAAACCTTGTCACGCGTCCAAAGCGACACACGGGGATGTTCCGCACGTGGGGCGACCTTTCTGAAGGTCGGCCTCCAGCAAACAATACCCATTACAGTGGAGTTTAACTGTTGAGCCCGGACAGCTGTCTAGTCATCGGGTTGTGGCTCCACCACTGATGATATCGTACTTACCGTGGCAATGCCCACGGAATTAAGTACAAATGATCACAAGAAAAATCACATATATAACTTATAATTGTATGAACTATGATGCGAAATTTGAATCAAAACCAAGGTGTAAATCATGAGAAACAAAAAGAAAAAATCCATATAAATAGTGCATCTTCTTGTTCTTTTAATTTGAAATTTGTTTTCAATAGATTTTGTGATTTTTTATTCTCATGGAGTTCATTGTTTTTTGATTTGGAATCTTATGACATACTCCCTCCGTAGCAAAATATAAGTCACACTTGCAAGAACACTTGCAAGATTCATGTGAATCTTGCACTAAAACATGTCTAGATACATATGTTTGGTAATGAGCAAGTGTGACTTATATTTTGATACGGAGGGAGTAGTATTTTGAATCAGTATCAATGTTGTGAAAAAAATCCAGATTTTTTCACAATTATTTGCACTACCTTTTAATGGTTAGTATCATGTACCATGCATATATAGATTGGTATCACTAGATAAGTATATATTTTCTCCGCTCCACATCAGAAGGGTGTGGTGGACGCGCTTTTCCATCTCCTCTCATGTATATATGCACCTAGATCTTGTTTACTTCAAGTGTATTCTAAATGATTGGATAGGATTATTTCAGATCTCAGAAAATCCCGATAGTCTGTTTACTAGCTGGTTTTTTAGGGGATCATCCCTAGATGTTCCCCACAAACTGTATCATTTTTGTGTAGATTAAGCACATTACACCATAGTAATGTAGTGGGATGGAAGATCATTTAGGGTGATTTTTGGGATTAGGTGAAAGGAAAGATTTCACCCGATCCTCTTCTGTCCCTGATTCGCTTGGCCCCGATTGGTTGGCCGTTTAGTTTTCCCTAGCGGAAAAAAACGACAGCACTAGCGTAAAATTTATGGACGTTGGCAGGTCCGTAGATTTTTCCCCGCCGTTCCGGCCGAAATACGGCAATCCAATCGCGCCCTTGGGGATAAAATTACACCCCTAATAAATAAGGCTTTACTTGCTTCCTGGATGGCTGGGTATGTGGCGAGCATCGGATGCGGCCCATTCCCTCCCGCATGTTATTTCTCCCGTCAAAATAATTGTGCTACAAATGCGAGCAACCCTTAGATCAGAAAACTGCTACTCCCTCCGTCCCAAAATAAGTGTCTCAAGTTTGCCTAAAAGTGGATGTATCTAGACATGTTTCATATATAGATTTTTTTTTTATAAGAAAAGGGGCATCCCAGCCTCTGCATCAAAATGATGCATGCGGCTGCTTTATTACATTATTACACGGTCCAAAAAGTCTGTTACAATACGAAGTTCAACAAAACGGCGAAACCAAAGAGTCTAAAACGAAAAGGAAAGACACTATTTATTCATTGCTCAATTCTTCTCTCAAAACGCCAGCCCGCACGGTTGTAGAAGTCCTTGGCGACCGTCTCTAACCGGGTACATCCACTATCCATAATATGGCGCTGCCCCTCCGGCAGGAGATAAGACCAAGACCGGATCCAGTGTGTAATCATAGGAAAGACCTGCAAGAAAGATGTTTTCTTTGGCTTGTTAAAAACAAAATCATTGCGTACATTCCAAATTGCCCAAAGCACCGCACAAACACCCACACGACTCGGCTTTAGTTCTGTCTTGTCAATACCACGAAGCCAATTACCAAACAGGTGTGTAATATTTTTAGGAGGTGTAATATTAAAGGCCAAGTGAACAATTCTCCAAATTATTTTAGCAACCGGGCATTCAAAGAAAAGATGCTGAATTGTTTCATCGGACTCACAAAAGGAACATCACTTGTTGCCGTTCCAATTGCGCTTAGTGAGATTATCCTTAGTTAAAATCACTTTCCGATATAAGAACCACATAAAGATCTTGATTTTTAGTGGCACTTTCATTTTCCAAATATACTTTTTTAAGAACTTCGTTTGTCCGTTCAAATAATCAGCATACACTGATTTAACTGTAAAGAATCCCGAGCTAGTCAATTTCCACACAAACTTATCCGGTTCGAAGCTAAGACCAACATCCATTAAACGGTTTACAAGGTGCAGCCATTGCTCGTATTTATTGCCTGTGAGGTTCCTCCTAAAAGTAATGTTTGGAGGCTGAGTTACAACATGGGCTACCAAAACTTGTTTTTGGTTAGCAATATTATAAAGCTGCGGATATTGTTGTGCTAAGGAGGTTTCACCTAGCCAGACGTCTTCCCAGAACCTAGTGTTCAATCCGTTGCCCACCATAAAAGATCCTCTACTGAAAAAGTCATCCTTCACTCTCATCAGTCCTTTCCAAAAAGGAGAGTCAAGAGGTTTAGCCGTAACCTGGGATAATGTCTTAGAGCTCATGTATTTATTCTGTAACAATTCCTGCCACACTCCTTGTTCATTCAATAATTTGAAAAGCCACTTGCTTAATAGACATTTGTTTTTTAACTTAAGCACCTCAATTCCAAGCCACCTTGATCTCTAGGCCGGCAAATCATATTCCACTTTGTAAGCCGGTATTTTTTCTTTTGGCCGTCACTTTGCCAAAAGAACCGGGATCTATAGAAATCAAGTCGTTTCCTAACCCCCTTTGGGATCTCAAGAAAGGACAACATGAACATTGGTAAACTTGTAAGTACCGAATTAATTAGGATTAATCTATCTCCATAAGATAACAATTTACCAATCCAACTGCTAAGTTTCTCTCAAACGATCCTCCACCGGCTTCCATTCGCCATTTTTTAGTTTACGGAAATGAATTGGTATTCCCAAATACTTGAATGGAAATGATCCAGATTCACAACCGAAAAGTTGAATGCATTGCGCTTCCATTGTTTTAGCTTGTCCAAAACAATAAAGCTCACTCTTATGAAAATGATCTTAAGCCCCGAAAGTTGTTCAAAAAGACAAAGTATTAATTTCATGTTTAAAGCCTTGCTCAAGTCATGCTCCATGAAGATGATTGTATCATCCGCATATTGTAAAATGGACACTCCCCCCTCCACTAGGTGAGGTATGAGTCCACCTATTTGACCATCTTCTTTAGCTCGGTTTATCAGGATAGCTAACATGTCAGCCACCACATTAAAAAGAATTGGAGATAGAGGATCTCCTTGTCTAAGACCTTTTTTAGTCTGAAAGTTATGTCCTAAATCATCGTTCACTCTTATTCCCACACTTCCCCGGCTAATGAATTCTTGAATCCATTTACACCAAGTTGGGTGAAAACCTTTCATGCGTAAAGCTTGTGCAAGGAAAGACCACTTCACTTTGTCATACGCTTTTTCGAAATCAATCTTAAGAATAACACCGTCCAACTTTTTTCCTATGAAGCTCGTGTATAGTCTCATGCAGAACCACAACTCCCTCTAAAATGTCTTCCCGGCATAAAAGAAGTTTGTGTAGGTCTTACAACCGTGTGAGCCACCTTAGTGATTCGGTTGGTAGCTACCTTTGTAAACATTTTAAAGCTCACGTTCAGAAGGCAAATAGGTCGATATTGCTGAATTTGAATAGCATCCTCTTTTTTTGGTAGCAAAATGATGGTTCCGAAATTTAAATGAAAAATTGGCAACTCTCCCTTGTGGAAAGCACTAAACATATCCATTAAATCATGTTTTATAATAGTCCAACATTTCTGGTAAAATTCCGCCGGGAAGCCATCAGGACCCGTCGCTTTATTCTTTTCCATCTGAAAAATGGCGTCATGAACCTCCTGTTCAGTGAACTCCGCTTTCAAAATATTGTTTTCTTCCTCAGATAATTGTGGAATATCCTCTATGCTGGACTCGTCCATAGAGAAGAAATTCTCTTCGGTGCGCCAAACAAATTTTATAGAATTGTGTAATATACACTTTAAGGTTTTCTTGTCCTACGACAATACCCTCAGCTTGTTCTAATTGGAAAATCCGTTTCCTCCGATGCTTCCCATTAGCAATCATATGGAAATATTTTGTATTATTTCCCCCTTCCTGAATATGTTTTACTTTAGCCCGTTGTGCCCATTTGGCCTCTTCATCTCGTCTAAGTGATGCAATACGAGCATTTGCTTCTTTGAGCGTTTCTCTATCAGTTGAACCAAGAGGATTTAATTCTGCCTTGGCTTCTAAATCCTCAATAACAACTAATAACCGGTCTCTCTCTTTTTTGTAAACACCACTAAGATTTTTAGCCCAACCTCTTAGAAAACTCCTAAGATGGCGTATCTTGTTCTGCCAAGTTTCCATAGGATTTCGACCAGGAGGTACCGAGTTCCATTCTCTAGCAATCATAAAAAAAAAAAAACCTTCTTGTTTAAACCAAGACAATTCAAAAGAAAACCGTGACTTATTCCCGAGTGAGCTTGTTCACCTGAGTCGAGAAGCAAAGGCGTGTGGTCAGATCCGGCCCTTTCAAGAGATCTGACTGTAACTAAGGGAATTTTTTGCTCCCATTCAATACTAGACAAAACCCGATCCAATTTTTCGAACGTAGGGACTTCCCTGCGGCTAACCCAAGTATACTGTCTCCCTGACATTTTAATTTCTTTTAACTCTAAACTCTCAATGATCGCGTTAAACAAAAAAGGCCAGCGAGGGTTAAAATTATCATTACTCTTATCCTCTTTTCTACGCAAGATATTAAAGTCCCCCCCCCCCCCCCCCCCCCAATGAGCAAAGGTTTAGTTTCATGCTCGCAGATCCTAACCAGCTCAGCCAAAAAAGCTTGTTTATGCTCATCTGAGCCGCTCCGTAAACCGCCACTAAAGACCACATGAAACCATCACTTTTTGAAGTCAGGTCAAACTTAACACATCTATCCCCGTTATTAACCCCATGAACCGTGAGTGATTGCATATTAATACCAACTAATATACCGCCTGACCTCCCTTGTGGTGGTAGACAGTACCAAGCAAAGTCCAAACCTGCTGCTAAAAAACGCAGAAAAGGAGCAGCAAAGTTATCTCTACCTGTTTCCTGAATAGCAAAAAAATCTAGCTTGTGTTCTTTTATTGACTCATGAATAAACCAGTGTTTTGCCGTATCCCCAAACCCATCACAATTCCATAAGCACCCTTTCATTTGGAACACAAATTACTTTTTATTTTTGAATCTAGCACTTCGACGAACAGCCGTAACCTCACCAACAATTTTCCTGCTTCTCCCCCTAGTACTCTTAGTTTTAGTAACCGGAGGATCCTTGTGATCCGCCGCTACAGCAGCCTCCTCATCTAACAGATCAACAGCTAATTTATTCGCTTCATTCAAAACTAAACTACCAAGATCATCATCTACCGAATCACGAGCTGCCTCTTTTTTCTTAAGCACGGTTAAGGCTCTATCCAGATCTATGTCTTTTAGATAATTAACCGAGGTTTCAATCTGACTAGGTGATTTTCCTAGCGACACCCCAAGCTTAGCAGCCCTAGCAACTACCTCATCATTAGGAATAGAAGCTAACGTAAATTCACGATTAAATCCGTACCTGACATTAATTGATCCCGCGCTTGAGCTCTCAATTTAGCCCGGTCCATCTGAGTAGCGTCGGCATTCGGTTGCACCCTAATCTGCCGCTTCAGGAATGCCACCGAAAGAGATAACCTCAGCTCTAGAGTTCCGGCCACCTAGAAAAACTCCAGTCCCTTCGTGCTTGCTGCGACCATCACTTGTTGATGACAAAAAAACCGAGTCCGTACAACCAATCTTGCCCTGCTGCGCAGATCTAGGCGGTGTTACAGCAGTTGCAGTCTCCGTAGGTGAAATAACATCCATACTCTCATCAGGTTCTTGCTCAGTTCCTGCCGCTCCAAGCTTCTCAACCTCGATCATATCCTGCCGCGGCACAGACAACGTAGAATACGCTGCCGGGAGCTCCGGCCGCGGCACAGAAAACATGGGTTTTTCTGTCGTGGACGATGACGTCGACAAATTATCATCAGCAACCTCCGATGTCCGCTGCGAGCTGTCCCCCATAACCTGAACAGACGCCTCGACAACTTGAATATCATCTTGAGTGCTCTCCCCCGAGGCAGGTGGTTTATCCTCAGCTGGAAACAAAGCCCCTTGGACACATCGCACTTCTTGGACACATCACACTTCTCCACCGACACCACCATCTCTTTCATGCTCCTGACAAGAAATGAGCGAGCTAATTCCGCCTCTTCCTCCTCACTATTTGGTACCACCTCTTAGATGGTGCAGAATTATAGCCTACCTTCCGAGGTAATGAAGGAACCGGAGTGCAAATCGAACCAATCTGAATATTCTCATACTGCTCGCAGACTTGATCAACCGAATCATTTTGTTTTTCATCAGTCTCCATGTCCTGAATAGTGCCATGCGATGTGGTATGCTTGTCAGCCACATCGCCTCCCTTACTTTTTTCCTTGGGATCCTTCTCTTTATTCTTACCAGCCGCTCCATCGCGCGATGAATCCACATCCTCATCTGGGTCGTGCAAGGTGAACTCACCGGCAGGAACTAAAGAACCATCCTCTGCTTCAATTTCAAAAGAGACCCCATAGCCTTCCCCATCATATGCATAATCCACTTGCCGTGGAATCTCCTGTGGATTAGCACAATCAATTCGCTGCCTCACTATGCCATGTTCTCTCGTAAATCTCATATCCACCTCTTTTGTTTTCCCAACAAGAGACCCCACCGCAAAAAGAGCTAGATAATCCTGGCATAGGTGTCCGGGCATCCAGAAATACGGATCCACACGTCATACAGCCCCCATTTGTCAAAAAATTTGGAGGACCACTCCTCAAAATGCATAGACATCGCTGTCCCCTCAACCTCAATGCACTTGATTTTCTTAGCCTCATTAAATCAGCTTTAGTAGGGAACACTACCCTGAAAGCGCTATCCCATGCTGGCAAAATCTCCCATTGATTATCCCCTGGTACTAACCATTCCAGTTCCTTGAGAACTTGAGGTGCCGACATAGATCCTCCTGAAATTTTAATCCTGCCCACCTTACCACTCTCATTCTTTTCCCTCAGCCCTTCCGACTTTTCAACCTCAAACCACATCAGGCGCTCCTTTGCCATCCCATACAAAATAGCTCTTGGCTTTGGCATTTTCAACAGAGGACATGCCTCCTCCGGATGCAGTGCTGAATCACAATAAACACACAAAGTCGCTTTACAATCATCTGCCACATGGCCGGTGAGCTTGCACTTGAAACAGAGCGTCTGTTTCTTGGCCTTAGCCTGCATTACAGTCACCGCAGTCTGCTCAACATCCTTGATTAACCCTTGTGGTCTAGCTTGTTCACCATTTAACCCTCTAACGCCCGCTGGTTGATCCGAGCTAGCATTGTTGTTGACTGCCGAAGAAACCACATTCGTTTGTGTAGGAACCCTCCCAACGGACTTTTCCCTTGGACGATAGGCAACACGATTATTACCAGACGAGCTGTAATTTGCATTATTATTGCGGAACCTCTGGTTTCCACCATGACCACCGAGACCGAAATTCTGACGACCTCTTTCATAAGATCCCTCGTTGAAGTTCCCAAAATTGCCCCCAAAAACCCTGGATCCATCTCCAAAACCCCGCTGCTCATAACCCTCGGCTCGGTTACCAAAAGCAGTACCACTCCCATCACCTCGAACAAACTGAGTCTGCCCGGACTGTCGGAGATTAGGATTGGAAAAAGCTTGAGCATTGAAACCCCCAGTACGTCCCCCTCCCTCCAGCTGCGGACCATAATTCGAGTTACCGTGATCCGACCCAAGATAAGCACTGTTGTTTCTGACCTGCCTGCCATTGCCTTGGAAGTTCGGACCATTGTTGGATGGACCGCCATGGAAGTTGGGTCTGCCCGCCATGGTTGGCGCAGCTGATCGGCAAACAGACGAAGGTCGCTGCGGCTGAGACGAACGAACGCAAGCAAAACGCGATTGCGGCTGCGCCTGGCGCAACCCTAAAACCCCTGTCGATGCAAACAACCTGGGCCTTGTGCCTTTTGGTCTAGACGGCAACGCAAAGGATAGAAAGCCCTTGTGACTTTTATATCAGGTGTTGCCTAGGTTTCCATGCAGGCCCTTGTTATCGCATGGGCCATTAGGGCCTTGTGCCCTTTAGGACCCTGAATTAGTTTGTAGTTTGAAATTGCTTTTCCGTGATTTACGCGATCCGCACCTCGCGCTGCACCACCGGCGGAAGACACCGGCGAGCTCCCAGATCGCGCAGCACCACCGCCGGACAACATCGGCGATCTCACTGATCGCGACAACGGAGGGGGGCAGTGCTTCAAAGCCTTACCTTTGCGGCCAACCACCGTCCACTCCGCCGCATTGAAGGCCTCGTCCAACGTGAATACCGATGGAAGTATCACCGGCAGCTTAGTCTCCGGTGCTAAACGACGACGAGGAACGACCGGCGACAGATCCTCCAGTTCCCGCGCCGCCCGCTCTCGTAGCCTCCTCCGATCTCCTTGCTTTCCTCTCTTCGCCTTCCGATCCCAACCTGCGCTCACCTCCGGTGACCTACAAAGATAACGCAACGAAAGAAACGAACGAGCCCTTACCTCGGTGGCCGGAGCATCCTCGTCGGAGCTCTCAGTTGAGTTCGCCCAGAAACGGCCGAGCGGCGGCGTCCCCTTGGCGGCGCCGCCCAAGTCGCCGTCCAAGACGCCTCTCATCCTTGACTTATATAGGCTTATTTCATATATAGATACATCCACTTTTAAGCAAAACTTGAGACACTTATTATTGGACAGAGGGAGTATAAGGTTCACCTTCTTTCCATTTCGGCCAAATGACTGAATTTTATGTTCTACTTGGCTGAAGTCGAATCATGGTGTGAGAAAAAGGGGAAAACATAATAGTTGGATTCTGGGATTTCTAGTCTATTTTTTTCATATATTGCGTTTATTATATTATTATATGTATTTTGTATGGAATATTAATAATAATATATAGATAGATCAGAGCGTTGCAAAAAATGTCTCATTGCCAATTTGTCATGTTTGATTTGTTTCAGGCATACACCAGGTCACCGTGGAGAGAAACAACGTCCTTCATTTGGCCGCGAAGCAAGGGCACGGCGAGCTGATCCGAGAGCTCTACGACAGGTTCGGGGACAGGAGCTTGCTCTCTTCCCGGAACTCGGCTCTGGACACGCCGCTGCACTGCGCAGCGAGGGCAGGGCATGACTGGGCCGTGTCTCTCCTCATCCAGCTCGGGCGGGCCTGCGGACAGTCCGAGTACGTGTAGAACGGGTCGTGTTCCATGCTCTACCCCTTCCTGAGACGGAATTTCGGCAGCACCTCCCCGTTGTTCTTCGGATGCACACCTCTTGGCTTGACAAGCTCGAGACGTGTATTCTGAAGAACAGCGAGGAGGTGCTGTCGAAATTCCGTCTCGGGTCAGGGTAGAACATGGGACACGACTCGATCTACACGTACTCGGGCGGGATAGGCCCCTACCCATTAGAAGTGTAGGTGAACCCTTGCATGTTGTAAAAGATAAATTTTGGCCGTAACAAATGGTTTTGTTAAAATTCAGTGACATGTTGAACTGAAAGCATTGTGTATGTCTTTTTGGTACCGATTAAAGGATGGATCCGAGACAGAACCGTGAGTGGATGTATGCTGGCAGAAAGAGTCAGTGGGAGTTTAGTGATGAATGGAGAGATAAGGCCGAGGAGTTTGTGAACAAGGCGTTTGACATCAGCAGCAGACCCATGAAAGTGTTTTGCCCCTGTTCAAAATGCGATAACCGAAGGCGACAGTCGAAGCTAGATGTTAGTACGCACCGGATCAAGAATGGGTTCACACCATTCTACCATGTTTGGAATTTCCATGGTGAACAGTTAGCAAAACGTTCTAGAACCGAGCCTCGTCAGATTCAGCCAGCGGGAGAATTTGACACTGGGTTCAACAACTGCTTAGACGCCTTTGTCAATGCTAATGCGCCTGAAAGCCGTCGTGTAGAGGCGGAGACACCTCAGGAGGCGGAGACAAGTGAGCAGCCGGATGAAGACACAAAGAAGTACTACGAGACTATGTTTGGCTCCAGAAACCCCTTCATGAACATACATATGTTACCCTTCTAGATGCCATCGCTTGCCTTATGGCCATGAAGTGCTAGAGGAAGATATGCAGGGATGGTTTTGATGATATTCTGGCCGTCGTTGGCAGCCTTCTACCGAAAGGGCATATCTTGGCGAAGAGCTTCTACGAGGCGACGAAACTCCTCCGTGACCTTAAGATGTCATATGAGAAGATAGACGCCTGTCCAAAGGGATGCATACTATTCAGGAAAGAACATGCTCGAACAAATTATTGCATCCATTGCAATTCCTCTAGGTACTTCGAGGTCGACCTTGGTGGTGGACAGAAGAGGCAGACCGGGATTCTCCAAAAGATTCTCCGGTACCTTCCATTTATACCGAGGATCCAGTGGCTTTACATGAACAAAGACACTTCCCAGCAGATGCGATGGGCCGCGTTAGGGAATAGATACACGGACAAGATGATACATCCGTCGGATGGTGACGCATGGAAGAACTTTGTAGCGAAGTATCCACTGAAAGCGGGCGACCCGAGGAGCGTAGCTATTGCTATATCAACCGATGGGTTCAATCCGTATGGCATGTCGGCGGCAACATACAGCTCTTGGCCTGTGTTTGTCATACCCCAGAACCTCCCCCCCGGCGAGTCCATGAGATCACATAACATGTTATTGTCGATGATAATCCCAGGACCAAAATACCCGGGTAAGAACATGAACGTGTACCTGGAACCGCTGGTTGAAGACTTGGCTGTTGGCTGGAACGGTCGCGGGGTCCGAACATATGACGCCTCAACAAATGATCACTTCGATATGTATGTCTAGTACCACACATCCCTGCATGACTTACCAGCGCGTGCTTTGTTCTGCGGCTGGTGTACACATGGGAAGTGGCCTTGCCCACAGTGCAGACAGGCTATGACTTTCTCATGGCTTAAGAAAGGAGGCAAGTATTCATGCTTTGATCAACATCGACAGTTCCTTGACCCAGGTCATAGATACAGGAGTGACGTAAAGCGGTTCAAGAAAGGAGTCGAGATCCATGCTCCGAAACCACGTCTGATGACCGGAAGAGAAATCAAGGCTGAGCTAGAAGCTCTCGTGCCTAACCCCGATGGGAATGGTTTCGTGGGTTATGGGGAGACGCACCAGTGGACTCACATTCCGTGCTTCTGGAAGCTGCTCCCTTACATGGAGGATGTCGAGCTTCCACACAACATTGATGTAATGCACACCAAAAGAATATCGCCGAGGCTCTTTATGGCACCATCATGGAGACTGAGAAGACGAAGGATAACGTCAAGGCTCGAATGGACCAAGAAGTACTTTGTGACAGGCCAAATCTTGATATGAAGCCTCCTGGAGTCAACGGCACTAGGTGGTCTAAGCCAAAGGCTCAGTTCTGCCCTACAAGGCCGGAAAAAAGGGAAATATTACAGTGGCTCATGGAGTGTTTGTACTTCCCTGATGGTTATGCAGCTAGCTGGGCGAGGTGTGTGAACCTGGACACGCAGCGAGTAGGAGGGCTGAAGAGTCATGACTACCACGTGTGGCTTGAGCGCATAATGCCGGTGATGATTCGAGGCTATGTCGATGAGGAGACTTGGCGAGTACTGGCGGAGTTGAGCTTTTTCTTCCGCCAGATTTGTGCAAGGGAGTTAGATCGTGAAGTGGTTCTGAAGCTGCATGAACATGCAACCGAGTTGCTTTGCAAGCTAGAGACGATACTTCCGCCAGGGCTTTTTAATCCGATGCAACATATGATCTTGCATCTCGCGCACGAGGCTTTAATGGGGGGGCCTGTGTCGACCCATTGGCAGTTTGGGCCTGAGAGAAATATGAAAGACCTACGCCAGAATTGCGGGAATAAATGCAAGATCGAGGCATCCATGGCCGAGGCATGCCTTAACGAGGAGGTGTCAAACTTCACAACAGGTTTCTATGATGCCAACATTCCCACAAACCACAATCCAGTCGTTCGCTACAATGCAGCCCACCTTGAAGATGTTCCAAGCTTAGCATCTTCATAGGGCTCGGTGGTAAATCAAGTGGCACGAAGAAGTTCATCATGAAAAAGCTCGAGCGGATTGATGAGTATGGAGGAAGTGAAGCCGTACCGCGAGTAAGTCTTTCACCATTTAGTATTTCACAGACATTCACTCATATATTCGTGGCTAACTCCTCTTTTCTCATTGGCGTAGACGATTCACTCGTGAAAACTGGAAGCTGAGAAGGGACCCTACCCCGAAAGAGTCGAAGGATCTTTTTGACAACGGTGGTGGTTTTGGCAAGGGTGGTGGTTTCATTAGCTGGTTCACGGGTTTGGTACTGTTCTATCTAACTTTTCTAGTACCGTGGACATTCATCGATCATTCCTCGTTCTAAACTTCTCATGCTAAACTTGTAGGCAAAAAAGGACAAAGAGATGAAGCCAGAGCTTAGAAACATTGCCCATGGATTTAGCCATTCCGTCAACTCATTCCATGCTTATGACGTGAATGGATATCGCTTCCATACCCATGAACACACAACAAACCGGGGCAACCGGAAGACAATAAATAGTGGGGTGTTATGTGAAGGCTCAGATAAACTCCATTACTATGGAAGAGTTGAGGCTATATACGAGTTGAATTATGGTTTTGGTAAAGGGCTAGATCCCGTTGTATTCAAATGCAATTGGTTAGACCCGCGTCGGGTTAGACGGGATCCTACAATTGGATTGGTCGAAGTTGAACGAAGCTTCAAGTATTCGGGAGACGACGTCTACATTTTGGCTACCCAGGACTTCCAAGTATTCTATCTCCCGTACCCGTGCAAGAAGACATCAAAAGCATATCAAAAGCGTCTACAGGGGTGGGATGTTGTGGTGACGGTACCGTCGCACAGTAGGCCGGCTATGCCAAACGGTCAAGATTACCGCCGCCTAGACCCCTCAACATATGACGGCGAGTTCTATCAGGATGGAGGGCTCCCTGGGAAATTCACTATCAACTTGCCGACGATGATGACATGGAATACGGCGAAGAAAACGAAGATGCGGGAATGGAGGAAGACACCGCGCATGATGAAGTCGAGGAGGTTCATAACCAAGCCGACGTGACTTTGCTAGAGCGCTTCCAAGCAGAATTCACGTCGATGAGCCAGAGGGACCACCTCCAGGTTCCGTGGATGGTTGGTGGTGTGGCGACCCTGACAGTGATGACGACACGGGTGGTCCAATAGTTGGTCCGATGATCTCGACACAGGCTACTGATAGCGATGAGGACACATGTATTAGTGATACCCGATGAGCAAGTCTTGATGCCTGCACAAATAAACGGGATTAGGTTGAGACTCCAAGTGCAGAGTGTATAGTAAGTGGAAGACAGTTTTCCCCACGAGGGGTGACTCGAGGGTTTAATATCGAACTCTCGGGGAATCTGAAGTGGTAGATTTATCTTCTTATCCTTCTTTTGGTTACCTACAAAACAAGGTTAGATGTTTTGGTCCTCAACCTCACCTGTGGTTGTCAAGCACAAGGTGTAAGAATGATATCAGGATAGTTATGCAATGCAAACAAGAAATAAATATGCAATGATGGTGGATGCAATGATAAATGATATTTTTGGGTTTTTGAATGATGTATGCAAGATGAAAAGTATTTTTGTATTTTCGGATTTAATGATGGCTGAAAATAGAAAAGTGGTATATGGTGTTGGAAAGGTGTTTCTTATGATTAAAAATGGACTGGGGTTCATGGTTTCACAAATGCACTCTCTCTTTATAAAGTGGTAGACAATGGAACACACAAAGTTAACATATGAGATTGCAACACAGGGTTTGATAACAAGTTACTTAGATATATGGGCATCACGTCCTAACATAGAGATCTTTTGGTTATTAACCTCTCTTATACTCCACCAAGATGCGAACTAAATCATAACACCTCAGTAATTAAGATAACTCAGAGTATAGCATTAAGTATCATGACATGAAGTGAAAATAAGAACATGCTAGATCTAGTCATGGAGTAGTGGCAATGGTCACGCCCACATCCCCGGTAGCATGGTATTTTAGTTTATCCCTAGTGAGGTAACAAAGTAAGGTAAAGATACCAAAGTGGATCGCAGAACTTTCTCTCACGTTCACTGCACTAGCCACCCCCCGTTACTCCAACTAATGCACACGTTCCCCCACACACGCTCTCATAAACATGCTTGATCAAAACAAGTAGACAAGAACGGGGTACATAATATGCATCTATACTCATAACTGAAACAAACATTGCAATCTCAAACATATATTAACTCATAAAGATCCACCACAAAGGTATTACAACGGTGACCGTAATCATGTTCAGCAGCTCATACGGTGCTAATTAGTGAAGCTCAAGAGAGGAGAGATACATAAGTTACTTCCACAAACCCATAGTCCAGAGGTGGACTACTCCCTCTTCATCATGGAGACGGTGGAGAAGTCGATGGAGAAGATGGAGACCACGCCGGCAGCGCCCCGCCGGAGTTTTCCCCCTCCAATCTGCAGCTCCTGATCTCCGTTTCGGTGTTTCTGTGTTTGTGCGGCGCTCCTTCCAGAGAACGTCGGGGGACCTTTTTTATAGGCGTTTTTAGGTCAAGACGAAGGCGGTGGAGCGAAGATCGACGGCAACGGAGCCACGAGGCCCAAACGGGTGGGTCCCACGCGGCCTGTACTGGGCCGCGTGGGCCACCCGTTTGGCCCTCGGGCCTCCGTTTGCTTGCTTCCTTTTTCCGTAGTCCTTCTTCCTTCCAAATATTGACGCCCGTAAATTTCCAGGTGATTTCGTTGACGTTTGGGTCCCTGAAACATTAAAATACAAAACTAGGGTTTTCTGCCTGTGCAGGGTTAATTCCAAATAAATGGAAAACTATGAAGTATTCCCAAAATCATGATAAAACATTGATATAACCCTTATATGATGCAAATATGATTGGAATATAAGCAATTAAAGTGCAAAGTTCATGTATGCATTTTACATGCATCAACATCCCCAAGCTTAATCCATGCTCGTCCTCGAGTATGAAGATGATAAAACTAACATGGACTTTGCAATTTAATACTTAACAATGGATATCAAAGATGATTACTATTGCTACATATAGTCAAATGATTCATTCTTCAAAGGAGTAGCAATATGCAAATAGTTTATGAAGTGATATCAAGTATTCAAGACAAGGATGTTCATTGATAGTTCACAAAGTGTAACATAGTAGCAAGTAATATGGAACACATGTATGCATAATGATAAGTAGAACATCCTACAATGGTCATAGAGTGTAGATGAAAATCTGAATATGATAGGTGTACACTTTGGAAAGATGTATATGTGAGTAGAGGTAAAGCATGCATAAGTTTCATCCAACTTCCAAACTCTTCTACTTAAGTTAATGATTGCAATAAGGTATTCATTGGTGTCAAGCTCTCATTGCCCCTATCATAGCATCTTGAATGATTAAGGTTAAAGTGAAAGCAAATATGAGTAGTGTGCTTGATAAAGTAAAGGTTGGATGTCTCATGCCCCTTGAATACAAGTACTACACCATGATTACTCAACTTAGGAAACAAAGCAAGTTCAAGTTATATATCATTGTAAGTAATAATAGTATCATCAAGAGCGTCAACTGGGGTACCTCTTGTCCCAGATATGGAACAAGCCCATATCAAAATGACAAGACAAACAAACAAATGAACAATCTCAACACCCTTTTTATTTACCATTTGGAATAGTTTTTTATTGCAAGGTGTATCACAGAAGGTTCACCATAGTATGTAAGTAAATTTCCACCATGAATGATGCATGGCTTAGATTAGCGGCCCAGGCGTCTCTCTAACCATTTATACAAACTCATTTAAACTACTTCATTTCCACCTCATTTCACATGATAGCATCCATAACAAAAGTACATGATATCAACTAAATGAGATGAAGGAGCATGTTGAAAGCTTGCATGTGACAGCACATATGGGCTAACTCCCAACCCGAACATTTATCAAGCCACTACATCATAATCTTAATCACAATGGGTCATGTTTTATTATGCAAATAAAAGAACATTGTGCATCAAGTTCGTGAGAGCTATATAACCAATTTTTTCCATTGCAATCAATAACATAAACATTTTCATTCAGAGGTAAGATAACACAAACAACATGTTAAACATACTCGGAATAGCATAAAGCCAATAGGTAGATATGGTGGACTCACTGGAATAACTTTGGTTGAAGGTGTTGGAAACAAGTTTTTGCTTGTTGGAGTTTTTGGGCTAGCAAAAGGGAGAAAGTTGACCATCTAGATGCATGCATGAGTGTCCATAGAACTAACTAATCCATGTTAAACCAAGTAAATAACAATCAGCACCAAAACATGAATAAGTGATAGCTCTACAAAAAGAATTTGCAAACTATTACTCATAAACAAGCTCATGAATCATGCAACTATATGTATCATTAAAAATCAAGTCAAACATCCCTTTTCCCAATCTTATAAAAGCATCCAACATATTTCAACCCATATTTCCAGTAGCTCTCTCATATATAATTGATAGTGTGGTGGTCTCTCAAGACTCAAACAAAAACAAAAAACGACGCTCCAAGTTTATGCGATAAAGTGTTTCGATCGAAAAACAGAAGTTGGACGTGTGCAAACCGAGAGTGTGTAGGTCCAGCGGGGTTGTCTTCACATCCCCAAGCTTATGGTCTTCACCATCCTTGGATAGCTCTTGGTGCATCTCCTCCAATCCCTGTGAAAAAACTTCAAAACACCGTTTCTCCCATCTCTTTTCTGTGGGGTGCATTAATAGTGATAAACAAATAGGTTCCTTGCTGCATATAATCCTTGAACAAAAATTCATATGAATGTCCAGAAAGTGTATAATGTTGTATGCCTACTCATAAACTCAATTGGATCAAAAAGATTCAACTTAAAAGCTCAAAGCATGCATCAAACAAAATGGGACAGAATCTGTCCAGAAAAACAGCAGCAGCAAAACGTATTTTTCTACCCTACCAAACTTTCTCGAAAAATTCCGAAAAAATTCATGCATACAGAGGATGAAAAGTTGCAACTACAGTTCAAATATGAGCTCATTCGGAGTTACAGAATAAGAATTAAAAATCATACCGTGCACTGACTCGTGCAGGAATAAAATCTCCGAACGCTATAAGCAACTTTTTCAAACCAAAAAGGGTAAAACTTGGCACTTTATTAAAAACTCCAGAACCTAACTAGACACAAAATCTCTTGTTACAGCAAGAGGACACAAAGAAAAATCACACAAAAAATAACCGGGTTGCCTCCCGCAAAGCGCTTTCTTTATAGCCATATAGCTAGGCTTCTTACTTGTTGTTTTATTGTGGACGAAGCTCATGAGGGAGCTTGAACTTTGGTGGTTCCCTCTTCCTTGGAAAGTGTTCCATGCACTTCTTGTGTGGAAACTGAAACTTTACATTCCCTTCCTTTGAATCAATGATAGCACCTGTGGTACGAAGAAAAGGTCTTCCAAGAATAATAGGACTAGAGGTTTTATTCCCCATATCCATGATTAGAAAATCCACAGGCACAAAAGTCATATGTAACTCTACCATAACATCACTTACTTTTCCCAAAGCATGTTTAATAGAGTCATCAGCAAGTGCTAGTTCAATAGAGCATTTTTCAAGATTTTTCAATTCAAGCACTTCATATAGTTCTTTAGATAAAACAGAGACACTAGATCCTAGATCAAGTATGGCATGGTGTGTCTCTTTTCCAATAGTTACTAGTACCTTAGGTATCCACATATCCCCAAGCTTAGGTGGTATCATAGCCTCTTGGTTGTACCTAGCAATCTTTTCTTTCAAGACATGATTAGCAATATAAGAACCAAAACCTGCTTGGTTAGTGTTGATGGAAGGATCACTTGCAAATTTTTGTAAGATAGATATTAATTCATGCAAGCTACAATTTTCTAAGTCAAGCAAAGGATCCTTGACTTCATTAAGCATTTTAACTTCCTCAACTTTCTTTTCCAACTCAATCAGCATAAGAGATTCATCATGTTCAGTTTCTTTAGCTTCTTCTTTTAAACTACCAAGTTGAGACATGAGTGGCAACAAATATTCAGGGTAGTTCAATAATTCATCAAGAGTTTCCTCCAAAGTAAGAGGAACATTTTCAGCAATGTTAACAGAATTCATTCCAACCACAGGTGATGCTTGTGGTTTCCCTGCAGACATACTCAATAAAGTGGCTTGATTATCAGCTAGTTTAGACAAAGCTTTGTCTAGTCCTGCAGCTTGGAGTTGTAAGCCTTTAATATCAGAACTAATAGAAGCAACAGACTTATCAACTCTTGTATCATGTATTATGACTAGCAACTTGTTCCATGAGAATTTTGTTAGCCTCAGAATTATCATTGCGTGATAACATAGGCTTCCAATTATTATCATTAGCATTAGGATATGGAACAAAAGGACGATTGTTGGGAACATATGGGGGTTTATTATAAGAGTTATAATTGTTGTTACCATACCCATTATTACCATAGTTCCTAATGAAGTTGACATCAATATTTTCAGAATTGTTTCCAACTAGTTCTTGCAAAGGAACATTTTCAACACTAGGTTTATTAAGCAAAGCAAGAATAGTATCCATTTTAGATGACAAATCATTAGTTTCTTCAATAGAGTTCACTTTCTTAGAAGGATTAGGTGCCCTATCAGTATGCCATTGACTATAGTTTTGTAAAATGCTTTCCAATATATTTTTAGCTTCTACTATAGTCTTACTCATAAAAGCACCTCCAGCAGCAGAATCAAGTATGTTTCTAGACATGTAGTTTAAACCATTGTAGAAAGAGTGTAATATGGTCCATTCATTAACTCCATGTGAGGGACAAGTTCTAAGCATAAGTTTTATCCTATCCCAAGCCATAGCAACATGTTCATTTTCATTTTGCCTAAAAGAAAGGATGTTGTTTCTATTTTGCAAAATTTTAACAGGGGGATAATATTTCTTAATGAAAGCTTCTTTTAGATCATCCCAAGAATTAATACTACCAGATGGCAAGGAATGCAACCACTCTTTAGCTTTTCCTCTAAGTGAAAAAGGAAATAACTTCAGTTTTAGGATATCACTTTCCACATTTTTAAACTTTTGCATGTCACATATTTCAACAAAGTCATGAAGATGCATAGAGGCATCCTCCATAGCACTACCACCAAATTGTTCCCTAGTTATCAAGTTCAACAAACTAGGACTTACTTCATAACTCTCAGCATTTATCTTAGGTGTGGCAATAGCTCTCGTGATAAATTGATCATTAGGAGTGTTTGTGTAGTCACACAACTTAGTTCTTTCTCCCATTTTAGCAAGTTTTTTTGGTATTTTTAATTTTTTATGCAAAACTGAAATAAATATGATATGATATGCAATGACACTAACAAAACAAATAAATTGCTTTGTAAGTAAAGATGGATAAGATGGTGCTCACGTAGGTGCAACCTCCCCAAGCTTAGGTGTTAGCACAAGTTGGTGACGTTGACTTTGTTGTGAGATGAATGCGATGATGCACACCCTTGGATAAATCTCTCAGCTACGATTCCCCGGCAACGGCGCCAGAAAACGTCTTGATCCCGAAGAGCAAGTCTTGATGCCTGCACAAATAAACGGGATTAGGTTGAGACTCCAAGTGCAGAGTGTATAGTAAGTGGAAGACAGTTTTCCCCACGAGGGGTGACTCGAGGGTTTAATATCGAACTCTCGGGGAATCTGAAGTGGTAGATTTATCTTCTTATCCTTCTTTTGGTTACCTACAAAACAAGGTTAGATGTTTTGGTCCTCAACCTCACCTGTGGTTGTCAAGCACAAGGTGTAAGAATGATATCAGGATAGTTATGCAATGCAAACAAGAAATAAATATGCAATGATGGTGGATGCAATGATAAATGATATTTTTGGGTTTTTGAATGATGTATGCAAGATGAAAAGTATTTTTGTATTTTCGGATTTAATGATGGCTGAAAATAGAAAAGTGGTATATGGTGTTGGAAAGGTGTTTCTTATGATTAAAAATGGACTGGGGTTCATGGTTTCACAAATGCACTCTCTCTTTATAAAGTGGTAGACAATGGAACACACAAGTTAACATATGAGATTGCAACACAGGGTTTGATAACAAGTTACTTAGATATATGGGCATCACGTCCTAACATAGAGATCTTTTGGTTATTAACCTCTCTTATACTCCACCAAGATGCGAACTAAATCATAACACCTCAGTAATTAAGATAACTCAGAGTATAGCATTAAGTATCATGACATGAAGTGAAAATAAGAACATGCTAGATCTAGTCATGGAGTAGTGGCAATGGTCACGCCCACATCCCCGGTAGCATGGTATTTTAGTTTATCCCTAGTGAGGTAACAAAGTAAGGTAAAGATACCAAAGTGGATCGCAGAACTTTCTCTCACGTTCACTGCACTAGCCACCCCCCGTTACTCCAACTAATGCACACGTTCCCCCACACACGCTCTCATAAACATGCTTGATCAAAACAAGTAGACAAGAACGGGGTACATAATATGCATCTATACTCATAACTGAAACAAACATTGCAATCTCAAACATATATTAACTCATAAAGATCCACCACAAAGGTATTACAACGGTGACCGTAATCATGTTCAGCAGCTCATACGGTGCTAATTAGTGAAGCTCAAGAGAGGAGAGATACATAAGTTACTTCCACAAACCCATAGTCCAGAGGTGGACTACTCCCTCTTCATCATGGAGACGGTGGAGAAGTCGATGGAGAAGATGGAGACCACGCCGGCAGCGCCCCGCCGGAGTTTTCCCCCTCCAATCTGCAGCTCCTGATCTCCGTTTCGGTGTTTCTGTGTTTGTGCGGCGCTCCTTCCAGAGAACGTCGGGGGACCTTTTTTATAGGCGTTTTTAGGTCAAGACGAAGGCGGTGGAGCGAAGATCGACGGCAACGGAGCCACGAGGCCCAAACGGGTGGGTCCCACGCGGCCTGTACTGGCCGCGTGGGCCACCCGTTTGGCCCTCGGGTCCGTTTGCTTGCTTCCTTTTTCCGTAGTCCTTCTTCCTTCCAAATATTGACGCCCGTAAATTTCCAGGTGATTTCGTTGACGTTTGGGTCCCTGAAACATTAAAATACAAAACTAGGGTTTTCTGCCTGTGCAGGGTTAATTCCAAATAAATGGGAAAACTATGAATATTCCCAAAATCATGATAAAACATTGATATAACCCTTATATGATGCAAATATGATTGGAATATAAGCAATTAAAGTGCAAAGTTCATGTATGCATTTTACATGCATCAATTAGTAATTGCCAGTCTAGCTTATATGTAATAGGTCAATGCTACTTTATGTAATAGTGATTGTCGCTACTTTATTTTGTGAGAACTCATTGTCGCTACTCCATTTACCTTAATTGTCGCTACTTCATCTAATTGTATTCATTTTCGCTTTACTCATTGTTGCTTGATCTATTTACCTTAATTTTGGATCATGTATACTGATGAAACCTATTTTTTTGTCAATGCAGGAAACATGAAAGGGGGGGGGGACAGATTGAAGAAGGCCTTGTCAAAAAGGTGGGCAGCGTGAATGCACTCCTGGTGGGATCGAGTTCGGCACCTCCACCTCCTCCCTCACCTCCACCCTCACCTCCACGTGCGAGGAGTACGAGGACGAGAAGGAGGCCTAGCAAGACTCCTAGTCCTCTCCTGCTGAGCAGCCCGACGAGGATGACGCGGAGTACGATCAGGAGGTGCAGTCGGACTCTGAGAGCGAGTCGCTGGCTTCTGAGGAGGAGCTGCTGCCGGAGGCTTCTGAGGAGGGCGAGGTGGAGGGCGAGGAGGATGACAGCGAGGAGGAGGGGCGCGAGGAGGGACCTGGGGAGGACGGGTTTGTGCTTGACCCGACGCTGCAGTGGACCCCGCCGGCGGAGTGGGTTGAGACTGAGGAGGATATCCCTGAGCCACGGACCAGGCCGCCGTATCAGCGGGGGTCGGCGGGATCCCCGATCCCCGATATTACGCCTACAAGAACACTCTTCTCCTGCCTGTTGGAAAAAAGGTACTTATTATAGTTTTTGTTCAATTTTAGCTTCTCATTGTGTTTTGACCCGCTAACTATACTAATTTTGGTTTTTTCATTGTGTAGGACATTTGAGTACCAGCCTCCTAAAGTGAAGGGACAACGTACCTACGCGAGCATCCTTGGATGTTGTCTCAGGAAGTTCTTCCCAGGAATTGTCACCCTCCCAGAGGGTGGCAAGAGTGTAGCTTGGACTTTCAGACACTACTGTTTCGCGCCGGATCCTGATGGCGAGTACCGCAACATGGCGCTTAAGACACTCGGCTATTTCTGGGTAAGTTTGTTTGACTTCTCATCATTCTATAAATCCGAGATTGCACTAATGGCTTTGACCCTATTTACCTATGTGTGCATGCTTGTAGAACTTCTTCACCTGTCGGAAGGAGGACGAGGACAAGTGCGAGGCCATCCTTTTGACGATGGCCTCTAAGATGGTGACGGACATGCACTACGAGGCTCGCGTGAACTCTGTCCGCAATTGGTACGCCAAAAGAAAATTGGGCTGGAAAAGAAGCGTGCTCGGGACATCTTGATGCAGCCATGGCAGTAACTGCAGGTAGCGTCATTTCTATATTATCGATTTTGTTGAACGCCGTATAATATCATTAATATGTGTGTTCTGTGCACGTAGGTGCCTCCTCCGTACGTCGGTAACAACAACGAGTGCCACGTCGCGATAGTAGCGTGGTGGACTAGCCAGGAGTATCTCAAGATACACGCGGAGGGAAAGGCAAAGCTGGCGGAGAACAAGGGTGGAACACACCGCCAAGGCAACCTCAGCCTCTCCCAATGCATACAAAATGAGGTGAGCAAATGCATTCTTTAATCCACCTATGTTCGTGCTCTGTTTTGCAATATCGTCTCCTTTTCACCTATGTTCGTGCTCTCTTTGCAGAAATTGAAGACCGGCGTAGACCCCTCGCCCTTCGCCGTTTGGTCAAAGATGCGTACCAGGGATACGCCGGATCCTCTCACAGGGTCGATGTGGATCAGCGAGAGCGCCGAGCTCCGGAGCAAGGGGTACACGGAGAAGTTCAAGGAGCGCAACAGTGATGAAGCTGACCCTCTCACCAGTCCACTTGACGTTGAGGCTGTCGTGCTTGCGGGGCAAGGCGCGGCGAATGGCCGCTTGTGGATAGGTGACGGCTCCATCGACCCTCGCACCGTTCCGTCTCTACGCCAGGTCCGCCGTGGGAGGGCGCCTGGTGCGCCTGCTGTGGAGACCCGCCCACGAGTTTCAAGTCTAGCTGTCGACGAGCTCCGGCAGAAGCAGGTGCTCTATGAGCAGCAGCTGGAGCAGCAGCAGGAGCAGATCCGACAGCAGCAGGAGCAGATGCGGCAGCAGCAGGAGCAGCATCAGGAGTTTTGCAGGCAGCAGCAAGAGCACCACAGGCAGATGATGGAGTGGATGTTTGGCACGGTGCAGCGCATTGCTCCTGGGGACGGGGCTGTTGCCATGGGAATGTTCCCTCCACCGCCTCCACCGATGTTCCATGGGTATGTTCTCAAACTTGTCATTCTATCCATCTTATTGTTGTAACTAAATTACTTGTGTAATGCGAGACTTTTTTCATGTTGTAGGTGAATCCAGGATCGGCGGGTGGATCTCACTCGATGGCGCCGCCGCTTGGTGGCCAGGACAATCCGGAGGGGCAGCCCCATGTCTCCAACCCTAGCGTTGTCCGGAGGCTCCCGTGGGTATGCTCGCATGACTTGTCAAAATGCCATTGCCACTTTAGTTAGCCATGCCATTGCCACTTTAGTTGAACTTGTCAAAATTTAGTTAGTTGAACTTGTCAAATTTTACCCATTAGTTGAACTTGTCAAATTTTAGTTAGTTCAACTAATCAAATTTTAGTTAGCTTTCTTTTAATGCCATGACTATGCCATTTCCACCTATTGTCGAACTCATTATTTTTTTGCAAACATGTAGGACGATCCTCCTCAATGATGTTGAGGACCTACTCCGCCGCTGGAAGGCCAGTAGAGGTTAGTTACCATTTCAACTTGCTACCACTCTCGTTTGAAAACTTACTTCCTGTCTCACTTAGATCGACATAGCCAATCAATGAATCTCCAATGGTCACTTGTGTCTTTTGATTTACCACATAGATCAACTTGTGTCTTATTGTTTACTACATCTAACTTAGATCATGTCTTTTGGTTTACTACATCTAAACTTGTGCATATTCTTGAATTTGGATTTAAGAGTGTGACCAAAATATGCACCATATATCAACTTGTACATGGTTTACTTCATGTCTTCTATGCAACATAGTCTAAGAATCAAAAATATGCACATTCATTGATTTAAACATCTAAACTTGTACATGGATGCGTTGCAGGATGATATCGATGGCATGGATGCGTTTCACGATGATTTGATGCCACCATTTGTTGTACTGACCTTCCGTATCAGTACTGTTGTAAATAATGATACCTGGATGTAATAATTGTGAAGTTTGTGGTCATTTTGTGATGTTTGTGCTCAAATTGTGATGTTTGTGCTCAAATTGTGAATTATGTGTAATCTGGCCCCTATATGGGTTTGAATTTGATGTCGTGGGGTATTCTGTGATATATTGGATATATTTATGTGTTTAAATTGCAGGAATGGAACCAAAAACAGAAAAAAAAACTGGACCATATTGTCCATTTGCCGTGTAAAGACACACGGCAAAGATCTTTGCCGTGATGGGGCGCACGGCAAAGAGGACACGCGTCGCGCACCTGTGCGCCTGGCAACTTGCCAGATGACCATATGGTCTCTGTGCCGTGCGGTGGCGAGGCAGCACACAGCAAAGGTCCGCTCTGTGCCGTGCTGTGGCGAGGCGAGCACACGGCAAAGCTGGCCTCCGTGCGGTGGCGAGGCGAGCGCACGGCAAAGATCCGCTCTGTGCCGTGCTGTGGCGAGGCAAGCACACGGCAAAGATTCAAACTGTGCCGTGATCAGCATGTAAGGATCACGGCAAAGATTTAAAGAATGTTGACCAGCTCTGCCAGCTCTTCTGACAGCATTAGCCGTGCTGCGCTAGGAAAGCACACGGCAAAGTGTTTGCCGTGCTCGTTTGGGAAAAGCTCACGGCAAAGCGCCTTTGCCGTCGCTTATTAGGCCGTGTGCGGTTTGCCGTGCAGTTCGACACGGCAAAGTCTTTGCCGTGTTCCGAAGGTCCTTTGCCGTGTATTTTGGCCACACGGCAAAGACGGCGATTCCGGTAGTGATGCCACCACTTGTACAATAGCTGCACCACTATATTTTGGATGTTTGCCACACTGCCACTTAAACACAAATGTGGCGGTTTTGTACAAAATATTTCAAAAGTGGTGGTTTACATGCATGCATATAGCTCCAAAAGTGGAAGTTTCATGTAATTTGCTCTAATATAATTATTAGTTTGATTGTCCATATGAACCTTGGTTGAACTAAGGATTGTTTCTGTACGACGCAGTTAGGGCTGGTGGCGACACTGGCTGCGTTCGGGGGGCAGTCTCGACCTCAGAGGCGAGACCATGTGGAGAAGTGGAACGGCCACGACATAGCAAAAGGAATTGAGAAGACGTCGGACAGTCTCGCGGTAGTCGCCGTCCTTATCGCCACCGTGGCCTTCACCGCCGCCAACAACGTGCCCGGGTCGTACGAGCAAGGCATGGCCGTCCTACAACATAATGAGCTCTTTAAATGCTTCCTGGTCCTTGACAGCTTTGCCCTGGTGACCTTCATGATCGCGGTTGTTCTGCTCGTCTTTGGGAAGGCGTCCCGCCCCTCAGGGTCACGGAAGAGCTTCGCGATGGCGCTGCACTGCCTATGGGCGTCGCTGATCAGCATGATCGTGGCCTTCTACGCGGCTCTGTCTGCCGTGGCGACCAAGAGGGCAGTCAGCATCATCGCCTATTTCATCATATATATACTATGGCTTCTTCCTACTCTACTACAGTGTCAACTATCTAATCGCGCCTCCCGTGTCGTTGTGCACATTTTGGAAGGCTTTATGGCGCACTATGAAAGGAAGGAACATTGTCTTCCGGAGGCGTATCAAGCAGCAGTATCCTTTCGCGACTGCTTACGCATTCAATCTGCTTATTTTCCAGGCGATAGGTTACCTAGCGTTTGTGGGTACTCTCGTAATCTCGTTTTTGAGCGAACAAGCGAAGATCAAGGCGGCGAGGGATTCTGGGGCACCTGCGCCTTCTTCTATCCTCTCCTAAGAGCATCGCCGTCTCGTATCCTACAATTTGGTGGTAGGTGCTGTGTCAGCAGCAACTTTTGCTATGTAGACACCGTGTATGAAGTTATGAACAATAAAGTGAAATTGCATACTTCAATTTCTGGATGATCAGAAGCGCAGTAATTCCATTTCAATTTCAATGTCATGGTTAAGTTACTCAGTGGTATTTGCCAACATATTAACACAATGATCAGGAAGTTCTGGTGGGAAGCTTCCTCGGATATAGTTCCTTTAGAAGACCACTACTAACTTCCCACATATTCATGGACTGAAGGCAGACTTGGCATCTCAATTGGCATCTCTTAAAATTTGGTCCAGTAAACTTTTTCGGTTTCATGGACCCTCACCAGAGCTGCAGAGCATCTCATATCCTACGGTGCCATTGCATGGTTGGTAAGCGCTGGCTTTGTCCAAGAACTTGCAGCTCCAACGTATTACGGTTGCAAAAGATTGCTTTATCGTTGTAAACAACATGGAGTGCCGTTTTGTTGGAAGCTATAGCATGGTCCGCCAAGAAGTGAAGGCAAAAAGCAAACTGCCGCATGTAGGCGACTTTCAAGCATGAGTATAGCTTCAAACTCGGAGGCACATAAGGTGGCAAACTATTGTATATGGTAGTATTGGACATCTTTGTATATCTCTTTAACATTTGAGAGAATAAAATGTCATGTTTCCCTTTAAAAAATAAGATATGTTGTTCGGAAGAGCTCCGGAGAGCCTTTGTTTTAAATTTAAAAAAAAATCATATTTTAAGTGTCAAAAAATTTAGAAATACAAAATATTGTGTATTCTAGGCTACACAAAACTGACAAAGGGGTGGATCTTACCATGGTGAAAATTGCACATTTTCAAAACTTCAAAATTTGTCAGATTTTTTCATTTGTTAGTGGCCCAGTGTACAAAGAATTTCACATTGATATTTCTTATAGGATAAAACATTGACAACGTCCAAAAAAAATCAAAACTTTTGAACCTTTGATTCAGGGGTCCGATCTGAGACGAGCTTCCGAAATATAAGATGCACCATATTGATATAAATATTCTAGCAATCCTATAAAGACAGGGCCAGGATGTCACAGTTGTGTCCCAAGTTACAATGTGTTAGTATCCTAGGATTCTCACCACTGCGGTGGAAGGCATGTGCGGTTATTCAAAACGTTCGAGGTTAGTCAAACTTGTATAGGTATGGTCTTTTGTAAATTCTTTACTGGGTGCATGGAAGAATATTGATATGTGATTAAGAAGCTAGGGATAGAAATTTCAGTGTGTCGATGTACCATTAGAGTTTTTTAATGTTCTTTTTTAAATAATTATTTTGCTTTTGACCTTGACGGACGAAAACGATGGGGAGATAGTAGCGTTTTTTGTTCTCCCGTTTTGTACTAGCATCATCATGGTCATATATTTGATGGTTCGATGTGAAGCCTTATGAGGGTTGTTGTAACACCCCGACTACCCCTGGCAGCTCTATAGAATCTCTAGATTGTCTTCTCAGATGAACACTAGTCTTTCTTGCGCGATTTGTCCTCATCCATCCTAATATTGGTCCAAAGCAAGCACGCTTAACATATGGGTTTGATCGAGACAAGCTTCTGAAATATAAGATGCACCATACTGATGAATATTCTAGCAATCACATAAAGCCATGCATGGGTCAGGATGTCACAGTTCTGTCCCAGGTTACAATACATTAACCCTTCGATTCTTACCACTGTGGTGGAAGGCACGTGCGGTCGTTCAAAACATTCGAGGTTACTCAAACTTGTGCATGTATGGTCTTCTATACATTCTTTACTGGGTTGCATGGAAGAATATTGATATGTGATTAAGAAGCTAGGGATAGAAATTTCAGTGTCTCCATGTACCATTAGAGTTTTTCAATGTTCTTTTTTAAATAATTATTTTGTTTTGTTTATTCGTTGTTGTAATGTTCTTAACTAGTAATATTAGAGCGTTGGCAAAAGAAAAGATATCACCGCGCTCACTAGTGGAAAACGGGACAGCAGTCCCGGTTCTAGAGGCCCTCTAGTCCCGGTTAGGCAACCGGGACTAACAAAGCGGGACTAAAGCCCCACCTCTTTAGTCCCGGCTGCTTACGAACCGGGACTAGAGGCCCACCCACGTGGCCACGGCGCAGACCGCGCGGGCTCGGAACCATTAGTCCCGGTTCGTAACACGAACCGGGACTAGTGTGTTTACGTTTTTTTTTTCTATTTCGATTAATTTTCTGGATTTAGGGTTTTAGGAGGGGGTTTAGGGGTTTCGGATGGTTTCCATCGTACATGGATCACGTCGATGCGCCAAAAACACGAAGATGAAGTTGATGCATATATATTTAACACATACAAATTACATGAAGATCACGTTGATGACACAAACAAATTAATTAGTACATGAAGATCAAGTTTCCCGGTTCCAGGTACTTAATTACATGCAGATCAGTATTACATGGAGGCATACTAATTTGTATTATAGTAGTACTCTCCTGTATCAGGTATGACCTCTGCAAGGTAAAATTCCGCCAATTCCTCCGCAATTGCTTTGCAGCGGGCCTCTAATGGTAGCTTGCTGCGCTTTCTTGCCAACTTTAAAAGAATAAGATCAAAATAAATACATGAGTTGTGTGTGTATACATATATATATCAAATGAATGAAACTCAACACAACTGATGGTAAAATAATAACGCTGTGAATAATGTTTACGTACTTCTTTACTTCTTTTGCCCTCGAATTTCTCGCAGGTCAGAACGTGTATGTACTCGGAAATGAAGTATCCACAGAAATCAGTTCCCTGTGGCTGTTCCGCGCAAGACTATACAAGAATAGAATTCAATCAAATAATAATTAAGTATGATAATGGTGCGTGGACCTACGTAGTACTACTTACATTGTTCAGACGCCATATCAGCTTGTCTTTCCATTGACCGGGTTCTTCCTTGATGAACTCTTTCCAAACGCTGCCCGACAAATAAAATTAACAAAGGAGTTATTAATGACTTGATATCAGGAAATGAACGAAAGAGGCGATAAGAAATGAAATTACTTTTCGAGCATTGTAAAACATGTCTTGTATTCTTTTGGACTTTTCCTTAATGAGTCAAGGACATGAATTTCTCCATCGTGAATTTTAATGACGAGAAGAATATAGTGGAACCTGCACACGTTTATATACACAGTCATGCATAACTCATCAGTTAAACTTAACATCGGGTGAGCAAAATATAATGTGTAGAAGAGACAGTAACACTCACTTGAAGTTGTAAGCCCAAAATATAGTCTTTTTGTCACGGTGTTGCTTGAAATATCTTAGCAAATCCCCCGGTGTGTCCTTGTTATATAAGGGATCTTCTATGGTGACTTGATGAAGTTTATCCGGGTCAATGAACCCAAAGTCCTTGTTTTTTTGCCTTTTCAATTCGGGCATCTTCATTCTGCAAAATATAGCGCAGAAAAGATTATAGTGAGGATAATTACAGACAATGAACGAGCTGAGGTAAAGACTTAAATTACATAAATAAATCACTTACAGACAATAGGAACTGAGGATAGATTTGTCGAGGGCCCGGATATTGTATAACTGAAAAAGTTCGCTAAACTCAACGGACACAGCGTATTCTTGGCAGTAGTGCTCTTCCTTAACTCCCACCATGAGACTGATATTCCCCGCTTTTGCGGCTGTCTTGTACCAGGTATGCAACGCACGCATTTTTGTTGATAACCTGCCGTCGACCAAATTTTCCCCGGGAACATATTGTTTTGCTAGATCAGCGACGGCGTAATCGGTTGACGAACCTATTTGTTGTGGAGTACATTGCGCGGCCGCGGCAATACGATGTATTTCTTGTTCGTCAAACACCTTGAGCGGGGGGACCGATTGTGCATCTTGTTCTCCGAGCTGGAGAACTTGTTTACCTTTTTTCGGCGGTGGGAGCTCCATCAGATCGTCATATGACTTGTCAATAGAACGCTCATAGTCTGATGGCAGCGCTGGTGGAGAGTTATATAGGTTATCGATGGTAAGTGTCAGGCGCTCCAGAGATATTGCAGCGGTAAATTTTGGCTCGGGCACTTTCGGTGCAAAGAATGCTGTATTATAGGCCTTCACGGCGGCGGCGTTTTCCTCGACAGTTTTATCACAAGGTAACTTCTCAGGAGGCGGCGGTGTTTTCTGCTTTCTAGGTTCCCTCCTAATCGGCGAACTGACCTTGCGCTTCCTCGGGAGAAACTTAACGGGCAATTCCTCACGCGGCGGAGATCGAGATGGACTCGCGCTCATGACGTCCCTGTCTAGGAGTGATGGGCTTTGCTGATGAGGTGGACTGCTACAAGGAGGAGTCGATGGCCTTGACAGGAAGATGCATTTCTTGTTCCACAGGGCAAAACCATGCTTGACTTCTCCCAATGTCGCCTCACCGTCACCTCCAGGAATCTCAAGAGACAATGTTGCAAATCCTGGCATAATTTCATCCACCCCGACACGAGCATAGCCAGCTGGAATGTCACCATTGTGGTAGCTTGCTTCGGATTCATTTGGTAAAGCATAGCCGACTGCCACCTTCATGGATATGTTCCTCATTGGCGTATGTAGCTCACATTCTGTCCTCTCCGTGACATCATCCATGGCGTAGTGAGCATCGACTTGTAGTTGCGTGGAACCCACGCTGCTTCTAAGCTGAGATCGGTCGGCATTGGCTTGAGGATCTTCTAGCTGCTGCTGAGACGTCCTTTGCTGAGTAAGTGACTCCATGAGCTGCTGCACCTTGAGTTCCAATTCCGATAACCGGTCTTCACCCTTCTTCTTCTTTCTTGCACGACTTCTAGAACTGTCAGCGCACTCCGGAAACCCAGTCTTCACGGTGACACCGCCGGGACAGCCTCGTAATCGTCCAACGTGTTCAGGATTACCCAGGGCCCGTGTCAGCTCGTCGTCCTCTCTATCGGGTTTGTACACACCCCGGCGAGCTTCATCTATTGCAGTTATAAGCGTCGGGAGGATTGTTTCTACTTTTTTTCTTCCATCTTCCATGTGCAACAATCAGCCCTGTTTCCTCGTCCAACACTGCACCATGCGCGAACATCCAGAATTTGGACCTCTCGGGCCAGTCCATTGTCTGTGGAGTGATCCCTTTAGCAAGCAGTCTGTCTTCAGCGGCTAACCACGTAGGAATGGCGGACATGTAGCCACCTGTCCCCAACCTATGGTGGTATATCTTCTTCTTGGCATTTGTCTTATTTTTGACCGATCGGGCCACAGCCGTAGACGATTTCTTATACGGCTTAAACGCGGGCCAGTAATCTTGTATCTTCAATAGTGTTCCAGTTCCGGAATTTCCACTGAAATCTGGATCTTCTTTTTCATATTTTTTCCATATTGTTTTCTTCCAGTTCCGGAATTGTTTGGCCATCTTCGAGAGAGTCCACTGCTTGAGTTTCTCCTTCTTGATTTCAGAGACATCTTCCGGGAGGTTAAAATGTGACAAGAGTGTGTCATATACCAAATCTTTTGTAATCTTGTGGACATAGCAGGGGTCATTATCCTCTTCTTCTTCATTGTCTTCCATTATAACCCCTCTTTCTCCGTGCTTGGTCCAACAATAATAACCAGGCATGAAACCATTCTGCAACAGGTGGACGTGAAGGACTTTTGAGTTAGAGTGATCACTCATATTCTTACAGACACTGCATGGACAACATATAAAACCATTCGTCCGCTTGTTTGTCTCAGCCGCACGGAGAAAATCATGCATGCCATTAATGAACTCGGGACAGCGTCGGTCACCGTACATCCATTGCCGTCTCATCTGCGTTATATAAGTATATCAAAAACCATTATATATATACTACATCGATCATGAATAGATAAGTGACCAAATTAATTAATACAAGTTCATCAAGCAAAGTAGAGTAGTGACCAAATCTAATACATAGTTCTCATAAACATACATCAATTGAAACTAACATACAACTATCTAAAGAATTTAAATCCAACAACAAATGCGATCAGAATCGCAACTAAGGTAATTATTGAACCAACAGCATAATGATACCAAGCCTCTTGACTAATGGCATATTTTCTAATCTTTTTAAGCTTCAAGCGCAGTGCATTCATCTTGATCTCGTGATCCAAGCGCATTGCCTCCATCTTGATCTCGTAATCATCGACGACGTCGGCAAACTTGAACTCCAATTTCATCTTCTCTTCTAAGCATTGGAGACGAAGATCTTCACTTCTTTTCAACTTTTCTTTCAAATCATTGTTTTCTTTTTCAAAAAACTCGATAATAAGGTCGGTTGGAATTTCCGGTTCAACTACCTCCTAGATAAAAAATATATCTATGTCAAGTTGGTCGGCATGATTGTGATAAACACGAAATATAACAAATAGTTATAAAAATATACCACATCCGAATCATAGACCGGACGAGGGCCGACGGGGACGGATATCAAAACCATGACACTATACATATAAAAAAACATAAGAAAATTATTCAAGAAATAACTATGCATTTAAATCATACAAGTATTTTTTTTTAAATAAAAGATAAAAAAAGAGGCTCACCGAGATGATGGGACGGCGCGGGCTATCGACGACGGTGAGGATGGGGACGGGACGACACTAAAACCTACAAATCATAATTTAGTTTGAGCTCAAATTGCATATAAAACAAATGAAATCCCTAACTTAGACATTTCATCAAACACCTAGCTAGCACTAGAAATATGAAATGAGCTAAACAACTAACAAAACGAGCGCCGGAAGAAATAGTTTGCAGTTGCTAACCCTTGATGCAGCTAGCGCTATCAATCTTGAAAAATGGCGGAAAAAAATGGGGACGAAATCGAGCTCGGGTGAAGGAAAATGGAGATGAAACTCGAGCTCAGAAATGGCCATGGCCGGCTCGGGGGGTGGAAGATGATATACGGGACACTTTAGTCCCGGTTCGTGGCACGAACCGGGACTAAAGGTACCGGGACTAAAATGTCGACAAATAATAAATCGTGAATCGTAATTCGACAAATAATCAGAAAAATGGGTGCATTCATATCTTTAAAACCGTAAATCGTAATTCGACAAATAATATGTATAAATGGATCAGAAAAATGATAGGAATCTAAATATTGTGTCCATATCATCTTTTGCATAAATATTTAATGATTATGTAATAGTATTTATTAATTCATTTTTTGTTATTCGTAGATAATCATATTATTTTTTTGAAGTCCAAACCTATCTTAACATAAACATTAATGATTATGTACTAATAGTTTGAATTCAAATAACAAAAAAATAAATTTACATTGTTATTGTCATTTTCAATTTAATATGGAAATATCCATATCTTTATACCGGTAAATCGAAATTCGAAAAATAATATGTATGAATCGATCGGAAAAATGTTAGGAATCCAAATATTTCGGTCATTACTTTTTAGGTAACCGAATGGACCGAATTGACCGAATACATGAGAGAAGACACAACGGCACACACACATCGCTATATAGCTAGTCTACTCATCAACGACATTAAGACGATCGCCTTTGGTATTATAGCCACGTAGACTATCCCACTTCCGCGCAATCTCGAAGCCGAGGCGAGCGTCAAGAGCGGCATACTCGACTTGATCGTAGCTCAATGGAACGTTGCCCCATCCGCGAATCCGGAGGTCTTCTTCTTCGTCGTCGTCGTCCTTGTCCTTGTTTTTGTTGTTCTTCTTCTTTTCTAGGTTTGTCCCAATGATTGCATTGGAGAGAGCAACGAGACTCGGAGTAGGATTGCCGGTTGGGTTCCGCCTATCTCTCTGGAGGTCGACCGCGGACGGAATTTCAATTCCATAGTAGCGCAGCATCCGCAAGTCATTGTGGATAGCCACGCCGTAGAACTTGATGGTCTTGTCACCTAAGAAATCCACGAGAAGCTGCGACACCCGATCAGCCTTGCAGATCTGGAAGACAAGAGTCTCGGACGCCACCGAGAGTTGAAGGACGGCGGCGCGATGCCTTTTCTCGGGTGGAAGATCCCTCTGTCGACCCGGGAGAGGGTCGGTGAACTCGCAGTCGAGTCCAACGCACTTGATCGGTGCGGCGTTGAGGAAGAACATCTTCACGTCGCGGATCCACCTCTCCACGCGACATGCACGGAGGGTGACCCATACCTTGAAGTGCATATCCTCCTTGATGAAGTAGTACAACCGAGACGGAGGTACGCGCGTGAGTGGCTCCATTGGAATAGAAGGAGAGGGATCGTGAGAGAATTTTTGCAAGGAGATTAGAGAGAGATTGTGTGCTTAAGGCCAAGATTAGTGTTGCTTTATATAGGGCAGAGAGGGAAGGCCAGCCGGCGGGCAGGGAGGCCGGAGGGCCGCCGCCATGGATTAAAATCGCGCCGGGCGCTGATCGTCTTCCAAGGACCATCAATACGGCGGCGGACTGATCAACTTCTAAAGCGCACGGCGGCGCGCGGGAGACAAAAGGTTTGAATTTTAGTCCCGGTTCATGCCCCGAACCGAGACTAATGCTTGTCGCGCTGGGCCGCGTCTCTGCGGCGCACGCGGTGACCCTTTAGTCCCGGTTCGTGGCTGGAACCGGGACTAAAGGTCCCTCCCGAACCGGGACGGGGGCTGGGCCGTTGGAAAAGCGAAAAATCGACCCCATTAGTACCGGTTTGTAAGGGAACCGGTACTAAAGGGCCAAACGGATTGCCCTTTTTCCACTAGTGGCTGTGCTTTGGTAACTGATACTAAGCCTCTCCAAAAAAATTAGGGTTAAGTGGAGTGATCCTCGAACCCTCGTCTTCTTCTAGCGATCACCATGGGCCCTTCGAAAAAAACTAGTTCCAACTTGTGTGGCATCTACCACTGTGTCTCTATTTTTGGGGTCTCTACCTCTATCTTTTTTAGAGTCTTAATCTAGGCTTTGGTAGTCAACTGACAGTTCGTCCCAACGACCCCGACATTCCAGTCGGTAGAGGAGTCGTTTTACTGGTCAAATTTCTACGTGTGGTGCAAATAGATTGTATGCACCGTGTGTAGTGTGTACAAGGACAAATCAACACGACCTGTAATTAATTATCTTCCCCGAGAGACTCCAAGCTCTATCCATGTCCTGATGTCTGCTGATGCAGGAACTGACATGGCCGCGTAACATCAGGTGCACACCAGAGCTGGCATATGTGACGACTCCAAAATATTCCAGTCGTTAGAGGAGTAGTAAAATTTCTACCTGTGGTGCAGATAAATTGTACGTACCGTGTTGGTGTGTACAACAACGAATCAACACTGCCAGCTGTATTTTCTAGCCGGAGAAATTCCATGTTATATTCATGTCCTGATGTCCGCGTAACATCAGGTGCACATCAGAGAGCTGCCGTTGTTTTGCTTCCCGTAACACACAACCCACGAGAGACTCTGGAAAAACTTGGCGACGACTTGCCCGCCCACACTACAACAAACTTAGCACGTAGAGACGTGTTCCATGGGACGCATTTATATTCGTCTTTAGAGTGTTAGTGCACCTCTATGTAAGGACGTATCTTGAGACGCTCGATATAACGTCACGTAGTTTATTTTTAGTAGACAACCAAATAAATAATTTTTCTAATTTATCAATACTAAGGACGCACACTTGAGACGCACACTTGAGACGCTGTAGAAAGCGTGTCATCACGAAGTCAGGAACAATAGAGAGAGTAATATACGTTAAAAAATAATCCTGCTTTTTTTTCCGTTTTGCGCTAACTTTGCTAGTTTTACCGCTTATATAAGAAAATAATCCCGCCTTTCTTTTGGTCTGGATATAACTTTCATAGTTTTAGCGCTCTAAAGAAACATACACCCGCTTATCTTCTGAGAAAAAATCCCTAATAATATATAATGACCCTCACTTCCTCCCCCCCGCCTCCATCTTTTCGAAGAGGATCCCTCGCCTGCATCTCTCCAGCCGGCCGCCACGGCGCCATCCCGTTTGTTGATCTGCTCATCAAAGATTGGATCTGTTGTTGTGTGCCTACACCCAGGTTCGTCCTCCCTCAAATCCATCTCGTTTACATGTTACTTTGCAGTTTGCACTGTAAGTCAATCTAGGGCCGGCCTGCCGGCCGGTGAAGGCGCCGCCGCCGGTGCCGTCGTCAACGACGGAGAAGAGGTGGCAACGCTGCGGCATGCGGGTGATGCGTGGGTGTCAGGGTATATGCAAACAACCTATCTGAACCAACGTGTTTTTGTTGTTTCATACAAGTAAATGGTGTCATATGTACAAGCACTACATTCCCTTGCCACTTTTTATGCCAATTTTTCCTATTGAACTTTGTGCTTTGTAGGTTAAAGGGAAGAAATCTAGCTCAAACCAGACAAACAACAACCCGGTACCCGGTATGTTACAATTATATTTATTTTTTGTCTGAAGGGGAAGACTAGTACAGACCTAAGCTTTTAATCAATTTTGAGGCAAAGAGAAACATGCCCATTTTCTCAGTTTGATCAAATATCAGTCGGAAGTTATGTATAGATGCATGTTTTTGTGCGCATGGTTAGCAAGTAGTGTAAAACCTGAGTGAAAACTAAAATAAGCATATATGAGCGTGAGAACTGATATGGAGAAGCTATGCGAGTTTCTATTGTAATTCCTTTTACATTCATCTCAGTCTTTGTTCTTGTTGAACTCGAGCCTTTATGTTCAACGAGTATGCAATGTATCACCTTCGTCTTGACTGTGTTTTCAGGTGACGTGCTTTTCAGGTTAATCGTGGAGCTAAACGAGATTGAACTGACTAAAAATGGAGGAAACAAAGCATTAGTTTATACCTCAAGAAAAAACTGTGGACTGATTTACTATCTGTTTAGAAATATAGCTGATGAATATATAGGATATTTTATGGTTTTCCTGTTCACGATCTGTACCGATGTATCTCCAACTTATTAATATAATATTTTATTCAATTCCGATTTTTATTATTGCAATCATGTGGATTTACTGTACAATTTGCACTGTTTGCTGCTTATAATGGTCCTGCCTTGTACGGAAAATAGATAACCAGTTTCCCTAAAATGATGTATGTACAAAATGTTGTAAATATGTATATACATACTGCGTTCGAAGATGAATGTACATCATGTGTACATAATACGTATAAACTCACGTATATATAATTTATAACATGTACGCCGAAAAAAACATCTCTAACCTCTGTTTCGACGCAAATAAGGCGTGTCTATATTAGTAGAGACGTTTGAAAGCCGTATCTATTAAATCGTCTTTACATGCGTAGACATGCTTTGAAATGTCTCTTTGAAGCGTCTTTACGTATGTAGGCACACATTGTCAAGCGTCTTTATATCATTTGAGACGGTGGATAAGGAGGCGCTCCAGTGACGCTTTATAGAAGTGGCTGTACAGTCATATAGAGATGAAATATCGCGTTTCTTGGACTAAATTTAGCGTCTCTACGTGCCTAGAGTGTTGTAGTGCCACGGCTCTCCATCCATCGATGCACGCCGCTCTCTGAACCACAAAACCGTCGCTAGAGACAGTGTTACAGTCATTTTTTGTTTGCCCGGCGACTCGTCATTCGCTGGGTCGTGGCTTGGGGCTAATCTGGCGCAGTATATATACACACCCCGTGTAAGTTGTAACTTCCCACGCACAGACCACTCAAGTTCATCACGATCTGATTGATCGATGGGCCTTCATCACTGCATCCAGCTCTGTACGGGTTCTGCCCCGGCTGCCGCGGCAGAGCAGAAAGATGATGGCACCATGAGCACCAAGCTCTACCTTGCACTGTGCGAGGGGAGAACCCAGGAAGCCATGGCGCTGCTTGCTGCTGATCAAGTCACTGGTAATATTTTGTTGACACATACTCTCTCCGTTTTCCTTTAAGAAAAACGTATAAATTTTGGGCAAAACCAAAAAATGTAAAGATTAACAAAGTTTATATAGAAAATTAATATTTGCAATCAGTGGCGGACCTAGAAACCTTCGGAAGCCTAAACAAACGAATTTTTGACAAAACGGACCACTTCGACGAGTGAATTGTCAAAAAAGACCACCTCTCAAAAAAATTGTCAAAAAGGACCACCTACACCGTGGCGGCAGGCGTGCCAGGCGACACGTGTCGCCTGCCGCCACAGACGGAGGCGGCAAGTCCTGCTGCCTGAGGCACGGGAGGCACGTTGCGTGAGAACAGAAGGTGGTGGGCCTAGCCGCCATGCACTGTGGCGGCATGTTCCAGGGCATGTTGCAATTGCTCGTGCATGACCTCGGGTGCCACTGTGCGTGCATCTTGCCGCCGTACCCTATGGCGGCTGGTCCCACCTAGCCCCGTTTTCCGTGCCAGCACAGGCGTAATTTCCTTCAGAGGGCTGCCACCACCAACCGTGGCGGCAAGTGCCACGTGTCGCCTGGCGGGCTTGCCGCCACGGTGTAGGTGATCCTTTTTGACAAAAAAATTTAGAGGTGGCCTTTTTTGACAATACACTCGCTGAAGTGGTCATTTTTATCAAAAATTCTAAACAAACAGGTTTAACATGCTAAATTATAGGACAAAATCGCTTTAGTAAATCATAAAATGCAAGTGTTGCGCCGTCGGCAAGCCTAGGCGGCCGCCCGGGCTGTACAGATGCTGGGTCCACTCATGTTTACAATTTCGAATTAGTATAACTAAATACATAATAAAATGTATTTTTATATTATATTTACATAGTTCTATAATTAACAAATTGTTTTCCTATAATAATAGTCAAAGTTAGCCCTGATTGATTTTTTCAGAAAAAATATACGCCTTCTTTTAAAAAAGTTCACAGTGGTTGGGTTGATTTGACGCCTTTTAAGGTTACATGCTATTTGTGACTTATTCATCATTCATGTATAAACTATAAACCCTTTATCACAACTCACTATTTTGTTCGAGATGCCAGTGACAATACTTTCTGATATTCTGAATTTGGTATGAAATTGTATTGATAACCGAGATGCCAAAATATTTGTACCTACTGAAAGTACTGAGATTTCCGATTTTTTTTAATTAAATTGTACTGAAAATGAAAAACCTGTACAAAACGACCTCAATTACTACCGCCTAAGTCGTAACATCACAACGACCTGATCTGTTTCAGGCATAGTCAGCGGGGAGAGAAACAACGTCCTTCATTTAGCAGCGAAGCAAGGGCACACCGAGATGATCCAAGAGCTCTACGACAGGTTTGGGGACGTCAAGAACTTGGTCGCTTCCAAGAACTCAGCTATGGACACGCCGCTGCACTGCGCGGCGAGGGCGGGGCATGACAGGGCCGTGTCTCTCCTTGTCCAGCTCGCGCAGGGCTGCGGAGAGGAGACCATCTTGTGGTGCAAGAACGAGTCCGGGGACACGGCCCTGCATCTGGCAGCAAGGTTCGGCCATGGCGAGGCGATTGAGGTTATGGTCAGCGCGGCACCGGAGCTAGCTTCTGAGGTTAACGACGCCGGCGTGTCGGCGCTGTACCTGGCGGTGATGAGCAGGTCGGAGCCCGCCGTCAGAGCGATAACGGAGAGCTGCAGCCACGCGTCGGCTGCCGGCCCGAGCTCGCAGAATGCTCTCCACGCCGCCGTCTTCCAGGGCAAACGTTAGTGCTTCATCCGTGGACTCTTCAATTTGCATGCAGATTTGACTCATAGTCTGACTCTGAACCGATCTGAACATTGTCAGGAATGGTTAGGTTGCTACTGGATTGGAAGCCATGTGATCCATCCCTGGCCAGCGAAGCAGACGGCAGTGGCAGCACTCCCCTCCATTTCGCGTCGTCCGACGGCGGCAGTTCCGTCGTAGGTGCCATACTTGGCGCGGTGCCGCCATGCACGGTGCGTATGCGGGACAAGGGTGGCCTCTCCGCTCTCCACGTCGCGGCGGGGTTGGGCCACGCCCGCGTCGCCGAGGCTCTGCTGGAAGCGTGCCCAGACGCTGCCGAGCTCCGGGACGACCGCGGCAGAACCTTCCTGCACGCCGCGGCCCGGGGAGGTCACTCCAAGGTCGTGTGGCTCGCCATCAAGGAACCGACGCTACGCGGCCTCCTGAACACGCAGGACGTGGACGGCAACACGCCTCTCCATCTCGCGGTGGCCGCAGGCGCGATCGACGTCGCGGAGGCCCTGATGTGGCGCGGCAAACTGCGAGCTGACGTCATGAACAACGACGGACACACTCCGTTCGATCTTGCTGCGAAATCCACCAGTTTCTTCTCCATGGTAGGTATACGTACGCGATAGTGCAATACACTGCCGTTTAGTGCACATTCAGCACATCCCATTGTTAATCAGAAATCTATCGCGTGGTATCTTTCATATCAATAGAATAACAACTACTCATACATCGGTGTGTAGAAACTTTTAAAACATATATTTTTATCGAAACGTATAAACATGGGGCCTAGTTTTGAAAATCTCGTCGGATCGATAAAACCTAACAACGACGACCGAAGGTAAACTAGGTTTACGGCTTAAGATCTACTATATACTAAAAACTTCAGTGGCATGCATGCACGAAAATGGGTCGCGCCGTGGTAATATAGCGCGTATGTTCAAGTTTTTGAATGAATTGTTAATTAATTCGACTGTCCGTATGACATTGTGCTAAAGTTTTTTATGCCTACGTCGGCAGTTGGGTCTGGTGGTGACACTGGTTGCCTTCGGGGGGCACTCTCGCCCTCAGAGGCAGGACCATGTTGAGCAATGGAATGGCCGCGACATCATATCGAAGGGCATGGAGAAGACGTGGGACAGCCTTGCGGTGGTCGCCGTACTCATCGCCACCGTCGCCTTCACTGCGACCAGCAACGTGCCCGGATCATACGAGCAAGCTGACGACAAGGGGAAGATGATCTTCAAAGGCATGGCCGTCCTACAACGTAAGAACCTCTTCAAATGCTTCCTCGCCCTCGACAGCTTTTCCCTTCTGACGTCCGTGAGCGCGGTGGTCATGCTCGTCTTTGGGAAGGCATCTCGCTCTAACGGGTCATGGAAGACCTTCGTGATGGCGCTCCACTGCATATGGGCATCGCTGATCAGCATGATTCTGGCCTTCTATGCGGCTTTGTCTGCGGTGACAACCACGAGGGCAGTCAGCAACATCATCTACACAATTATATACGTTGCCTTTTACGGGTTGCTCATCTTTGTCATGAAGGCTGCTAGCCCTCCGGTGTCGAGGCGCACCATATTGAAGTTCCTATGGCAATGTGACTTGAAAGGAAGGCACGTTGCCCGAAGGCGTATCAGGCAGCAATATCAAGTCGTCGGTGGTTTTGTGCCCAACCTATTTTTGTTCATCGTTACAAATTTCTTAGGGTTTGTCGGTCTTGCAATAATCTTGTACCTTGCGGTACCGCGTTCTGTGTAAGACCAATTAAATTGTTAACATAGTCCATATAATTTGTAGAGATAGTTTAAATGTTAAGTTGTCTACCACAACGATTGTAGGTTTCTGGTACACCCTTCTCCCCTTCAAGAACTAGTAATGGTGCACGTGCGACACACGTGTAATCTTATGAATTTATTTGCCACCCTTTGTCACCTCGGTCTTCTGGAATTTTTTATTCCGGCGATCACGGGAGAATAATGCAAATACCGTAGAAACATATTCCAGGCATTAGAAATTTTATAATTTACATATACAATTTTATTATCCAGTCATTAAAAAAGTCTAATTTGGAGAAACATGCGATATATAGAGTTTTGTATAAATGCAAATGATCTAGTCCTCTCTATGCCTTGCTTCTATTTTTTCTCTGTCGTTGAGGTAGATTAATGTCGTACCGCCCAGGAGGAACCTATGACAGAGGGTACCTAACTTGGAGAAACATGCGATGTAATAGAAATAATTTGACACACCTAAACATGTTCTATGGTTAAAAATTGTAGCTGTGGACCTTGATGACAATAGTTGCTTGCTGGGCATAAACTACACTGAGCGCCAAAAATATAATGCATCTTCTCTGACAATAATTGTTTTTTTTTAACTGAGAAAATCAATTATAAATCGAATGGATCCAAAGTCTTACAATCATGCCTGAGAGCCTCCGCCACGCAGGGTGAAGCACGACCCAGCAACACACACTCACTCGACACACAATGTCCCATGCTAGTCCTAAGAATAGTTCCCCTTGAACCTCTGTGCCATCTAGAACAAAGCGGCACCAATTTTGTCCGTCCCTCGTGTGACGGTTTGTGTGCCTCCGGCGATTCGTGAGGCGATCGTGCGAGGTGCTTCTTCCTCGTCTAGGGTTCCGGTGATCTCCTCTTTTCCCTTCGATCTCCTCACGCCCACGCGCGCCAGTGCCTTCCCTCCATCGTTCGGTTGTCCCCACCCACAACCTCGCGTGTGTCCTAGGTCGTACGGCCGGAAAACACTGGCTCCTATTTCCGGTTTTTGGAGATCAGAGGTGCAGTTTTGTAGTTTGGTTTCTGTCCAAGGTTCATGTTGAGTTCGGATGATTCAGGCCGGGAGCAATGAAACTAGCAGGGTGGAACGGCCGGGGATTTGGGAATGACCCGGCCGTTCGTGGACTCTTGGATCTCAAGAGGGTGGAGAATCCTGATGTATTTTTCATTGCTGAAACAAAGCTTGCAGAGAAGGAGTTGGACAGATTTCGGTGGATGCTCGAGATGCCTCATATGTGCTCGAAGGATGCCGATGGGAGGAGTAGAGGTCTGGCTCTATTCTGGAAGAGGGAGGTGGATGTAATTTTAAGATCGGTGGGGAGGAGGCATATTGATGTTGATATCAAAGGGGTGGATGGTGTGATATGGCGCTTTACAGGGATCTATGGTGAATCCCAAGCTGACAAGAAGGTAGAGACATGGAAGGTACTTCGAACTCTCAAGCAGCAACATCAAAGAGGTAGGCGGTGGCTTTGTCTTGGCGATTTCAACGAAATCTTGTCAAATGAAGAAAAAAGAGGAGGGGTGCCTCGACCCCAAGCTTGTATGGATAAGTTTCGTGATGCTCTTAACTTCTGTGAACTTGATGATTTGGGCTTTGAAGGGGACAGGTTCACGTGGAGAAATCACAGCCGGGTGCACACATCATATATTTGTGAACGTCTTGATAGAGCGACTGGGAATAAAGAATGGTGTGTGTTTCCTAATTTTCGAGTGGTAAATGGTATGCCTCGACATTCTGATCACAGACCGCTCTTGGTGTACACTGATGGAGAGGACGGAAAAATGAGAAGACCAATAACTCGTAATTTCCGCTTCGAAGCTAGGTGGCTGAAAGAGGATGGATGGGAGGAAGTGATTAAAGATGCTTGGGAGAGTAGCTGGGAGTGTGGCGGTGTTGATGTGGCAGGGGCGCTCAGATCAGTAGCAGGGAAACTAACACAGTGGGACACAAATGTTGTTGGAAATCTCAATAAAAGAATTAAGGCTACAAAAGAAGAGTTGGAGAGATGCATGAAGGAAGATATATCAGATGAAAAGGTGAAGGAAGAAACAAGATTACGTTGAAAGCTTGATCAACTAGAAGACATGGAGAATACCAAGTGGAAGGCAACGTGCACATGTTTGGTGGCTGAAAGATGGTGATAGAAATACAAAATATTTCCACACCTATGCATCCGCAAGAAAGAAGAGAAATAGTGTGAAGGAATTAAAAAAGGAGGATGGGACGGTGGTGGTGGGAAATGATTTACATAAATACGTGTGCTCATATTTCCAGGAACTTTTTACCTCCACGGCTGGTGATCGAAGGACTGAACTTATTGAGAAGGTGGTGCCTCGAGTGACTACTGATATGAACAATGGCCTGTTGGGCGAGTTTAGGCCGGAGGAAGTTAAAACTGCACTCGATCAGATTGGCAGCCTGAAGGCGCCGGGTCCTGATGGCATGCAGTCTATTGTGTACAAGAAATGCTGGCATTTCATGGGAGATCAAATTGTCGAGGAAGTTCTTGCGGTTCTAACACTAGTAGGGAAAAGCTTATACGTGAGATGCTATCAGTGGCGCACCAGCCACTTGTGCGCCACTGATAGTCTCTCACCAGGTTTTCTGGATTTTGAAAAAAAAAAATACCAGTGGCGCACCAGATTGCAGTGCGCCACAGGTAAATCTTTAGCAGTGGCGGTGCGCCACAGGTAAGTTCCAGATAAACTTGAAAAATTTCGAGGTGGAGGAGAGAGAGTACCAGTGGCGCACCATCCACTTGTGCGCCACTGGTAAATTTTTTACCTGTGGCGCACTGGGGCTGGTGCGCCACAGGTATTTGTCCACAGGTATTTCCCACAGTGGAGAGAGAATGCCAGTGGCGCACCAGGCACAGTCGCCACTGCTAAAGCAGTTATCTGTGGCGCACCAGGCCCAGTGCGCCACTGCTAAATCAGTTATCTGTGGCATACTAGACCCAGTGCGCCACTGATAATATTTTACCAGTGGCGCACGAGTAATCTGGTGCGTCACTGATAACCTGGGCAGACAACTTAAATTCGCCCCACCTACCTCCACCTCCTTTATTGCAACCTCACTTCCCCCTTTGTTCTTAGCTCGAAATCTCTTCCTTCCTACCTCATTTCCTCCCATTTTGGACCAAATTTGGTCAATCTAACCACTTTTAGTTGCTAAATCTCCCTCATACACATCTCCTACATCCATGGCATAGATCTACCTTCTAAAATCTCACCCACACCTATAGATCTATAGATCTACTTTTTCTCTCCCCTCTCCAACAAGCTTGAGCTCGTCGACGTGTCGTCTCGCGGTTATCTCTTCTTGTGTGTGTAAGGTGACGACTATATGGATTGGATGATGTAAATAAAATTGTGAGATTTGTGCGAGAATGTGATTACTAAATAAATGAAAATATGAGATTTGGGTGGATGCGTTCTCAACGTCCGAAAATGATCGATGTGACATGAAAATGAGTTGCCAAATGTTGTCGAAACGTTGATTCGTTTCCGTTTCGGCAAAACTTTGGCAAACTCCTCGGTCCCATTTGTAGGGAGGTCATGCCGAAATTTTGCGTGACAACAACTAATGAGATGGTACTACTTAATTATTTTGCTTATATGTGTACCGTTGGACATGCAGGTGATAATGGTCATCATGAGTGAAAGGAAAGTGGACAGATATCTGAGACACGCGATAGAGGACATGTACAAAAATGAGGAGCAGGAGATAAGATGTCCGTGTCGAAAATGCAAGTCAATGACCTTGCACCACCCCTATTCCGGTGTAGTGCGGGATCACCTGCTCATGCGTGGTTTCATGGATGGCTCCCCTTGGATGAATGATGAAGATGATGTACAGGAGGTCCATGCAGCGCCGATGGCAGTACATGACGACGAAGGGCATCATGATGACATGATGATTGTTGAGAATAACAACGAGGTGGAAGAAGACGAAGAGCCTACCGCACATGACGATGGAGAACTGGACGTTGTTGATGCGGAGACGACGCCGCTAACTTCGTTCTTGCAGGATCCTCATTTGCAAGAATTGCTTGTAAGGCCGACGAGTAACAATAGAGCTGCTGCTAGAGAGAAATCTAAGTTGGGGCAAATTGAGATAGATTCGAATACTCCGTTGTATCCAGGTTGCAGGCCTGAGGACACCCGCTTGAAAGTATCTCTCGATGTTCTGCAGATGAAGGTAAAACACCAATGGACCGACGCTAGCGTCGACGCTAATCTGCTATACTGGAAGGATGTCCTTCCGGAGAAGAACACGTGTCCTAAGAGTCTTGACGACGCCAAGAAAGTCGTGTGCCCTCTTGATTTACCGCACGAAAGATACCATGTATGCATCAATGATTGCTACATTTTTCGGAAAGAGGACGCGGACAAGACCACATGTCCAGTGTGCAACGCTGCTCGATACAAGAAAGGGACGAAGAAAGCTCCTCGAAAGGTTGTGTGGTACTTTCCGCTCATTCCCCGTCTGCAGAGGTATTTCCTGGACCCCAAGGAAGCAAAGCTCATGCGCTGGCACGCGGATAGAAAGAAGGCACTGCTAAAGGACCCAAACCGGATGGATAAGGCAACCCTGACACACCCTTCGGATGCAACCCAATGGAAAGCATTAGACAGCTACGATCGAGATTTCGGGGCAGAGTCAAGGAACATCAGGTTGGGTGCGAGCACCGACGGACTGAACCCATTTGGCAAACAGAGCAGCACACATAGCACCTGGCCAGTGTTTGTGTGGATATACAACCTCCCCCCTTGGCTTTGCATGAAGAGGAAGTACATTCACATGAGCATGCTCATTCAAGGGCCGAAACAACCAGGCAGCGACATCAATCTGTATCTGAAGCTACTGAAAGATGAGTTGGACACGTTATGGGCACCGGAAGGGGTCATCACATGGGACACTGTCGCTCAAGAGTATTTCCCATTGAGAGCCGCCTTGCTCTGTACGGTGCACGATTTGCCCGGCTGCGGATATGTCTCGGGCCAGGTGGTTCAAGGACACCATGCGTGCGTCAGGTGCATGGACGGTACCTGTTACCTACAGCTACCGAAAGAGGGGTCTTCGAAAACCGTCTACATGGGGCACCGAAGGTGGCTAGCTGATAAGAAAGACCCGTGGAGAAAGCGTGGAGACCTGTTCAACAATGAAGAAGAGCCACGAGGACCTCCACGTAAGAGAAGCGGCGAAGAGATCAAAACGCTCCTGGATAACTGGGAAGAGTGCCCTGCGCCGGGAAAGAAGAAGAAGAAGGCACCTCCGCTCCTGGATGTATGGAGGGCGAGGTCCGTGTTTTGGGACTTGGCGTACTGGCCCATTCTCGGTACGCCTAATTGCCTTGATCTAATGCATATCACGAAGAATGTGTTCGAGAGTTTGTTTGGCACCGTGGTCAACATGGCGGAGAGGACCAAAGATGGGCCGAAAGCAAGGCGCGACTTGATACATTATGGTTTAAGGGGAGAGCTTCACGGGGGAACCCAGAAAAGGCCGGGGGAAGATCAGTCGGATGAGGAAACGGACGGTCACAGGGACAAAAGGGTTAAGAGGAACAATGACTACTATTGCCCCCCCTCCAGCTGCACTCTGCACGAGAATGAGATCAATCAGCTCTTCAAGTGCCTTCTAGGAGTCAAAATGCCTATCGGTTACGCGGGGTTGATAAGCAGATACCTAGACCCGAAGAAAAAATGCTTCAGCGGGATGAAGTCTCATGACTGTTACGTGATGATGACGCAGATCTTTCTGGTTGCAATCAGAGGGATAATGGACAAGCACGTCCGTGAAACACTTTTTGGCCTCTGTAACTTTTTCGACGTCATCTCTCGAAAGTCGATCACCCGGCAGCAGCTCGATAGGCTACATGAAGAGATCGTTGTGATACTATGCGAGCTTGAGATGTACTTCCCGCCAGCATTCTTTGACATCTGTGTGCATCTATTGGTCCATGTCGTGGATGATATAATCCATCTCGGGCCACTGTTCCTGCACAATATGATGCCGTTCGAACGGTTGAATGGGGTCATCAAAGGATTTGTTCGTAACAGGGCCCGTCCGGATGGAAGCATCATCCAAGGCTTTCTCACCGAAGAGTGCATTTCTTTCTGCACGAACTTTCTAGAACTCGAGAACCCTGTTGGTTTGCCCGTAAACAAGCACCTCGGCAAGCTACTTGGATCAGGTCACAGAAATGGCCGGAGGGATTTGCATGTGGACTTTGAAGGTCGGCGCGCCGACTTTGACAGGGCCAACTTAGTAGCACTACAACACATTGATATGGTTGACGATTATTTGACGGAGCACCAAAACTCAATTAGGAAGAAGTATGGTGATAGAGGCAAGACGAGAACGGAGGGAGAAATAATTAGAGAGCACAACTCCTCTTTCGCGGGTTGGTTCAAAGAAAAGCTTAAGGCTAATTCGCCGCCAATGATCTCGGAGGATGACATTTTCTTATTCGCATTGGCACATGGACCCGCGACCAACCTCCAGACGTTTCAAGCGTATGATATCAACGGGTTCACATTGTACACGGAGGAGAAGGACAAAAACTCTGATTATCAGAACTCGGGGTAACGGCGGAATCCTACACTGGTGACGTGCTGACAAGATACTACGGAAGGATCGAGGAGATATGGGAGCTAAACTACTCTGGAGAGAAGGTGCCGATGTTTCGCGTCAGATGGGCTAAGAACGTCACTCCCAAAGACCGATATTTCATCACCATGTCCATACCCTCAGCCAAATCAAGCGTCAACGCCACCGCACAAAATGAGCCATGGGTACTGGCTAAGCACTGCACACAATGCTTCTTCATAACCGACCCGTCCAAGCCTAGCCGTGTTGTTGTGAGGCGAGGCAAAAGGAACATCGCCGGAATGGATGGAGTCGCCAATGAGGACTACTTTGACAAGTACGGTGACCCAAATATTGAAGATTACGACAACAATAAGGAAACATACACCACAAGAAGAAGCAGGACCACGGTACCACCCAAGTCAGCAGGTCCTCCGTACACAAGAAAAAGTCACAATGTCGGGCTAAATTTTGCAACGTCGACAAAAAAAGGAAAGAAGATTGCCAAACACTGATGATTGAAGCACTTATTATTTTGTATCGCGATCAACTCATGAAGCACACTTATTGACATGAGAATTAACAACATTGTATCCCTCATATTGTATCTTAATTGTGTGGACAATTTTGGAATTTTGTTAATTTTTTTGAACATTTGAATGTTTTGAATTTTTCAAGTATCTAAAGAATATTGTCAAATATATGTGCAAAATTGTGCAATTTAAATAATTTCTGGTTTTGAAAACTTTGAAAAACATGATCTATTTTTGAAAACATTGAAATCTGTCCCAGGTTATCTGTGGCGCACCAGAAGGCTACCTGTGGCGCACCAGCTGGTGCGCCACAGATAACTTACCTGTGGCGCACTGGCGGGCCCACATGTAAGTGACAGAAAACTTACCTGTGGCGCACCACACGGTGCGCCACAGATAAGTGAAGAGGCACTTACATGTGGGCCCCCTCGCTTCTCTCCCCACCACTTAGCCAAATTTCCAACCCGACCGCGCGCGCGCCTCTCCTCGCCCCTGTGCTCTCCGTCGCCGCTTGATGGCTACGTGTTGGTGAACCCCAAGAGGAAGGTTATGATGTAGACAGCAGAAGTTTTCCCTTGAGAAATCTACCCAAGGTTATCAATCCAGTAGGACTTGACGATCTATCGGAAGGTTGTTGATGTTGACTCCCCCTGGCGCTAGGGAGCTTGCACCAACGTGGAATCTGCACAGACACAAACCAGAACTTTGCCCAACACGAAACAGAGAGGTTGTCAATCTCTCCGGTCTTGCAGAAACAAAGAGTTAAACGTATGGTGTGGAAAACAGCAGGAAAAACAGCAAGTAACAGGAAACAGATGATTGCAGCAGGTTGTGTAAACAGTATGAGGAAATTGGACCAGGGTCCACAGTTCACTAGTGGTGTCTCTCTCAGAACAGATAACTAGCATGTTGGGTAAACAAATTACAGCTGGGCAATTGACAAATAGAGAGGGCATAACAATGCAATACATGCCAAGATGTCTACTATGAAATCTAGTTGGGCATTACAACAAAGTACATAGACCGTTATTCCAACCGCATCTATGCCTAAATAATCCACCTTCAAGGCAGCATCCGCATCCTTTCAGTATTAAGTTGCTAACAACAGATTATTGCATGAAGTAAAGTGTGTAATGTAATCAATACAAGTGCCCTTGGACACTGCACCAATGTTTTATCCCTAGTAGCAACAGCACATCTACCATCTTAGACCTTTCTGTCACTGATCCAGATATCTAGAGACTGAACCCACTATCGAGCATAAATACCCCCTCTTGGAGTCACAAGCATCTACTTGGCCAAAGCATCTACTAGCAACGGAGAGCATGCAAGATCAAGAGCACATAGATAAACAACTTGAATAAACATGGTATCAATATTCATCGGATCCCAGCAAACACAACATCTAGCATTACAATAAGATGATCTTGATCATGTTAGGCAGCTCACAAGATCTAAACATGGAGGCACAAGGTAGAGAGACAACCATCTAGCTACTGCTATGGACCCGTAGTCCAGGGGTGGACTACTCACGCATCACTCCGGAGGCAGGCATGGTGATGTAGAGCCCTCCGGTGATGATCTCCCCTCCGGCAGGGTGCCGGGAAGAGCTTCAGAACTCCTCCGATCTGAGATTGACGATGACGGCCGCGACGGAACTTTTCGTGGAATATGATCGACCGTAATAGGGTTTTCGCGTCGCGGAGAATATATAGGCGAAGAGGCGGCGTCGGTGGCCGAGGGGGGCCACCACGCCATAGGGGGGCGCGGGCCCACCCTGGGCCGCGCCCTAGTGTGGCGTGGCCCCCTGGTGGGTCTGCTCCGACTCCCCTTTGGACTCCGTGATCTCCTCGTGATATTATTGACGATGTCTTTTGTTTCGTCCAATTCCGAGAATATTTCCTTAATAGATTTTCTGAAACCAAAAACAGCAGAAAACAGGGAACTGGCACTGTGGCATCTTGTTAATAGGTTAGTCCCAGAAAATGCATAAAAATGATATAAAGTGTAACCAAAACATGTAGCAATTGATATAATAACAGCATGGAACATCAAAAATTATAGATACGTTTGAGACGTATCAAGCATCCCCAAGCTTAGTTCCTGCTCGTCCTCGAGTAGGTAAACGATAAAAACAGATAATTTTTGAAGTGACATGCTACCAACACAATCTTTGATCAAATAACAATGTAATGCACATGATCTGAATGAAGTGATCCAAGCCAATGGTCTATAGTTTGCAAGCAAGTAAATAAAGAGTAAACATAAGTGATCACACAAGTGCAAACTTTCATGAATAATACTATAAAACATTTAGAGATATAATAGTCTAACATAATAGTTAGTTCACAGCAGCAATAATTCTCAACATGAAAGTGTTTGTATCAACACAAAGGAAGATAATAGCTTCAGCTTTTGCTTCAACTTTCAACATGTATATCATATAGATAATGTCAATGCAAAGAATATGATCAACCAAACACAAAGTTATGTAAAAACTGTTATACTGGAGTTGACAATGATGTTTGCTTAAGTAGACAGAAAGAAGTGGGAAAACTGACTCAACATAAAAGTAAAAGAATGGCCCTTCGCAGAGGGAAGCAGGGATTAACATCATGTGCTAGAGCTGTAGTTCCCGAAGGCATATAGAGAGCATAAAATATTGTTTTGTAAGGTAATGGTGTATACAGGTGTCAACAAATCAAATAGCAGGTACTTGTCATCTTCCATGGCTAACTAACTTTTAGAGCGGTTCCGAGAGTTTTTAGGACTGCACTTGTAACAAGCACTTATTGGTGACACTCCTCCCAACCATTTACTTTCCACAAACCATGGCTAACCGAATCCTCGGGTGCCCACCAACATTCACCATGGAGGAGTGTCTATTTATTTATTTATAGGGTGGACTAACCAGCTCTTTAATGCAAAATAAAAGGTGGAGAAGCAGATGAAGCTGCCAATCCTTGTAAATTAATTAGCATGGAAGATGACAAATCTCACTACTACGTCCTTATGAGCTTTTCAAGTAGTGACACAAAAAGGAAATGTAACAGTTTTGAGTAGTTAGTAGATAGCACATGAAGAAATTTACTTGGAATGGTGAAAACACCACATAATAGGTAGGTATGGTGGACACAGGTGGCATGGATTTGGCTCAAGGTTTTGGATGTACAAGAAGCATTCCCTCTTAGTACAGAGTTTAGGCTAGCAAGGTTATTATAAGCAAACATCATTATCAACTGGAATAGCAAGAGTGTACATAAAACACAAGGTTTGACGAACCATAGACTCCCACTGTCTTCCTTGTTAACACATAGCCTTCATCCAAAAATTATCTAGACTACTATGGACTTCCAATTATGCAACAGATTATTATAGCAGAAAATCCTTATAGTAGTTCTTCATTAATAGCCATTACTTACATGATGCACAAGCTTAAACATTAATTACTTGACAGCTCAAAACAATTGGCAAGCATCAAATTACTCAAGACAACGATCTAAAAAGATTCATGTAAGCATTTTATACCACTACCACATGCATAGCATTTTTCTGGTCCAACCAAACACCAATCAACTTATTTGACAACTCTCCAAACAGATATAAGTGAAGCAAGAGAGTACTTTCTTCAAAAGAAACTGAAAGCTCTAACAAGAGATGTATGAAAAACTGAGAGCTAACAGCAATAACAGCAACTAGACAGGAATACTCAACAAGTATAAGTGAAGCACAAGAGTATTCTAATGAAAAAGTGGAGCGTGTCTCTCTCCCAAACATGAATGCTAGGATCCAACAAGTATAGCACAGCAAACAAAACAAAACAAACTGAAAACAAAAACACACTGACGCTCCAAGGAAGAGTACACTAGTATGAAGCAATAAAAATATAGCACCATTAGAGATGACCTGATAATTTGTAGATGAAGAAGGGGATGCCTTGGGCATCCCCAAGCTTAGATGCTTGAGTCTTCTTGAAATATGCTGGGGAGGTAAGCCTCCCCAAGCTTAAGCTCTTCACTCTTCTTGATCATGTAATATCATTCTCCTCTATCAACACTTGAAAACTTCCTTCACACCAAAACTTAACAGCTTTTCTCATTAGCAGGTTAGTGCACTAAAAGATAATACTTCAAAGTTCTAGCAAAGACAAAACTCACAAGCCAACTATTTTAAACATTAGCCACTGTTACTAGGCTCAAGTGGGCACTTTTACACGAAAAGAAACCACTTAAAAACTTGTAAAAGAGAGAATGCAAAATAAAAGACAGAATCTGTCAAACCAGAACAGTCTGTAATGACGAATTTTTTCGAGGCACTTACGATGCTCAGATGAAAACTTTTGAAATAATGAAAGTTGCGTAACATCATCAGGAACATGCACAAAAAGTTTCAGCATTTTTCGATTTTTTCTGATTTTCTACTGAATTAAACGGTGACGAACAGCAATCTGTCCCAATGCAGTCCCGAAAATAAAACCAACTTTGCATTAGTAACTCTCCTTGGCACAACAAAACAGCAAATAAAAGATACAAAGGAGTTGCTACAGAGGTAAACAAGCATCCTTGACTCAAGAAAACAAAAATAAAACAGCAAATAAAAACATGGGTTATCTCCCAGAAGTGCTTTTCTTTAATGCCTTTGAGCTAGGCATGAAGAGATGCATCAAGTATTGTTAAGACCAGAGGTACCAATAGTGTTACCTTTAGACCTCTTATTCTTTTTCTTAGCCTTGGCTTTAGGGGCATTAGGAAAATGATGCAAACAATATGGAGGTTTAAATTTCAGAGTAGCTTCACCCATGTCAATGACAGCTCCCAATTGCCTCAATAATCCTCTTCCAAGTGTGATGCTCCCATTTCCTACACATTCAATGACATGATAATCAGTAGGTGTAAATACTCCCTTTATTTTAGTAACAACTCCTTGAGTAGTCCCAAAAGATAACTTGATTGAATTATCAGCTAGAGTTACAAAAGTTTCACTTTTTGAGAGTTCATATAAATTCAGGGAGTCATAAATCCTCTTAGGCATCAAGCAAAATTCAGATTTAATATCACAATGAGCATAGAAAATTGTCCCATCAATTGAAATTTTTAGTGAAGGAACCCATCCAGAAGGTTCGAATGGCATAGGGACACTTTCAAAAAGTTTAAAAGTTTCTTTAAAACTAGCCAACTCTGACTCAAGTGATTCTAGTCTTGAATGAATGTTCTCAAAAGCAGATTCTATTTTTTTATTTGAAGAGGCAGATGCTGCAATTAATTTTTTTATGGCATTGAAAGCTTGATCCCCATCATAACGAAGGAAATCTCCCCCAACTACAGCATCTAGAGCATATCTATAACAAAGAAGCAACCCAAAATAGAAACTACTAAGAAACAGACTCAAAGCCATTTTAGGTTCAGTTTTAACATAGGATTCAGAAATTCTAGACCAAGCATCACCAAAACTCTCCCCACTTCCTTGCTTAAAAGTGAAAACCTCTTCCTCAGGAGACATAACAAATAGAACTAGACATGATGAGCAAACCGAAATAAACTAGATGCAGGAATTTAATTTTTTTGGGTTTTTGATTTTTAACAGCAAGCAAAACAAAACTAAAACAAGACAAAAAACAAAGTAAAGAGATTGGAACTGAGAGACTCCCCTTTCCAATAGCCTCCAAGTCCCCGGCAACGGCGCCAGAAAACAGCTGGTGCCTGGTTGACGGGAGAGTATTTGAGGATGATGATGATGGTGATGATGAGTACTTCCCCGGCAACGGCGCCAGAAAACAGCTTGATGGCTACGTGTTGGTGAACCCCAAGAGGAAGGTTATGATGTAGACAGCAGAAGTTTTCCCTTGAGAAATCTACCCAAGGTTATCAATCCAGTAGGACTTGACGATCTATCGGAAGGTTGTTGATGTTGACTCCCCCTGGCGCTAGGGAGCTTGCACCAACGTGGAATCTGCACAGACACAAACCAGAACTTTGCCCAACACGAAACAGAGAGGTTGTCAATCTCTCCGGTCTTGCAGAAACAAAGAGTTAAACGTATGGTGTGGAAAACAGCAGGAAAAACAGCAAGTAACAGGAAACAGATGATTGCAGCAGGTTGTGTAAACAGTATGAGGAAATTGGACCAGGGTCCACAGTTCACTAGTGGTGTCTCTCTCAGAACAGATAACTAGCATGTTGGGTAAACAAATTACAGCTGGGCAATTGACAAATAGAGAGGGCATAACAATGCAATACATGCCAAGATGTCTACTATGAAATCTAGTTGGGCATTACAACAAAGTACATAGACCGTTATTCCAACCGCATCTATGCCTAAATAATCCACCTTCAAGGCAGCATCCGCATCCTGTTCAGTATTAAGTTGCTAACAACAGATTATTGCATGAAGTAAAGTGTGTAATGTAATCAATACAAGTGCCCTTGGACACTGCACCAATGTTTTATCCCTAGTAGCAACAGCACATCTACCATCTTAGACCTTTCTGTCACTGATCCAGATATCTAGAGACTGAACCCACTATCGAGCATAAATACCCCCTCTTGGAGTCACAAGCATCTACTTGGCCAAAGCATCTACTAGCAACGGAGAGCATGCAAGATCAAGAGCACATAGATAAACAACTTGAATAAACATGGTATCAATATTCATCGGATCCCAGCAAACACAACATCTAGCATTACAATAAGATGATCTTGATCATGTTAGGCAGCTCACAAGATCTAAACATGGAGGCACAAGGTAGAGAGACAACCATCTAGCTACTGCTATGGACCCGTAGTCCAGGGGTGGACTACTCACGCATCACTCCGGAGGCAGGCATGGTGATGTAGAGCCCTCCGGTGATGATCTCCCCTCCGGCAGGGTGCCGGGAAGAGCTTCAGAACTCCTCCGATCTGAGATTGACGATGACGGCCGCGACGGAACTTTTCGTGGAATATGATCGACCGTAATAGGGTTTTCGCGTCGCGGAGAATATATAGGCGAAGAGGCGGCGTCGGTGGCCGAGGGGGGCCACCACGCCATAGGGGGCGGGCCCACCCTGCCGCGCCCTAGTGTGGCGTGGCCCCCTGGTGGGTCTGCTCCGACTCCCCTTTGGACTCCGTGATCTCCTCGTGATATTATTGACGATGTCTTTTGTTTCGTCCAATTCCGAGAATATTTCCTTAATAGATTTTCTGAAACCAAAAACAGCAGAAAACAGGGAACTGGCACTGTGGCATCTTGTTAATAGGTTAGTCCCAGAAAATGCATAAAAATGATATAAAGTGTAGCCAAAACATGTAGCAATTGATATAATATCAGCATGGAACATCAAAAATTATAGATACGTTTGAGACGTATCACCGCTCGCCCGCCCCTGCTCGCCGTCTCCAACGACCACGCCGCCCATCGACGGGCACGCCGCGCCTCTCCCGCCGATGGGCACGCCGCGCTCGGCGCCCCTCGCCCTCCACTACGCCGCGCCTGTCGGGTCCACGCCCGCGCTCGGCCACGATGCGCTCGACGCCGGCGCGCCCGTCTGACTCCCGTCCGTGCTCGAGGAGCACCTCCACGCCGCCGTCGACGACCCCGGCCCTCCCTTCCCTCGCAGAGCCTCCCGTACGTGCTCGAGGTGTCGCCCATCTCTCCCTCTCCTTCATCCCCTCTCCTGCACCCTCTAGGTGTTTGCTCAAATGCCCAAGCAATTTTGTTTTGCTTTATTTTGCTGCTAGATCCTGCTAGTGCTGCTTGCTTGCTTGCTAGTTGCTGCTAGGTGCATAAATTAGGAAAATTTGAGTATATGGAAAAATTTGGAGATGAATTTTGCTAAGTTAAATATGGTCACTGTTCTGAATTGCCTTAAAAACCAACTTGAATTAAGGTGCTAGAAGTATTCAAAAAAATATTTATGTGGTTTATCATGAAGTACTATCATAGTAGAAGAGATCCATGAAGATAAATTGCACATAGGATCATGATTTGATAATTTAAGACGCCTCCGAAGTTGGTACTTTTTAATAGATGTGAAGATGTGTTTCTATGTTCTAGTTGCTGAAATTTGCAATGTTGTGATTCATATGGATGTGGATGTGGATGGAGTTGCTGAAATTTGCCGAAATGTTGATTCACTTCCGTTTCGTCCGCCTGCTATGTCTCAATATGCAGTACCAGCTTATGAAAGAGGAAACCAAGCTCATAGCGATAATGGACCCCTACCACCTGCAAGAGGGCCGCCTGAACCACAGTGATGGTGCGCGAGAAGCGGCGCTCTACATACAAAAATTCTTCATACAACATCAGGACAAGAGCCATTCTAATGCCATACTTTCCCGAGTAAGTCATTCGCTAGCCGCCATTACATGCTTTTCGTCGAGTTTTGTCCATACAATGGTTAATTTGAGTATGATGGTCTCCTTTTGCAGGAACAAATACTGTGTCCTCATTGTTGCATTTCCAAAAAGGTCGGAGGCCATTTATTTGGACTCGGGGAGGCATCATAAGAAGAAAGACTATGGACCCATCAGGAATGTTATGGATGAGGCTCTCACCGGATGCGCCTTCCATGGGTACCCGGTGGAGAGACAATATGTTAAAGAAGGAAAGCTGGTATTCGGCCACAAAACAGATTTCAAATCCGTCACGCAGCCGGAAAGCAGTAAGCTGGACGCCTTCTACGTCTTAATGCTCATCCGGGAGTATGTAAGGGATATGCAGCAACTACAGTTGCCAGGGCAACTCCGCACATGGTGCCTGAAGAACATGACGGAAGCCACTGATTCGCATCACAGACTTGAATTCGTTCGCATCCAGCATACGATTGCGACAACAATCAACGGCGATGTTCTCCGTAAGGAGGGGCTATTCTACTACGGTTCTCCGCCAGCTAACGCCGACGTTGAAAGACGCTCAGAAGATCAGGGTGACTACAGGCCATTCAACACTCTAAATGGCACGGACCCTTTCCCGCCGTTGCCGAAAAAGAAAGCGAGCAAGAAGAAGCAGTGATGGTCGCAACTTTTATTTGTGTCTTGTAAACGTTATTCAGAAAATTGTTGCTGCTGTTTCGAATTTGCTAAGTATGTTATCTAGTATCAAATGTGTGGTGAACTTGGTGAGGAACACTTTGTATTATTCATAACCATGTGATGTATGTATTCTAATATCATATGTGATGAACTTGTGTTATTCAAAAACTGTTTACTGCATGTGTGTACTGTATACCTGTACAACATATATACCTGTGCAAATACGAAATACGGTGCATTTTTAAAAAAAATTGCAAAAGTATACCAGTGGCGCACCAAGGACTTATCGGTGGCGCACTGGGCATATTATCTGTGGCGCACCATGAAACTTACCTGTGGCGCACCTCCTGGTGCGCCACTGATAATGTGGCACGAGTGAGCCATCCGTGTGCCCACCACAGCTTACCAGTGGCGCACCAGAATCAGCTATCAGTGGCGCACCGAATGGTGCGCCACTGATAAGTGAGTTACCTGTGGCGCACCGCTGGTGCGCCACTGGTAACACTTATCAGTGGCGCAAGTTTAGCGGCGCACCACTAGTGCGCCACTGATAGCATATTTTGGTGTGCCACTGATAGGCTTTTCCCTACTAGTGTAAATGGTGGACCGATTCCAATGGGGTGGAATGATACACATGTCGTTCTCATTCCTAAAGTGCAAGATGTGTCTCGTATAAAAGACTTGAGACCGATTAGTCTCTGCAACGTCCTATATAAGCTGGTTTCCAAAGTGTTAGCAAACCGACTGAAGCTAATTCTGCCGGATGTGATTTCACCAAACCAAAGTGCATTCAGGCCGTTTAATCACAGACAATGTCATGGTGGCATATGAGATCGCTCACTATATGCAAAATAAAAGAAGTGGCAAAGAGGGTTTTGCTGCGGTAAAGGCGGATATGAGTAAAGCCTATGACCGTGTGGAGTGGGCTTTTCTGGAGGCAATGATGCTTAAGCTGGGTTTTGATCGTAGATGGGTTGATCTGATCATGAAGTGTGTGTCGGCTGTTCGTTATCAAATAAAACTCAATGGTGAAGTGATGGATCATTTTAGTCCCTCTAGGGGTTTGCGGCAAGGAGATCCTTTATCACCTTATCTCTTTGTAATATGTGCGGAGGGCTTGTCTGCATTGCTTCAGGACGCTGAAAGAAGAGGAACATTTAGTGGAATGCGAATATGTCCTGCTGCTCCGTGTGTTACACACTTGTTCTTCGCGGATGATTCTCTTCTTCTGATGAAAGCGAGTAAGAGGGAAGCGAATGAACTTAAAAGCATGCTTGACTTGTATGAAAACTGCTCAGGCCAGTGTATTATTGTGGAGAAATCGTCCATAATGTTCAGCCGAAACACTCCTCATGCAATATGTGATATGGTGAAGGGAGCGTTGGAAATACAGAGTGAAGCTTGGAATGAAAAATATCTGGGCTTGCCTGTTTACATTGGGCGATCAAAGAAAAAAGCTTTTGCGTACCTCAAGGACAAGATTTGGGCTAGAATACAAGGCTGGATGGAAAAGATGTTGGCAAAGGCTGGGAAAGAAGTGCTAGTGAAAGCTGTGGCTCAAGCAATTCCCACATATGCCATGCCTTGTTTCTATCTTACAAAGAGTTTCTGTGATGAGATCAGCTCGATGATTGGTAAATTTTGGTGGAGTCAGAATGATAAAGAAAATAAAATCCATTGGGTAAGTTGGGAGAAACTGACTAGGCCAAAATCTATGGGGGCCTAGGATTTCGGGACATACACTCCTTCAATATTGCCATGCTTTCAAGACAAGTATGGCGCTTGATTCAAAACCCTGAGAGTTTATGCGCACAGATCCTTAGGGCCAAATATTATCCGGATGGCAATATTCTGAAGGCGAAACCGACAGAAGGGATTTCTTATGCCTGGCGTAGCTTGCTGCATGGAGTTGATCTGATAAATGAGGGCTACATCTGGAGGATCGGTGATGGTGAACAAGTAAACATCTGGTCTGACCCGTGGTTACCTAGAGCTTGGTCACGGAAGGTCTGTACTCCAAGAGGAGATAACCTGATAGAAAAGGTTTCAGACCTGATCAGCCCAGTAAATGGACAATGGGACGAGCAGCTTCTCAATGATACTTTTGGCGTTGAAGATGCAAGATTAATCTTGCAAATCCCGCTTCGAGACGGTGCTGAAGATTTTATTGCTTGGCATTTCGATGAGAAGGGACAACACTCAGTTAAGCAAGCATACAAACTTTATGTACAACTGCTGAAGAACAAAAGAGGTCAGGATGTGGGGTCGAGCTCTATGCAACCTGGGATGTTGAATGAATATGACAATAATTTCTGGAAACGCATATGGTCCCTTCCCTGCCCAAATAAAATTAAGATGTTCACATGGCGTATTGCACATAACTCACTTGCCTTGAGGTCAAATCTAAGGAGAAGGGGAGTAATTCTGGAAGATTACAAGTGTTTATTCTGTGGTAAAGAGCAAGAAGACGGTGCCCATCTATTTGTTAGATGTAAGGTAGTGAAGGAGGTCTGGCGTAAGAACGGTATGGAGGACACAAGAATCAAACTGGAGCAGAAGGATACAGTTGCACAAACCATGGATGCCTTATGGGAATTGCCCGAAAGAAGTCGTGTTCAAATTCTGACTGGATGGTGGCATTGGTGGAATAACAGAAATAAACTCAGAAAAGGGGAGCTTCCGGCTACCTCTGACAATGTTTTACGCCGCACTCTCAGTCAGACGGATGAATTCCTTGAATTGTTTGGGAAGAATAAGAAGACCAGGGAGGATGATCGCATGAAGTGGAAGGCGCCTGCTGATGGTTTTCTGAAACTGAACTGTGATGCATCGTTTCAAATAGAGAATAACTATGCAACCTGGGGAGTGGTCGTGAGAGATCACCAGGGCGAGGTGGTCACCGCGAGTGCAGGCAAAACTGTTGGTCTCAGAGACGTTTTCAGTGCAGAACTGCATGCACTTACACGAGCAGTTGAGGTTGCTACTTCCATCGGAGCAATACGTGTAGTCTTTGAGACTGATTCTGAACTTTGGCCATGGCACTGAATCAGAAAGGCCGTGACTTCTCCCAGCTAGCAGCACCTCTTGATGATTTGAAGATTCAGCTGAAATCTTGGTTCTCTAGTTGTGAAGTCGTGCACTGTCGACGATCAGCAAACAAAGCTGCCCACGAGCTAGCTATTCTGGGTAAAAACTGTAATGCCCAAGAGGCTGTAATCTGGGATGTTGACGTTCCGGCCAATGTGGCCGAAATTGTAGTGGGCGATTTGCCCAAGTTATCGTAATAAAGCTTAGGTGTATATTTCAAAAAAAAAAAGCATCAGAATTCACTTTTGCCAGGTTTCAGTTGGAGCAGGTGCCTTCATCTCCATCGCCAAGGTGGGACTATGGGCTGGTTTTTTCCCCTTTGCATCAACTGGTTCAGTTAACCTGTCATTATTTTGGAAAACATCATGGCAAGGTAACAGGAAAGTTGCAGATTGTTCGATACCACACTTGTCATCTCCAAAAATAATGTTTGTTTCTCAAATGCCACTCTCTCCACCAGAGATACAGCAGCTTTGCTAACAATAATTGTCTGAAAAATCAAAGTTAAGATGATTGTTACATTAGGATTGATATCTAGAAGGGCTTAATCTTGCAGTAATGCATCCCCTGCCCTCTGCAAATATGAAGGCTTAAACTACAAATAATTGCTTGCAGAAACTATATCAATATATAGCATTCTTGCATACAGCTGCACCATAAGAAAAAGAACAAGCGGTTAGTGGATAGAACGTGAACTGAGCTGGTTCCAAAGGAATTTCAAATTACCTATTACACTGAGCGCCAAAAATGTAATATCAGGAAACCTTGGCATGTGTTCATCAAGTATGACCTGTAGAAGATTGTAATCCAGCCATGTCACAAAAAGTAACCTGTAGTAATGAATAGCACATACACACATTGTGCTCATAATATGCATAATTTGATCTGTAGAACATCTGCACAATGTACAATTAGCAATTCCGAGGGTTTCTGATACCTTGGAGGAGCAATAAGCTGTAGAGCTAGGTGCAGGGGAGGACGGTGGCGTCGTAGCCACGTAGGGCAGAGCGGACAGCGGGTGCAGGGCTGCCGCGCTGGGTTCCAATTGCGACGCTGGGGGCGGGTGGCGGCGGCGAAGCGCTGGGGCGGGGGGCTCCGGCGGCGCTAGGGCGTGCGGCCGCGGGGAGGCGCTGGGGCGAGCGGCTGCGGCTGGCGAGGCGTGCGGAAAGGCGGCCGGCGGCGGCGGCGAGCGGCTGCGGCTGGCGAGGCGTGCGGAAAGGCGGCCGGCAGCGGCGAGGCGCTGGGGCGAGCGGCTGCGGCTGGCGAGGCGTGCGGAAAGGCGGCCGGCGGCGGCGAGGCGCTGGGGCGAGCGGCTGCGGCTGGCGAGGCGTGCGGAAAGGCGGCCGGCGGCGGCGAGGCGCTGGGGCGTGCGGACGGTCGGCCTCGCTGGGGCGTGCGGACGGGATTAGCGAGGGGTGTTCGATTAGCACATTGAGTTGTCCGTTCCGCCCTGTTTTAGCACTAATGACGGTGATGGTTTGGACCATTGGATGTTTTTTTGATGGCTGAGATTGTTTGGATCTGCCCCTTCTGTGTCTTTTTATAGATGTATAGATGTATAGATATAGATGTATAGATGTATAGATAAATAAATCCGGTGTGTATGTTTTTGTATACTGCCTCATGAGTACACTGTAAAAAGCCTAGAGTGATCGTCGTACCCTCGTCTTCTTCTAGTATTCACCATGGGGCTCTAGGAAGATTTTATAGTTCCAACTCGTGCATTCTGGCATCTACGACCTATGTCTCTCGTTTTTTTATTAGGGTATCTACTTCTATCTTACAACAACTTTAACAGACACCAGATAAACTCGTACCGGATATGTCATATCAGGTTGAGCCGGAACATTTTCCGGTACCGCGCCGCTCTAGTCCCGGCAGAACAAATGCGGTAAACTCGTAAAAAAACGAGTTTACCGCATTTGTTTTGCCCTCGAGCCCTACCAGTACCGGAAAACCAGTTTTCCGTTTTTTTTATCAAATTCATGATTTTGATCAACAAAGCTTTGGGAAAGACCGGATCATAACATGATTTTGATCAACATAATTTTAATAATACATCAATACAAATTCAACGTAATCAATGTTTAGTATCATACGATACAATAATCATCCATATTACAACAATTGTTTAAATCCGAATAATTAAAACAATAAAGAATGGTCAGAATTAAAACAATTGTTCAAATTACAACAATATCAAATTAAGAAAATGGGAATCTACTTCTTCCCATACAATTGCCACTAGTGCTCAATAAGATCATTACGGAGCTGGTAGTGTGTGGTATTGTCAATCATTCGGTAGGTCTCAAGAAATGTTTGGATCCGGTTCGGGTTCTTTTTAGGCTTCACTCGACCACCAATGTTGTCATAGAAAAATTCCAAGTTTAAATTCCCCTTTCTTTAATGACGATATTGTTTAAAATCACACAAACCGTCATGATATCTGAGAGCATTTTCTTATCCTAGAAACCAGCGGGACTTGGCAAACCGAGCTTGCAAAACACCTCTCTCAATATCCTTTTGGCATGCTTCTTGAGCTTTAGCATAAATGGATTATTTCTGGTTGTCCGTTCTTGAGATGGTTTTCACAAATGTTGACCAAGATGGGTATATACCGTCGGCACGATAATACCCCATGGTATAATCATGCCCATTCACGGTGTAGTTGCAAGCCGGGGCATCTCCACTAGCAAGCCGAGCAAATAGATGTGATCTCTGTAACACATTGATATCGTTGATAGAACCCGGCAAACCAAAAAAGCAACGACAAATCCTTAAATTCTCCGAAGCAACGACTTCGAGTACGATAGCAAGATGATGATGATGATGACCGGTGATTGTCCATGCCAAGCCGCCGGACAATTCTTACACCTCCAATGCATGCAATCCAAACTAGCTAGCATGCCAGACCATCCTCTTGCTTCATTCGCCGCCATCAACTTCTTCGTGTCCTCCTCATTAGAACTTCGGAGGTACTAGGGCCCAAAAACTCGGATCAATGTTTTGGCACACACTCGCACGCATTTGAGCGTGGTATCTTCGCCAATGCGAAACTATTTCATCGGTGTAGTTAGCCGGAACACCATATGCTATCACTCTCATTGCCGATGATATCTTTTGGTATGAACTAAACCTAAGCAAACCGGCGTCATTTCTCCGTTGAACGAAGTAACGAGCGTTTTGCTCTCAAGCTTTAATAATGCGACCAAATAGAGATCTACGCATTCTATAGCGTCTACGGAAGAGGTGATCCGGATAGGTCGGTACCTCGGCGAAATAATCTTTCATTAGCAACGAATTGCCGAGACCTCGGTTCCGGGGAATGCAAAGACGACCGACCGTCGAGCCTATCCTCTTCCTCTTGCCTCCTTTCTCAAATTGCTCGACGAGATGCGCCATGATCATGTGCTCTACATCATCGTCGAAGAGCATTGATACGTCTCAAACGTATCTATATTTTTTATTGTTCCATGCTTGTTTTATATCAATGCCACATGTTTTATTTACACTAATATATTAGTTTACTGAATTTTTGTGACTAGCTTATTAACAAGATGCCCAGTGCCAGTTCCTGTTTTTAGCTGTCTTTTTGTTTCAGAAAATCTCTTAAGCAAATATTCTCCGAAATGGACGAAACTTTACGAGGATAATTTTTACAAAGGAATAAAAGCACTGCCCAAATATCAGCCATAGGCGGCCCCACACCCCCCCATGCGCCACCTAGGCACGGGCCAGGGGTGGGCTGCGCCAACTGCCGTCTGGGCCCACCAGGAGGCCTCCTGCGCCGCCTCTTCGCCTATAAATTCTCTGTCTCCCGAAAACCCTAAGTACTCGATCAATTTCCACGAAAGATATCTGAGGCCGCCGACGTCGCGAACCCTAGTTTGGGAGGGTTCTGGAGCTCTTCCCGACACTCTGCCGGAGGGGAGATCATCACCGGAGGGCTTCTACATCACCATGCCAGCCTTCGGAGTGATGTGTGAGTAGTTCATCCAACTTGGACTACGGATCCATAACAGTAGCTAGATAGTTGTCTCTTCTCCTTGTGCTACCATGTTTAGATCTTGTGAGCTGCCTAACATGATCAAGATCATCTTTATGTAATGCTAAATGTTGTGTTTGATGGGATCCGATAAATTGTGGAATCATGACCATCTTTGTTCATCTATCTATATCTAAAGATATAAACAGTGAGACCCATTGAGCGCACCACATCGATTTGAGCTTTCTGGCCGTCCGATTTTTTCCTGTCCACACCTCCGCACCGTCCGATCCCCGCTGGTTCCTGGAGTCGGTAGGAACAGGGATTCGCAAAGTCGCTAACCGTACCAACCTTCGTGCACCCACTCTCGCTAACGCCCTCTCCCGATGCCCCTGGAGCCCAAGGGCCAACCCGTCGGTCTCACGCTGCGCGTTTAATCGGTGTGGCGAGATTCGCACTGCGTTCTTCCCATTGGCTGATTTTGTTTATTTACCATTCTAGGTTTTTAGCGGATGCACTGTGTGCCCCTCTGGGTTACCGATCTTCGTACGTGGTTCCTTCCCCCTCTCTCTCGCTGACGATGGGGCCGTCCCCTCCCATGGTCCACATGTCCGTTGCCCTGTACGTTTTTGTCACCGATCTCTCCTTGCATGGGTCGTTGCTGCGTATTTTCTACAGTATGTTGGGGTACGCTCGGTATTTCGCACGATCGTCGGGTACGTAACACTGTTCGTGTTTTTATGTGAAATTCGGGCCTGATTTCACCGTCCGAGCTGGCGTCTCGCCATTGGTTCCGAGTGGTTACCGACCTAATAGGGTTGCCGTGTACACTGTGATGGGGGAGGGGTATATAGTTTGCGTTCTGGATCGGATGGTTACTGCACCTTTCATTTTCCTCCTTTTCTTCTTCCTCGTTGTTCTTGCTCCGCCGTTCTCTTCTCGAGCTCTGTCGTGTTCCATAGAATCCGTTTGCTGTTCTTCCGGTCACGTTTGGTCTCGTTGAGATCAGGTTGGTTTTCTTACCATGCTTTGCTCTCTCTTTTCTTGGTCGTTCTTTGTTCATGTCGTCCACCGTGTGCTAGATCTGTGTGTTTTTGTGTTCTTTGTTGCTTGTGCGGTTTGCTCTTCTTTGTTTTCTGTGTTTATAACATTTCTTTCCTGTTTTTTGCTTTGTTTTGTCGCAGGTCGCTGGTATAAATTCGACTCATCAACCTCACCAACCTTAAATCTTGATCATCCTCGGGCAAAAAAAAAAAGAACTCCGACATTTAAATCGAATAGAAAAGATTAGTTTGCTTAGAAGAGGTGTTCCCTAGAGAACCACCACGTATTTAACCTGAGATCTCATTGATAGCTAAAATAAAAGTAAGGTTTGCTTACATACACAAAATAGTTAGGCGAACAAGGTTATAACAAAACTACCATTAGCAAAAATAATTAACTAACTAGATTTTATTTCACCTCCAAAGTGTTTGCATGTCATGAGTAATACTTATATGCTAATTTAATCGAGCATCGAATCACCCGATTTGTGGACCTATGCGCTTTTAAAAAGATATTGTCATTTTTAATTGTGAAACTTGTGGGAGAATAGAAGATTAGACGGTCCAGATGCGTCTAATGATTAACGTTGAGTGTTGAGTGACCTATTATCACCAAGTCTCATTTAATAATAAGGGTATTATCTCTGCTCATTCCCCTAAATAAAAAATCTAACACGAAATAAACCAAATAAATAAAAAGTCTGCCCATAAAAAACACATGCACGCGGGGCGACGGACGGGTCAGAACAAAATTTCTGCAATGCAACGTCAAGTGAAACAATTCGCAAAGAAAGAGAGAAAAAAAACGTCAAGTGAAACAGAGCGGGTCTCTTCTCCCCAGCCTCCCTCGCACGTGCTTCTCTCCCTCCTCGTCGCCGTCGAGCCGGCCGGTCCCCTCACTCGCGGTCACACTCCTACACCTCAGCAGTCACCACCTCCTCGGCCTAGGCCGCGCCCGCGCCGTCGTCGCCTACGATGCCCCGCAGGGCCTCCTCCACAGCAGGTTCGTACGTCGAAACCCTCCACGAACACCTGACTCTCTGACCTGGTAGTGCCAAGTCTGACCTTGCACTCTCCGATTCCGAACCCTGACTCCCAGATTCGCGCCTCAAATGGCGGAAGCGGAAGCGCAACTCCGACGCCTCCCCCTCGCCGTTGGCCGCGCCCGACCATTCCGACGACTCCGACTCCGCCGCCGCCAACGAAAACGACGACACGGCCGTCCCATCGGCAGCGGTTGACGACGCTGACCACGAAATCCTCGCCGGTGCCGCGGCCAGGGACCCCGTGCCCGACCTCCGTGAGGCTGAGGTGCTCTCCTCGGCCGAGGTCATTTCCGCCTTCCCTGCCGCGATCCGCCGCAAAGTCAACCGTCCGCACCCGTCCGTCCTGGCCGTCGTTGCAGCTGAGCGATCTGCGTATGTGGGCGATGCCTACGCCGCGGTACCACCGGCATTGGAGAACATCTCGCACGGGCAGCTCCAGGTGCTCTCTGCGGCCCTGCCTGACCACCCGTCCCTTTCGACGGATCCTGACAGGCCGTCTTCTTATGTGTGCACGCCACCGCCCCTCATGGAGGGGCATGGCGTGCCCAAGCAGTTCCAGGGCCGCCTCCATGTCGTGCCCAAGCACTCAGGTTTGCTCGTCGCGACAAAACTCTGAATTGCTGAGTTGCACTGGGAAACATTTGTTGGTTTAAGTTCACTGCAACATGAATTAGTTTACAATTTGTAGATTGGTTCTCTCATGGGAAGGTGCACAGGCTGGAAAGGCAGGTTGTGCCACACTTCTTTACAGGGAAATCTACGGGGCACACACCAGAGAAATTCATGATGTTAAGGAATAAAGTGATTGCGAAATATTTGGAGAATCCGGGCAAGAGGCTTGCTTTTGCGGAGTGTCAGGGACTTGTTGTTAACAAAGGTGAATTATATGATCTGAGTAGGATTGTTCGGTTCTTGGACGCCTGGGGGATCATCAATTACCTTGCGGCTGGATTGGTGCACCGGGGTCCGAGGGTGGCAGCATCACTTCTAAGGGAGGAACCAGCAGGGGAGTTGCAATTGTTGACTGCACCGCTGAAATCAGTTGATGGTTTAATTTTGTTTGATCGGCCAAAATGTAGTCTCCAAGCGGACGACATTTCTTCGCTGTTAACATCTTCATCAAACTTGGAGGTGGTAGATTTTGATGCTTGTGCTGAGTTTGCAGAATTGGAAGGGAAGATTAGAGAGCGGTTATCACAGAGCTCTTGCAGTTATTGCTCACAATCTTTGCGCAGTTTGCATTATCAGTCGCAAAAAGAGGTGCTCATCTTCATATTTGCATATACATGTTCTAGTCTCTCTTTTTTTCATGCGTAGGAAACCCTGGTTTTAAAATTTCAGTATGGCATGTTTGGTGAATGATGTATAAATGACCTACAATACTATTTTAGTTTTTGATGTAATGAGTAGGGGAAAATTTCCAAGGCTGTGCCACTCTTTCAAATCATTTACTAGTCACCTTTCTGTTTTTCTCTTATGGGTATGAAGCTAGTGGTGACAAGCTTATTGTTTGGCTGCTTGAGCAGGTAGATATTGTTCTTTGCTCTGATTGCTTCCATGATGCAAGATATATCACCGGACATTCAAGCTTACATTTTCAGAGATTCGATGGTGATAAAGATGGATCAGGAAATGATGGGGATAACTGGACTGATCAAGAAACACTACTGTTGTTGGAGGGCATAGAGAAGCACAATGACAACTGGACTAACATTGCACACCATGTTGGAACAAAGTCAAAGGCACAATGCATTTACCATTTTATTCGTCTTCCAGTGGAGGATAGTTTTTTAGAGAGGATTGAGGTTCCAGATGCATATATGCCATTTAGAGTTCAAACCAATGGACAACCACATTCAGATTCCTGTGGGAGTACTTCAGGTCTTCAACATCATTAAGTTGCTATTAGCTCCAGAATTTCGAATATTTAGTTATTTTTCCACCTTTTGTAAAATGTGTGTGATCTAACATTGGAAAATTGTTTTATTCCCTATCCAGGAAATCTGCCTCTAAGTGTTCAACATGGAAACCAACTTCCATTCATCGGTTCTTCTAATCCAGTCATGTCACTGGTAAGTTATGTTCACCACTTCATATTAGACAACTGATGTACTGACTACTCTATGCAAATAAGATATACAGCAAAGTACGAACTATAAGTACTAATCGAATATTAATTAAAAGTTTCAGCATTATCCTGATTATTTTTAAATACCCTGTTCTCTAGTTGAGTTTGTCTTCACATGAATCATGCATCCTCTGCCTAAACTAGTTTCCTTGGAAGTTTCTTAGGCTATTAAGGCTTGCATTGCATCGGAGAACTGGTTGTAGAGTACTGCATTTTGCTCATCCTCATGACCAGAATATTTGTAGGCTTCTGTTTCTTTGGTCTCACTATTCATTAATATTCTGCAGGTTGCATTCTTGGCCTCTTCAATAGGACCAAGAATTGCAGCATCATGCGCGGGTGCAGCATTGTCCGCCTTAACAAGAGATGATGATCCGAGGTCAGCCATCTTTCTTATATGAGTATTATTAACATAATAAAAAACCAAAGGGTTGGCACTTTGAATATGCTGCAACCTCAAGTGGAGAAAAAATTCTGTTTGGTGATGATACTTCGACTTCTGGTTTTGCTTCCAATTCCCTTGACATATTCTGCTATAATTTGGTTTTGACTTGCCTTTTGTTGAAGGGTGATTTCTGGCATGCATGCTGATGATAGGGCCCATGGTGCACGTGCAGATTTTCCTGGCCAAAATGGTAGCTCTTTCAAAATTTATTTTGCTGTGAAATCTCATCTATTTATTCATTCAAAAGTTTTCCATTGAATCCTCTTCTATAACAGGTGCTTCATGCTCCATTTTTCCAGAAAATGTGATGCATGCTGCCCTGTGTGGTTTGTCGGCTGCGGCAATGAAGTCTAAACTCTTTGCGGATCAAGAGGAACGCGAAATCCAAAGACTAGTTGCTACCGTGATAAATCATCAGGTTAGTCTGCATGCTGCCACTGCTTTTGGTGTGAACTGACACTGCTGATTCTATATAGATTTCTAGTACTTGTCAAGTCCCTTAAATTTTTTAGTTTCCTTTCACTGATAACTGGAAGCTGCATGAAAATCTTTCTACAATCGAAGTGTCATGGGGGTAATTTCCTTTACTATCCTAATTTGATGGTAAAAATGGTGTGCCTTAAGGGGATCGGGAAGCAGCTGAATGTGATAGCCAGAGAACTAGGAATCATCTGCATAAGGGTTAGCTGCTAGTGTAAAATTAAGATTCGTTTACTAATTGCTACTCAGGATCGTTAAACCTATTGATAAGTTGAACTCCATACTTGGCATAAGATCATTATACTACAACGTGGTTTACCCAATACGGTTCTGTTCCTATATGAAAAACATTTAGGTGTATTAATTGTTTAGAAGTTGCTCGATGCTGAAATCAGAAGTGGGTTGGAAGGTTTTGGCCTTATGCCCACATTTTTATACCTGAAACCAGGGCGGAAGTTAAAGTAATGATCTTTTGATGCTTAGATAATTATTCTAATACTATCTGCAATACTGAACTTGCAGTTGAAGAGGTTGGAGTTAAAGCTGAAGCAGTTTGCTGAAGTTGAGACCTTGCTTTTGAAGGAATGCGAGCAAGTGGAGAGAGCGAGGCAGAGGATTTCAGCTGGGCGTTTCCAGGTGATGTCAGCCCGCTTAAATCCCACGGGAGCTCGCCTGCCCAACGGTGGCAGTTGCACCACAACATCCAATCCAATGAATACAAGCCCTAGACCGGTGGCCATGCCGACTGAAGCCGCAATACCAGCAGCCGCATACAGCAATAACACGCAGGGGCATGGTCATCCTCAGTTGCAGAGGCAGCCGCAGATGCTCTCGTTTGGGCCTCGCTTACCGCTCTCGGCTATACAGACTCAGCCTTCTGCACATGCTTCGAACATTATCTTCAGCTCTCCTGTCATGCCAAATTCGGCAACGCCCAGTCACAATCGTATACCGTTGAGGCCGTCTTCAGGAAACAATTAGTCTAGGATAGGTAGTTCATAAGATTCCACTCAGCGTAGTGTTGTTAGCTTTTATTTGAACGAGTGTTGTTAGCTAGCTTTATATGATCTTCACAAGCATCTCATTGCAACTCAAAACTTTCTGTTGGCAGTGTGAGTATTTATGTAGAGAAAATGCATCCGGATTGGCGAGCAATGATTGTTTTCCTAGCGGTAACTGTCTAAAACTCGACCAAATCTGCCTTTTCACTGTCTCTGAATCTGATGTAAACTGGGGTGACCAATATTATTGCGGTTTCAGTTGTACCTATGGAATCTGGGACTAACCCACTGGAACAACAACAGACATATAAAGCAAGCCTACATGGAAACTGAGTTCAGGTAAAGAAAAGCAATCAAATCAGGCAGTCGATAAGGTTACATATATGGCACTCTGGAATCGACGTGACCTCTAGATTTACGGCGGCCGTACTCATCAGTCGTCTTTTCCTTGATTTGGCCCATCCGGAAGATTACCCAGACAAAGTAGGCATATATCACGATCGCAACCACGGCCCCAATAACAAATCCCCCGGCGGGCAGTACGGCGTTCTTGGCATGAAGAACACCCGGCGCGGCGGAGCGGATACGACGCGCATAGACGCCGAGTAGGATCTGCGGGGATGGATGGATCCGTCGCCTCATCGCCGCCTTGTGGCGCCACCGGACGCGCCCGCTGCCGGCTGCGTTGCCTGACTTTGGGATCGCTGGGTGCCGTCGCCACGGGAGTCTCTTCTTTTGCCTCGTCGAAATCTTTGATTTTGGTTTTGCTGGTTCAAGGTACGTTCGTGCAAACCTGCGTGTATGCGCAGGGGCGAGTTTGCGACGTTACCGGGTCAGAGATCTGTCCGTCTCGGGCTCAAGTGCTCAACTGAAAGTTCCGGGAGGGACCGGTACAGTACTTTTCTTGAGGCTTTTAGATACTCTGTTTTTTATTCTTTTATTTTTTATATTCTTTTTTTCGAATGGAACTTGTATTACTTAAAACATCAGGTATTACAATCTCAACATGTGCTCATAAAACCCTCTGGAGCAGAGGCAAGCCACACATCCGTATAAGAATTTGTTCTTGCCTAATTGCCATAAAATAACTACTAGTGTTCACGCAACTCTTAATATGAGTAATGCAAGTTTGTCGAACATTCATCAAGGTTTTTATCTCCTCTATCATTGTTGAATAGACAGATCGATCCAACTCTTTATTATTCAGCAAGTTGGTTATCTCTAGACAGTCCACTTCGAGAAATAATGCTTGATTGCACCGGTGAAGTGCCAACAAAATACCTTCCAAAAGAGATATATACATATCCTACCTGCTTAATCGAAAAGAGAGTATTCTCTGGATCTTTTAAAAAAAGACTCCGCCATAGCCATGGCCCTTGAACACAACTCCAAATCAAATAAAAAAATAAAGAATTGGAACTCCTAAAACCAGGGGCGTGGACGAGGCCACCCTGAAAGTTAGGCTTATTTGTTGCTATAGTACAACATTGTAATGTATTGTAACTACAGTACACCAGTATCAACCCCCCCACCCCCCACACTTTTCTTAGCTCTGCGATAATACCATATGAAGAAGGGATGAGAAGCGCACCCATAGAAGACACCAGGAAGGGCTTCTCAAATTCAAGAAATTTGCAACTGCTCATGAATATTGCTAGCATGGCAGAAAGAGATAGAATCAGATAATGTAGCTCCGAAAGACTCCATCATCCTATATTGTTTTAATTCTTTTGCTCGTTTCCTCATCTTTGAGTATCTGACTACTCGATTAATAATACTATGCTAAGCTTTCTTAAGTATTGTGGCGTAATTTGCGGAGGATGATGAGTTTGGTGTCTTTAGCTCGTCAATTTGTTGAAATGGATGTCTTTAGCTACTCAACCAACTCAATGATATTCATACAGAGTGTTATTTTGTTTTCACAGAGCAATAAAGATCATATGCAATTTTAATCTTGAAAACCACAGAATTATCATCGAAATTAAAATTACCATAACCACATTGTTGGGGGGATAATAACCCGGTATACTCATGACCAAGGAAGAATCAGTCGGACGGCCCAAGGCCTGGACCGGGTGATGTGTACAAGATGTGGGCCGGGTTATAGCTGGGCCAATATGCCTAACATGACTCGTCCCTAGAAGAAAAGACCTAGAAGAACTGGAGTCCGAGTGAAGGAAGGAACCGGGTGACTTGGAGGCTACGGAAGGTCAAGAAGAACCTAGAGTAGGACTCCGGGCTCGTATGTAACTCGGTATTCATTATAAGTTCGGGAGACCCGACGTCTATATAAACGGGCTCCCAGAACATAGATAGACAAGTCTTAAGCCTTAAGCAAGTCATAAGCAGTCTAGTAACCCTAGTTCGATATCACCGCTATCAAGCGAAACCCTTGTAACCTGTCTCGTAACCCGGCTCTATTGTCGTAGCCGAGTTACCGGGACCTTGAGATCAATAACATAGAAGCAGGAAGTAGGTCTTTATCTCCAATGGAGAGGCTGAACCTGGGTAAACCCTTTTTCCCCTACGAGCGTGACAATCTCCTGAAGGACCAATGCGCCTTGCCCCAATCATCAAGTTACCCTATGGTAACATCTGCCGTGATAACCCCACGACAGATGGCGCCCACCGTGGGGCCTGTGACCAAAGCTGTCCTCATCAAGGGAGAAGCTCTGCGAGGGATGGAGAACCTCGTGATCGGCGAGGTCAGGATGGATCAGCACGGAAAGCGCATCGTCGACGATTCTGGCTGGAAGGAAGAAGCAGATCTGCTGGAAACCGGCCGGGTGATCCCGTTCGGTCGGATCAACGTCTTCGTAGGTATGATTAATGCAACTCAGCAAATTGATGACGAGGTTATGTGCGACTCCGTTTTAGGGGCAGCCACCATCGTCCAATCTGATGGAGAAGAGTCAGTCGGAACAGGAGGTTTCGAAAATCAGTCGGACATCCAGGCTTGTGAGCCGGAGTGCCGACGCGAGAAAGATTTGGATACAGATACTGAATCGATCTTACCGTTGTTTGACGAGAGATTTGGGTACGAGGCTGATGAGGAAGATTATGAGTCGGAGCCAAGGACCATGAAGCGTGCTGCGGTGCACACCCTGATGAATCACAATGATGGGACAGAAGCTTCAGTGAGTGAGGACGATGTCACGCGCGCGGCCAGAGAAACCAGAGAAAGAGTTCAGCGTCATCCGACCTTTCAACCGGGTGATGGCTCGGAACAGCCGGTTTTGATGGAAATTCCACCAGTTTTGAGGCCCTTGGACTTTGACGCTACAATAGTTACCACCCCAATCACACCAGATAACACAGCAACCCGGGTGCAGCAATTGGATACGTTACGAATCACGCTGGAGAATCAACAGAAGGCTTTATTGGCGGAGCAGCAGCGCATGTTTAATGAGCAACAAGAGATGGAACGGGATCGAGCCCGTGTGGAGCGAGAAAGGTTAACAGAGCAGAATCGCCATGAAGATCTTACAGCAGTACATCAGAGGAGGCACCAGACCCGGGTGATGCCAGGCATGACCTTAGATCCAACAAGATTGAACTTTGCATCACCAAACAGAGCTCCCAATGTCACTCGGCCTGAGCCAGCGCCGGTTGGAATCGGGCATGGAATCATGGTTAGAGCAAATCAGGGAGGAAACGGGGTGCCACCCAACACTCGGGCGGGAGCTCAGCAAAATCAGAACACAACGGCTGCGGGTGGTATGCCACCACCAGCAGATCGGTTCCACACGCCCAGTGGTCACTACTCAAATCCGGCTGATAACGTGTACGCAGCAACATTAGCATTATGCCGCATGCCGATTGATCAATCGCCAGAGGGAGAAGAAGCACGCAGGGCAATTGAGATGTCGAAAACCGCGATCACGCAGCAGGGCAACATGTCGGATAAGAGTGGAGCGTTACATTCAACACCATACAATAGCCGAGTCAACCGGAGTCATCACGGAGAAACGCCGAGGCCAGCCGGATCAGGCGTCAGGAACGGACAGCAGAATCAAGGTCACCCGGCGCCGCAGCCTCAACGTTCGGGACAGCATCAGCAGAGGTCAGCTCAGAATCAGCCGGCGCCGAGGCCGCATCAACCGGCCCCATCCCAGTCTGTGGCCCAAGCGATTTTCAACAGTTCAAGAGCACGGCGTGCGGCGAGCGCAAACCCGGCTTTAGGTGTCGCCGGAGGAGCCGGAGGACAACCTGAAGCAGGAGTGATGGGCAACGCACCAAATACCGGGTCAGGTTTGCCGTTAGTTTCTTCATTACTTAACCCGGTTGGAACTAAATGTCTTTCAGATGCTATCAAGAGTGAACCTTTTCCTGAGAAGTTTAAAGAGACTAGCAAGGTGACGAATTATGACCCCAACATGGATCCAGAAACATGGCTCAGCAGTTACGTGTCGTGGTGGTGTCACAGCAGATGTCATAGGTATGGCTAAGTGTGGGGCCGAAAGGACGCTGGAGGTATCCGGGGAGGGCTTGCACGCTGAGAAGCGCGCACGGACGAACATCGAACCAAGAACACACAAGCACACACACGCGATTTACCCAGGTTCGGGGCCCTCGTGAGGAGGTAACACCCCTACTCCTGCCTGCCTCTCGATGTATATGGGTGAAGCACAAGCACAAGTACAAGATCTGCTCCTTGAGCTGTATTGCTAGACTATGAACAGTGGTACGAGGTAGAAGATGAAGCTAAACACAAAGGGGGCAAATGAGCTCTTTTTCCTTCCGTCCCTCACGCAGGAGGAGGTACAGGGGTACTTATAGCAGTCCTGGTGGCAACGGCTCTGTCCTCCACGGTGGCAACATGTGCTCCTGCAGAGATCTCCGGGATTCCTACAGGAGACCCGCGCCTCCGGGATCTCCGGGTCGTCTCTGCCATGACAGGACCCTTTCTGTCTTGTCCCAGCTTATCCGGGTTGTCCCTGATACGTCTCCAACGTATCCATAATTTCTGTTGTTCCATGCTTATATTATACCATTTGCTACATGTTTTATATACATTTCATATCACTTTTATGCATTTTCTGGGACTAACCTATTAACAAGATGCCACAGTGCCAGTTCCCTGTTTTCTGCTGTTTTTGGTTTCAGAAAGTTACTTCTGGAAATATTCTCGGAATTGCACGAAACAAAAGGCCACGTCCCTATTTTTCCAACACGTACACGGAGTCCGAAGGAGAGACGAAGACTCGCCATGAGGTGGCCAAACCACAGGCCGGCGCGGCAGGGGGGCCCACCGCGCCGCCTGGTGGTTTGGGCCCCTCGGGGGTCCGCCGACATCGCCCCTTCGCCTATTTATTCCCCGAGACGTGAAAACCCTAAAACACCGAGCCTTTCATCCAGAACATATTCGCTGCCGCCGCCGTCGTCAACCCTAACTCGGGGGGGTTCTGAAGCTCTTCCCGGCACCCTGCCGGAGAGGGGAATCATCACCGGAGGTCTCTACATCGCCATGCCCGCCTCCGGAGTGATGTGTGAGTAGTTCATCCTTGGACTATGGGTCCATAGCAGTAGCTAGATGGTTGTCTTCTCCACTTGTGCCATCATGTTTAGATCTTGTGAGCTGCCTATCATGATCAAGATCATCTTATTGTAATGCTACATGTTGTGTTTGCTGGGATCTGACTTATATTGATACCTATGTGGAGCTGAATATTATATTATCATGTCTATGTCATTTGTGATCTTGCATGCTCTCCGTTACTTGTTGAAGCCTTGGCCAAGTGAATACTTGTGACTCCAAGAGGGGGTATTTATGCATGATAGTTGGGTTCAACCTCTATTTAACCTGGGATAGTGACAGCAAGTTCTAAGGTTGTAGATGTGTTGTTGCCACTAGGGGTAAAACAGCAATGCTTTATTCAAGGATGAATGTATTGTTTACATTATGCACATTACTTAATGCAATTGTCTGTTGCTTGCAACTTAATACTGGAAGGGGTACGGATGTTAACCGGAAGGTGGACTATTTAGGCATAGATGCATGCTGGATAGCGGTCTATGTACTTTGTCGTAATGCCCAAATGAATCTCATAGTAGACACCACAACTCGCACATGCATGTTTTATGCACTTATCAATTGTCAATTGCCCAGCTGTAATTTGTTTACCCAGCATGTTAGTTATCTTATTGGAGAGACACCACTAGTGAACTGTGGACCCCGGTCCATTCTTTTATATCTGAAATACAATCTACTGCAATCATTGTTCTCTACTGTTTTATGCAAACAAACATCATCTTCCATACGATACGTTTAACCCTTTGTTTTCAGCAAGCCGGTGAGATTGACAACCTCACTGTTAAGTTGGGGCAAAGTAATTTGATTGTGTTGTGCAGGTTCCACGTTGGCACCGGAATCCCTGGTGTTGCGCCGCACTACACTCCTTCACCAACACCTTCGAAGCAACCTCGTTTTCCTACTAGTTCGATAAACCTTGGTTTCATACTGACGGAAAACTTGCTGCTGCACTCATCATACCTTCCTCTTGGGGTTCCCAACTGACGTGTGACGTTACACGCATCAAGCATATTGTCTGGCGCCGTTGCCGGGGAGATAGAAGCAACACCGCAATATATTCCCTCGTCAACTTAGCGCCAGCAGTCCCATCCCGGGATGTCGGTCTGTCAGGCTCCGGGTTCTCCGGCCAGGCGTGCTCCTCTGCCAGGCTCCGAGATAAGATTTCTTTTCTTCCTTAACCCGGCAAGGATATGCCTGGTTTCCTTCCTTGACCCGGCAAGTCTGTGCCGGATCATCTTCGTCCCTTCCCTGCACATGAGAATAAACAAGAGCAGACCGACGATGATATGTCGGTTAAGATGACTCAGCTAACATGACCCAGCCTAAGTGACTCGGTTGTCATAAGCCGGTTTGTATTACGCCATGTCTCGGTCCCTCCGGGGCTTGGTTGACCCGCTTTGACCTTGACCCGGTCCACTCTTTAGGGCTCTTTACACCACAACTTACCCTACCCGGGGGTAGCCCCCCGACATTACGAGATGGCGATGAGTATTCGCAATGCCACGGCCAACTTGTGCGCGAGATACATGTACCTGATGATGAGTGAAGGAGCAGCAAAGTTATGGTTCAATGGATTACCCGAGAAATCTATCAATTCTTGGGATGAGTTGAAGGCATTATTTGTCAAGAATTTCAAGGGCACGTGTGAGAAGTTGTTCACTATAGAGGATTTGGAGCGATGTTTCCAGAAGAAAGGCGAGTCAGCGCGTCACTGGATGCGCCGAGTTACAGCCATCATTCACTCATCAAAGGTAATTACACCAGCTGCGGCCGTGTCATCAATGGAGAAAACCTGCATATATGACCCGGTAATTCAGAAGATGGGTCGACTGAGGGCCACTGGCGAAGCAGAAACAATCACCATGGGGCAGCTGATGGAAGCGGCTCATAAGCACGCGTCCACAGACAAGACCCGGGATGATGATGAAGATAAGGGAAAAGGAAACGTCAACAACGGAGGAAAGAACCACAATGGCAACGGTAACAACGGTAACAACAACAACGGAAACAATAATCACAATGGTAACAATGGGAATAGCTCCAAAAGGCAGCACGAGGGTGGTTCAGATTTGGTGGCAAACACAAACATCGGGTGTAACAAGTTTCAGCGGTGAGACGATAATTATCGAGGCAATAACAACAATGGCAATTACAGGGGAAATTTCCGAGGACCGGCTAACCCCCAGGAAGCATTCAACATGCCGTGTCCACGTCATAGTAGGAACGGTAAACCGGCAAATCACTCTTTGTCCCAGTGTGTTGATCTTCAGAGATGGAAGAACGAAGAGTTTGCCAGGATGAGTATGGGAGGAAACGGCCCGAGGCCGGGTAATGGAAATAACCCGGCCAACGGACCACAAGCTGGAGGAAATACTGGAGGACCACCCGGCCCGGATAGCGGATCAGCCGGGCTAGGTTTCCAGCAAAACCCCAAGGAGTTAAATCGAGAACAGTATCATGTTACAGTTTCCAGCACTAGTCGGAGAGATCAGAAATTGAAGAAAAGAGCTGTCAACGCTATTCTTCCCGCAGTTCCGAGATATTTGAAGTGGTCCGAGTATCCGATCACTTGGTCTAGAGAGGATCACCCGGCCCGAGTAGATGCACCTGGAGCGTTGGCTTTAGTTGTTGCACCTCAGGTTTCGGGCTATATTTTACACAAGGTTCTTATGGATGGAGGTAGTAGCATCAACATTCTGTATTGGGATACATTCATCCGGATGGGTCTCACAGCCAAACAGCTTCACCCTTCCAGTACTATCTTTCATGGTATTGTCCCTGGAAAGTCGGCAAAACCAGAGGGAACAATAACATTGGAGGTCGCGTTTGGAGAATCAAAGGATAATTTCAGGTCTGAGATGATTTGCTTTGAGGTGGTCAAATTGAAGAGCCCTTATCATGATCTCTTTGGCCGCAATGTTTTTGCTAGATTCATGGCGAGGCCGTGTTATGTGTACCTAAAGATGAAGATGCCAGGTCCAAACGGTATTATCACAGTCAATGGCAGTCGTGAGTTGGCGTTACAATGTGAGGAAGGTGATGCTGTTATGGCAGAACAAGCCTGTGCGGAAGAGGAGTTGAATTACTACAAAGCTACCACAAACCCGGATGATGGGACAATTTTGAAGAAACCAATGACCGAAGAGAGGGCGAAATTCAAAGCGGCTCAAGATACCAAGATGATTGACTTCGTGCCGGGTGATTCGTCCAAGCAGTTCTCTATCGGGTCAAATCTGACTGACAAATAGGAAAGCGCGCTCATCGAATTCATCCGTGAGAATCGGGATGTCTTTGCACTAGTACAGAACGACACATCGGATACCCCTCTATGGAAACGACATGTGTTAGGCGACAGAGAATCGCGATTTTAGCGTTGCGGACGAGGCCTGGCAGAGGCTGGTCCGTCAACATTGGTTACGGAGAATTTTATATCTCCGTTACCAAAAGTATTGGCAACGGTCATAAATTTGTCTCCGTTTTCAATATGTATCTCTATGGCTACGGTTGTTTATGTATATCCGTTTGCGATGTGCTTGGGAAATTGCAGTTGCAATCTGGAAGCGCGCCTGTTCAATGCGGCTTAATTCACGAGGGATTGGAACGGCCTGATCGACGCTAATAAAATGTGACTGGAACCACGCGAAGCCAGGCAGGTCCCGCATTCTCCCCTTCGTTCTCTCTCACATTATCTACCACACTAGCACAACCGCCATGGCGGAACCCTGGTGGCCGAACGAGGAAGTCCCGAGCGACGACGCGAGCGCGGAAGACCGCGGTGAAGTTCCATGGTGGGATCAAGACGGGCCGCCGGACTCGGACCCCGACGACTCGGACCCGCCATCTTCACGCTCTGTAGAAGACGACTCCGACGACTCGGACCCGCCGTCTTCACGCGAAGGAGAAGACGACTCCGAAGAGGATGAGTCGCCGGAGGAAGAGGAGCCGGAGGACCCGCCGGAGCCGTATTATTCTAGCCAGGAAGAATACGACGCCGACGACGAGGAGGCGTCGGAGGAGGCGCCGGAGGAGGAGGCATCGGAGGAGGCGCCGGAGGAGGAGGCGCCTGAGGAAAAGGCAACCGGCAAGAAGCGACGCCGCACCGCGGATGACAATGGCGCGGAGGTAGGGCGTAAGCAGAACAAGTAGAGTAGATAGTTAGTTCAATTACTCTATCGATCCTTTGTAAGTAGGCCCAGTGTGTCAGTGAAGAAATTAGAGAAAACGGTTGTTTATCGCCTCCGTTTGCGATGTTATTATATGCTATAAATGTGCCACTGCGGCAACCCTAACGCTCTCGCTCTCACTCTCACTCTCACTCCACAGTCATAGTGTGGCGGCGGCTCCAGACCTAACCCTTATCTCGCAGATCTGAGCGGCGCGTCCGGCCGGCATCGCCGCCGTGCATCTTCCCCCAGCGGCGCGTCGGCGCATCTTCCCCCAGCGGCGCGTCGGCGCATCTTCCCCCAGCGGCGCGTCGGCGCATCTTCCCCCAGCGGCACGTCGTGAGCCGCCGCGCATCCCCCCCAGCGGCGCGTCGTGAGCCGCCGCGCATCCCCCCCAGCGGCTCGTCGGCGAGCCGCCGCGCATCTTCCCCGAGTATGTCGCCGACGCGGATCTACTGGTCTATTGCCGTGCATCTTCCCCGGGTATGTACCCGACTAGATCTTACATTTTGTTTAAAGTAGCACAGAAAACTTGTCTAGTATTTGAAGTCTAGTATTGTGTTCTGTCTAGTGCCGATGATGAATACACCCCTCGACACTAGATCTTACATTTTATTTAAAGTAGCATCTACTGATCTAGTATTGTAGTACTGTCTAGTATTGTAGTATTGTGTTCTGTCTAGTATTGTAGTACTGCCGATGATGAATACACCACTCAACACTAGATCTTACATTTTTTTTAAGGTAGCATATAAAACTTGTCTAGTATTTGAAGTCTAGTATTGTGTTGTCACTAGTACAGAACGACACATCGGATACCCCTCTATGGCAACGGCAAGAGTTAGGCGACGGAAAAATGAGCTCCGCGCGCTTCCGCGAGTGTGCGCGCGTCGATGGGCCCGACACAATGGTAACGGAGGCTGAAAAGATCTCCGTTGCTCATATATAGGCAACGGAGGAAAGAATATCTCCGTTGCTGATATTTCCACATCAGAAACGGAGATCGGTCTATCTCCGTTTCCCATGTGAAGGCACATTAAGCGGTGCCGGTATTAATATCTCCCACTCCAGTACTGTATCTCACTCTCACTCTCAGTCTCACTCTCCTCAGTTCCTAACCCTAGCCGCACACGCTCTCCTCCTACTTCACCCATCAATGGCGAACCCCTCCGGCGCCGACGGAAGTCAGGATGGAGCATCTTCCTCCTCCCACCCTCCGAGGCGCAGCCCGGATCTCCCCTACAACTGGGGCGAGATCCCCGGCGACTGCGGTCGCGAGTTCATTTTGAGCCGTCAAATCCCATCCGGATCCACGGCGGCGGCGGCCACCGACGCCCGGATCTCGTCCTCATCGTCCTCCTCGGACGATGAGGACGAGGATCTGGAGGTCGGTCTCCTCCTCTCTCGCGCCTCCTTTGAGCGCGAGCGCGCTGAGGGTGTCATTCGGGCGTCTGCGATGCAGAGAGCTATCCGCATCTCCGCCGCCGAGCACGCGATAGAAGCCGCCGAGGAGGCGTTGTTCCAGACGCGGCTCTGGGCGGCCATAGACCGCTCTCTTCTCCCTGGCCAGGGCCCTGGGCCAGATGCGGCGGCGGCAACGGTGGCGGCGGCGGAGGAGGAGGAGGAGGATGAGGAGGAGGAGGAGGAGGAGGACGCTCCGGTGTTTGAGCAGGATGAGGTCTCCTCTGACGTCTCCTCTGGCAGTGGCTCCGGCGCCGACGCCGACGCCTGGGACGCAATCCGCGACGGAAAGCGACCCCGCCTCGCCTAAGGTAAATGACCGCTCTGTTAGCTACTTATTTAGCTCGGTTTGCTCTGTTCAGCTATGTATTTGCTATGTTAGCTACTTATTTAGCTCGGTTCGCTTTGTTTAGCTATGTATTTGCTATGTTAGCTACTTATTTAGCTCAGTTTGATCTGTTAGTTAGCTCTGTTCAGATATGTATTTGCTATGTTAGCTACTTATTTAGCTCGGTTTGCTTTGTTTAGCTATGTATTTGCTATGTTAGCTACTTATTTAGCTCAGTTTGCTCTGTTAGTTAGCTCTGTTTAGCTATGTATTTGCTATGTTAGCTACTTATTTAGCTCGGTTTGCTTTGTTTAGCTATGTATTTGCTATGTTAGCTACTTATTTAGCTCAGTTTGCTCTGTTAGTTAGCTCTGTTCAGCTATGTATTTGCTATGTTAGCTACTTATTTAGCTTGGTTTGCTCTGTTAGTTAGCTCTTCAGCTATGTATTTAGCTCGGTTTGCTTTGTTTACTGCTTATTGGCTCTGTTTATTAGCTTTGTTTGCTGTTTTTAACAAAGAATATTCGTTGTTTCAAGGGCTTGGTGGATGCTTGGTGACGATGCTGCTGCCATGAAGACCTAGGAGCGGGGCTAAATACACGGTGCCGTCACCAGGAGCAGTACATTTTGCGCAGCAGGAAAGACAGTAGATGTTCATCTGGCGGTCGTGAAGACATAGGAGCAGAGCTCCAGCCACGCGCACTGATGAACTTTTGTAAAGCAGGGCGTACAGGAATACGGTGACGACCGGGCGGCCGTCTAGTCGCATGGAGCGGGGCTCCATCGACGGCACAGCCTGTCACCGTGTTTTTTTTGTTTTCCTGTAACCCTTATTAGAAACGGTTATTAGCAAAACTCCGTGTCTAATGTTAAATACATCAGAAACGGTTTATCTCCTCCGTTGCCATTGTGAGGCTTCACATTAGTGACAGAGGCGGGGACACGGACCCTTTCTCCGTTGCCGAAAGGGTTTTTGGCCCGTTTCCGATGTGTCGTTCTGTACTAGTGTGTGTTTGTTTTTAGTACTGCCGATGATGAATACATTACCTTCAACTTGTCTAGTATTTGAAGTCTAGTATTGTGTTGTGTTTGTTTTTAGTATTTGAAGTCTAATAGATTAATTTCAACCCTTTGTCAATGTGCTAATCCTCGTTATGGTTTTGTGTAGCTAGTGTATGAAGTAATAGTATATTTCGGCGACAATGCATAAAAATGGTGCGGCAATTGAAGGTAACATCACCTTCAAGTTCTGCCTCCAAATCGTTTCGATCGGACAGCAAGCACACGGATATAGGCGCTTAAGGTGTAAACTGTTTTCATCTTAAATTGTATTTATGTCATGTAGCATCATATTTGGCTCTTTTCTAACTAGACATCCATGTATTTTATATGCAGAAGCCCCATGCAGATCCAAACAAGTTTTAAAAGAGCTAAATACAAAGTGGGATCATATCCGTGAACCGTCGCTGTTGTGACGTTTCGCTGCACTGTTCAAAACACTTTTTTAATTAAGAGTGTCTTGGACAGTGTGGCCGAAATGTCACAGCGGTCCAAGATGGAGCAAGCCTCGCTACGAAGAATTTGGCTAGATTAATTTGCTAAGGAGGCTTGCGAGCTCGGTGTGGTTTCTTGTCTTTAGTTTCTCCATCTATTTTGTGTATGTGTGTAGCAATTTGGCTGCAGATGTGATTTGGAGAAGCATGAAACCGCTACTCGAGTCTTTTGCTAGGTCAAATTCCGTTTTCGGTGCTTCGGAACTGAGGAAGAAGGTGGAGCTGGAGAAGAGTGGAGTGTCATAAAAGTTAAGTTTAGGGAGGCATGAGAATGATAGGATTAGCGAGGCATGTGTAACTCATCTTTTGATGCTATGTAATGATGACAATTCTTATATACGTTATGAATGGATTTGGTAGCAACTTTGTGCTTCTGCTATGAGATTTTGAATGTAATTTGGCAACCGAATTGCTCCTGTAGGCTTCTGAAAGAACCTTAATCCAAACGAGTAAAATAGAATCTCCGTTACTGATGCACCGATACATCGGAAACGGAGATGGGTCCGCAACCGTAGCCAACTTATGCCTCCTCGGTGACGGTTTTTTGCCTCCGTTACCGATGAAGGCCTTCACATCAGTGACAGGGTCGTGGACACAGACCCTTTCTCCATTGCCGAAGGGGTTTTTGGCCCGTTTCCGATGTGTCGTTCTGTACTAGTGTTGCATGGAAACCTAGTGACATGCCAGGCATACCGACTGAATTCGCTGAGCACCGCTTACATGTTGATCCTAAAGCAAGACCGATTAAACAGGGATTGCGCAGATTGAATGAGGAAAGAAGAAAGGTTGTAGGAGAAGAGATAGCTCGTTTACTCGCCGCAGGATTCATTATGGAAGTGTTACATCCAAAGTGGTTGGCTAACCCGGTTTTAGTGTTGAAAAAGAACAATGAGTGGAGGATGTGTATTGATTTCACAAGTTTGAACAAGCATTGTCCGAAGGATCCGTTTGCGTTACCAAGGATTGATCAAATCATAGATGCTGTGGCAGGTAGTGATCTTTTGTGTTTCCTGGATGCATATTCAGGATATCATCAAATCAAGCTTGCAGAGGAAGATTGGGAGAAGACATCATTTATCACCCCATTTGGAGCTTTTTGTTACAAGAACATGACATTTGGACTGAAGAATGCTGGAGCAACTTATCAGAGGTGCATCCAGAATTGTTTTGAGAAGCAGATAGATCGGAACGTGCATGCGTACGTTGATGATGTGGTGATCAAGACAAAGAAGGCTGAGACATTTATTGATGATTTGAGAGAAACTTTTGCTAACTTAAGGAGGTATCAGATGAAGCTTAACCCAAAAAAGTGTGTGTTTGGAGTTCCATCAGGAAAATTACTCGGCTTTATTGTGTCCGAGCGTGGGATTGAAGCAAACCCGGAAAAGATAGCAGCAATCAATAGGTTGGGAAAGCCGACTGAATTGAAGGAAGTCCAGAAGATCACGGGCTGCGTGGCTGCGTTGAGTAGGTTCATATCCCGACTGGGAGAGAAAGCAATTCCTTTATACCGACTCTTGAAGAAGTCAGATAAATTTGTTTGGGATGAGGAAGCTGATAAAGCCCTGGAGACATTGAAGGAAACATTATCGAAAGCACCAATCTTAGCTGCTCCAGCTCCAAAGGAGCCCATGCTGTTGTACATAGCTGCAAATTCCCGAGCAGTTAGTGTAGTTGTTGTGGTGGAGCGAAAAGAAGAAGGAAAGGAGCATCTGGTTCAAAGGCCGGTTTATTATGTCAGTGAGGTTTTGACTCCGGCTAAACAGAGGTATCCCAGTGGCAGAAGTTAGTTTTTGGCGTTTTCATGGCCAGTCGGAAATTGAAGCATTACTTTCAAGAACACCCCATTACAGTGGTGAGTGGAGCACCATTGGCAGACATTGTGTGCAATACTGAAGCTACTGGAAGAATTGCCAAGTGGGCGATTGAGATGGGTGATTATCACATCAAGTATGAGCCTCGCACAGCGATTAAGTCACAAGCCTGATTGATTTTGTGAACGATTGGACTGAGTTAAGCACGGCACCACCCAAGGCGCCGAGTTATAAGTCATGGGTTATGCATTTTGATGGATCCAAGCAATGAGGGATCAGGAGCAGGAGTGGTTCTCACTTCGCCCAAAGGAGATAAGATGAGTTATGTTCTTCAGATTCACTTTGATTGCACCAATAATATTGCCGAGTATGAAGCTTTGTTACATGGTTTGCGCATTGCCAAGGAGATGAACATCAAAAGGATCATGTGTTTTGGTGACTCGGATCTTGTAGCGCAGCAAGTTTCTGGGACTTGGGACAGGAAAGATGAGAAGATGGCGGCTTACAGAAGGGCTGTTGATGAAGCAGCTGGATTCTTTTCAGGATTCCAGGTGGATCATATTGATAGAAGGAAAAACGAGGCAGCAGATGCTTTGTCAAGATTGGGATCACGTAGAGAGCCAGTTCCACCTAATGTGTTCCTGGACGAGTTATGGAAGCCATCAGTCCAACTTCCGGGTGAAGAGGAAGATGATAGTCCAGATCAAGATTCCGAGTTAGTAGCAGCGTTGCATGAGATTCCTGAGTGGACTGAACCATATCTGGATTATATGATAAGGAAGATTCTGCCGAGTAATGAAGTTATGGCGCGACAAATTGTCAGAAGATCACTCGGTTATGCAGTAATTGATGGTGAGTTGTACAAGCGCAGTGTTTCTGGAGTTTATCAGCGATGTGTTTCATCAGTCGAAGGAAGGCAAATTTTGCAAGAGATACATGCTGGGGACTGTGGTCATCATGCTTCATCTAGGTCTCTGGTGGCCAAGGCATTTAGGCATGGATTCTTTTGGCTCACAGCTTTCAAGGATGCAGAGCAGATTGTTAGGGCATGTGATGGATGTCAAAGATATGCAAGACAGGAGCATGTGCCGGCTCAGGAATTGAGGACAATACCAATCACCTGGCCGTTTGCAGTTTGGGGTCTTGATATGATGGGGCCCTTTCAGATGACATCGTGCAAGAAAACTCATCTCTTGTGGCTGTTGATAAGTTCACTAAGTGGGTTGAAGTAGAGCCAGTTACAAGTTGTGATGCTTCCAAAGTTGTCACGTTTCTGAAGAAAATTATCAGTCGGTTTGGCTATCCTCACAGTATCATCACAGATAATGGGACCAACATGTCACTCGGTGAAACAGAGATATTCTGCAAAGAGAAGGGAATCAGATTAGACCTTGCTTCGGTGGCACATCCACAGGCCAACGGGCAGGTAGAAAGGAGTAATCAGAAATATTGAAGGAATCAAACCAAGACTTCGAGTTCCGATTGAAAAGGCGTATGGAGCTTGGGTGAAAGAGTTACCCGCAGTGGTTTGGGGGATCAATACAACCCCGAATAGATCAACCAAGCGTACACCGTTCTTTCTGGTGTATGGAGCAGAAGCAGTGTTACCGAGTGATATAGTCCATGACTCGCCAAGAGTGGCGGCATATGTGGAGTCAAGCAATGCAATTGCAAGGGAGGATTCGATTGATGCCCTCGAAGAGGAGCGTGAGTTAGCATTGGAACGGTCCGCAGTTTATCAGCAGATTTGCGGCGCTATCATAGTCGCCGAGTAAGATCAAGAACTTTCCAGGAAGGAGATTTAGTTTTACGGCTCAGACAGAAGCAGGCAGGGATGCACAAACTAACTCCTCCATGGGAAGGGCCGTTCCTCATCAGTCGGAAATTGCACAATGGTTCATATTATCTGATAGATGTGAGAGAGAAAGGTGAAGAGAACAACACGGACCATGCTATCCTTCCTATGGAAGAGACGAAGCGGCCGTGGAACATTGCTCATCTTCGCCCATATTATACCTAGTGAACATGAACCTAGGCCGAGTTATGTAACACACGATGTAACCCCCAGCAGGTTTCAGACGCGCTCTTTTCCTTACCAGGGTACCTAAGGGGACTGGAAGGTTTTTAATGAGGCGGCTTGCTGGTGTATCTTTAATAAAGAAGAGTATTGAGAAGAAATCTTTTCTACTGTTTTACTTTTTATGCATGGTTTATGTTTAGTTAAAAAGCTTGGCCCAAAGGAGTGCTTAGCAAAAAGTCCTATAGCTGTTGCCCAAGAGAGCACGCATAGAGATGTTTGAGATCAGTGGGGTAATGATGCATAGTTTAAGCCTTTACTTGTAAACATTGATCCAGGGCTTGGGGACTTATGAATTATAAATTCATAAGTTTTAATCCTAAGACCCGGCTTTTAAGCCTTAATTTTGTTCTTGGTTAAACTTGCCTATCAGTTTGATGTTACTCACAATTTTATGACCAGATTGCTTACTTGTTAATTCAATCAACTATGATGCCCATGCTGGGACTTAGTTTGACCCTGTTTTAGCAAAGGAAAAAGTAGCAACTGAGAAAGTCATGTGAAAGCCGACTGATAAGAAGCTAAAGATAAACCAAAAGGGTCATCTAAACCATAAAAAATATAAGTTATTACAAAAATTGAGTATTTCATATAGTGCACAGACGCACCATCAAATAAAAGGGCAAAGTATTTCAAAGCATATTACAATGCCATTGGCCGAATAATTGTTTTGCAGAAAAAAGTACAGCATGGAAACTGGCTCACATAGCCGGGTTATCGGTTGAGGTCCCTTGGCAGCTTCAGCTTCGACAGAGGCCGGGTTATCTTCAGGAGCTTTGGCCTGGGACTTAGCTTGTAGGATCTTGATCTTCTGCAGTATCCTTAGCAACATCAGCCGGCTTTTCCATGATCGGCGTGGTAGGAGCACGGCTGGGTGCAGGGACAACTGGAGTGAAAGTACTTGGCGCTGCAGCCTTCTTCTTCTTTGCAATGGAGTCTCTCAGCTTGGCCAACAGATCAGTATGCTCGGGTTCAGGAGTGGGGATTGGAGTGTTGTTCTCATCCACTGCATCTTGGAAAACCGATAGGTTAGGCTCTCAGCGATCTTGCAAGCAACGGGCCGGGTTTGGGCAGCAATTTCTTTGAATCTTTTCCCCCAAACTTGGTGCCATCAGCATTGTATTGAGGGAATCCTTTGACAAAAGGAGCCGGGTTAAGGCGCGGGTTGTAGGCTTTGGCTAGAGCTAAACTGCGCATTGCGCCAACCCGGCATGCTGAGCGCGTCCAGAGGTCCAACCACTCGGGGATTGTGGAAAGCTGATGCAGGGACTCGTATATCATTTGGGGAGGAGTACAGTTGCCTTTGACACGCTTGATAATCTCAGAAGTGCCAAACTGGAACTGCCGAATGATGGTGTTCAAGCAGTTCAGTTTCTCTGGATAGGATCTCCTGATGGCAGCGTCCTTCTCACCTGAAAAGTATGAAGTGGGTTAGTATATGAAAGCCGAGTAAAATAGAAAAAGTGGTAAGAGATGGTGTTTACCAATGAGTGGATTGAGGATATCCTTGATATGGTCTTTCAGGGTGTCCAAGTATTTCTGGCTACTGACCATCTTGTCAAAGCAGATATTATACTTTTCTCCAGCCTCTTCCAGCTCCTTTTTCAGTTTGGTGTTCTCTGCAGTTAGAGATTCAATCGTTTTCTCCAAGTCTGAAGCATGAGTTTCAGTTTCCTTGCGCAGCTTGGTTTCAACTTCAAGGAGTTGGTTGGTCTTGGCAAGTACCTGGTCATTATGGGACACATACCTCTGAAAAAAGAATAGCAAGTTAGAAACATGGGGGCTGAAATATATTTCAGTCGGCAATGGCAAGAAAGAAAAAGTTGATAGTAAATTATATACAGACAGAGTATTTATACAAGTTCCGAGTGACTGAAGAGCAGATCACCCGGCACTTGGGGACTTGTAACATCCCAAAATTATCAACAAGTATTATTAGTTCCAAAAATGAGAGCCAACAAAAACTTTTGTTAAAATTATATGTGTTGATCTCATATTCTTGCTTGTGTTGTTTATTTCTTCTTGTTGGTGTGTTGCTTGCTCTAAAGACAAACATGAAGAAAAGGAGAGAAATAAAGTAGAAGCAAAACAAGAAAAATAAATGTGGCAAGTGCCACACAAATTCTCCAAGTGAGGATCTCAATTTGTTTCCAACAAAACTCAGTGGAGTGGTAGTGCAAACCCTCCCATTTCATCCTTACTACTTATCTCTCTCAAATAATATTTTCAAACTAGTTTTTAAAATTCAAAAGTAAACAAAGTAAAAATAAATTAAAATGCCATAATTGAAACACTATAAAAGAAAATGTTTCAAAACATTTTATTTTGCAAAGCCAATTTTTGTAGAGCTTCTGCACATTATGAGAAGGCCCCACAAATTTTGCCAAATTTTTCTAAATTGATTTAGTACCTCAAATAAAATCAAGAAGTACTACTGCAAATAACAGAAGGACTAAAAAGTAAATGGAAGAAAGAAGAAGGAAAAGAAGCAACGCACAGGAGCCAGGGGTTTTTTTGCAAAAACGTCGTCGTCTCCTACCTCCCCTAGCTCACTGTCGCCGTGCGTGTCGCCATGGCCGCAGCGCGCTCGTCGCCGTTCCCAGGCCCCCCAGGGCCCCCTTGCTCGCGTTCTCCCTCGCCCCCGTGCCTCTGCACCCTCTGCTGGCAGAGGAGAGCCCCTCCCCTCGCCATTACGCCGTTGTCTCCCGTTTCTCCGCCGCGGTTAAACGGACGGCGCCGGCCAAAATTGGCCCAGCTCGCCGCACCTCGCCACGCAATCCTCTGCGCCGCGAACCCTAGCCCACGCCCGGACCCCCCAGACCCGCGCGCCGGCCTCTCCCGCCCTCTGGACGCCGCGGGACCGCGACCACCGTGCGCCGCCGTCGCGCCTATTTAAACTCGAGCCCGCACCTCGCATTTCCCCACACCCCACTGCCTCTCCCTTGCTCCACCACACCCTCCACTCGCCCGTGCACCACCAGGAGGGCGGAGCCGCTGCCACGAGCTCGCTGCTGCTCGTGCCCGTGCTCGACAGCCCGAGGTAGACGACGACCACGGCCACGCCGTGCGAGCCTCCCATTCTTTTTCCTCTGGCCCGTACTCTCTTCCCCTTTGTACACCGCGCTCACCCACCTCTTTTTCCCTCTGGATCGTGCACAGAATCGCCGACAAACGCTCGCCGGAGTTCGGGAAGTTGCCGTGGAAGCAGAGCACCTCGCCGTCGACGAACCAGCCCTCCCCAGCAAGTACCACTCGCGCCAAGGTCTTCCCCGAGCCTCCGCCGTCGATTCGCATCATCACCTCGACCTCCCGAGTCCCCCTAGGTGAGCCAATCGTGCACCTCGCCGTCGCCGGAGCCACGGCGCCGCCCGCTCTGGGTCGTCGCCGATGGACTCGATTGCTAGCCGTTGGATCTAGATCCAACGGCAGCGTAACCCTTCGCGTTTAATAGACGCTGACGGACTGGCCCCACCCGTCAGCGATTTTATAATTTCCACCCGTGCACTGAGACACTGACAGAAGGGCCCCACTCGTCAGAATTTTGAACATTATCCAGAATAGTAAACTTTTGGAATTTAAACTTCTCTGGAAATTCAGTACTGGATCCAAATTTGAAATTCAATATCTCGAGATTTAGGAATCCAAATAAATCAAACTCAATTGTTCTGGAAAGCTTATGAAATTGTTTAACCAACCCAATTGGTCTAATGTCATTTAATTAAATAGTTAAAAAGTGTTATTAAAAATACTACAGAAGGTTTAAATTCTAAACTTGTTTGTTTCTGATACTCTGTTAGTCCAAATAATTCCAAACCAATTTTGTTAGCTTAGTACTGCCATGTGTTTGCTTCCCTAATTTTGGTAGAATTATTTGTGCAGTAGTATTTGTTTAGTTTAAAGTAGAAGTTTAAACACCCTTCTGCACTCAAACATTTAAATATATTTAATGGTTGACCCAAATGAGTTAGGACCAATTTTGTTGGATCACATTTAGTCATGTTTAGTTACCCCTAAAAGGGTTTAATTTTTGAAGCAATAGAATTTAAATGGTAGCCAAAACTTGGTTATTAAGCTTCTGGATTCAAACAAATGTGTAGGGAGTTTAGTAACTCCAATGATCCAAACAAATGGGGTTGTCTTCTACACATCAGTAGCTTTCTATAGAAATTTAGTTTGTATTTTTGTGACCAACAGAACTCAAGTTGTAATTAAACATGTTTAACAAGTTTCTGCCATAATTTGGACATAAACAAATAATGTTTAATTCAATTATTTTGAAACCAAATGGTATGGTTGGTGTGTGCAGTAGCTATTTGTGATGCTTATGATTGTGATGTTGTGATGTTGTTTGAATAGTTTAGTGATTGCTTGTATTTGTTTGTTTATCGATTAGACGAGAACGTTGCTGGATTTATCGAGGAGGGGGAATTTGTTGAACCTGAAGATCAAGATCAAGACCACTTTGCCGAGCAAGGCAAGCTACTCTCTGAGCTTGCACCTAAATATATATGCATCTACTTTGATCAAATGATTTACTCTTAAAACCAATGGTTTACAAAACCTTTTCAAAAAGTGTATGGAAATTATTTTGCCACCCTATGTAGTAGTTATATGAAACTTTAGGATGGAAAACAATGTTGTTTATTCAAAACTCCTTTGGAAATACTTGTGTGGTTATGGAATGCCGAGATGTCGGTATTGAAGTGGAGAAATGGAGGATGATGATGTTTATGAAAAATGCACAGTGTCCTAGTACTATGACAACCAATCTTAATCTGTGCGACCACATTTACCCCCATATGGGAACGGGGCTTAGTCATATAATTTGCTCTTATTAGTATGGGATACCTCATCGACGGAGATGACTCCGTTATGCATGAGGGGATGGTTTGTGAACTCCCCTGACCTGGGTCCTCGCTCAAACTCTATGGAAAGATAAGGAGGAGGATTGAAGACTTCATAAATGTGGTCGCCGGGAAAAACATATGAGTCCTCACACTTAGGGTTGCCGACGGGGACCGGACTGAGTGTTGGTGGGAATTATCATATGGGTAGGATCCTATACTAGCATGAGCAAAGGAGAGGCTAGGGTCGGTGGCTCAACTTCGCATACACCTTGTATGGCGGGACGTGGCTGACACGATGAGTTACCGGATGGATGTGGGATAAAAGCGTGCTACCTCTGCAGAGGGTCAAAACTATTCGAATAGCCGAGTCCTCGGATATGGACAATTGGGAGGCTGTCCTAAGATCATGTGCAAGTTTTTGGAAAAGCTTTTAAGTTTAAAGAAAGAAATGGTGATGGTGTGGCACAACTATACCAAATGGAGTGGTATGAGTTGTTGGAATAAATGGACCATGGTGAGCCTTGGTCAGGAAAAGGAAGGGTTTTGGAGAAACAAATGAGATGGTGACTTCTTTTAAAGATAGTTATAAAACTCTTCTTACCTTTTTCAATAAAGATATAGAGATGTTTTAAAACAATAAAAGTTGTAAGTTAAAATAAAGCTAGTGCATACTCATGTTGGGGTAGTTTGCGAGTACATTCAAATGTACTCATATTGGTTTCGTCCCTGGCTATTGTCCTAGCCAGACTACGAGGAGGAGCACTACGCCGAGCAGGAGTATGGCGACTTCTATGCGAACTAAGGATCTCCACAAGTCAGCTGCCTGTCGGGTCGTCATCGTTAGAATGATGTCTACTACGCCGTAGCTTCCGCTGATATTTTGGTTTGGCCCTTGAAGGCACCTATGTAAGAACTTGGTCTAAATGACCATTTATGTAAGACTTTTTATTCGGTACTGTAATGGATGTAAACTTTGGTATCCAATTCGGATTATGTGCAACGACAGACTGATCACGGGATCGTTGTGTTAAGCATAATCGGGTATTTCGGACAGCTAGTCCGGGGTCCCCACAGACTTGGTATCAGAGCCATCCTGACTTTAGGAAACCTTAGTTAGCATGGTCGTCAGACAAATGTTATCAAAAAGATTAATTTCTAAAAGAAAGGAGTGAAGTATTTTCGAAAACTGCTTATCTCTAATCCTCTTACTTCTGCAAAAATTTACTCTCATTAAATATTACATATTCCTTTGTACCTTAAAATTATGCACACTTCTCATTAAACTTAAATTTCGACTCACTTGTTGCCTCACTACATTTAAAATTTTGATACACTCGTCAGCTACTAACTTAAAACTTGCTTAAAAATTTGTAGATGGCACTCCACTGGACCGAGTTCGTTCAGCTTGAGAAGGATAGCAAGCTGACGTTCGAGAGTGACTTGTTCGAGTTGAGCAAGCTGTTAGGTCGCCCCGCTCCAGAGTTTGAGGGAGCTCAGATTGACGTTCACGGTGTCGGAAGGCTGAGCTGGCTCATCAGGTCGTCAGTTCGCAGGAACATCAAGTCTCCCAGTTCCAGGACACTCGTCTTCACCACCAAGGAGGCCACCTGGGTTGATGGTCTCTGTACTGCTACACAGAGGATGCTAGCCCGACTTTGTGAGGAGCACAAGGCGGAGTTAGTAGACTCCCGTTTCCGGTTCTACGGGAGGCGCAACTGCGACGGACACCCTACTCCTTCCCCTTGCCACCCGATGTTTGGGAGCTACATCATGGACATGGAGCTCTTACTTCAGCACACCAGGATGATCTGATGCGCACTAGGATTCAGCTTCGCTTTGACCGCGAGTCGCTCGTTGAGCTTCGCGAGAATGAGGAGAAGCTGCTGGAGGAGAAGGTCGCTCTTCTCGGAAGAGGGCCCAGCTGAGGAGGACCATCGTGAAGCTCCGCAAGAAGGTGGCGGAGCAGGACCAGCTGATCGAGGATCTAGAGCACCATACTGACGAGATGGAGGAGGAGGGCGAGGATCTCCGCAAGGAGAACAACGCTTTCCTCAGTGACGATGATGACTTTGAGGAGGAGATGGACTGTGAGGAGGAGGATGATGAGGAGGAGTTAGTTGACGAGGAGGAGGAGCCACTCGAGGCAGTTCTCGAGGACGAGGAGGAGGATCCCGAGGAGCCACTACCAGTCAGATGCTGACGTGTTAGAGCTGGAGGTTCCACCTCAGTAGGCGAGTGACTTGATCACTACCGCAGGATTAGGTTGACCCCTATCGCTAGTCGAGTAGTAGTGGTTCTTTTGGAAACCAGATGCTATGTATCTTAGATGTAAGGTGATGTTGTAAGCTTGAGTTGTAAGCTTGATGTTGTTGTGAACTCCTTGATGTGATGTTTGTGAAATATAAGTATGTTTGTCTTGTTAGATCTGTGTGAAATATTTTCATATAATCCTTAAATTAATCAACCACTTGCGAAATCGTCTTTTCCCTTAGTCGAACTTTTCTTGCCTTGCCTCTTATACCCGGTGTGCTTCAGGATGCCGCCCCGTCGCGACAATACGGGAGGATCAGGATCAGCACCACCACCACCGGACCCAACCCCCGCCCAACTTCTCGCGCTTATCATGGAGGAACGTGAAAATGCCCGGCAGGAGCGCCAGGCTCATCTCACTGCCCTGCAACAACTCGCAGCCGCTTACAACAACAACAACAACAACAACAACAACAACAACAACAATGGTGGTAATGGCAATGGCAATGAGAACCAGCGATCCACCTTAGGCGATTTCCAGAAAACCAACCCCCTACCTTCTCCAAGGGACTTCACCCACTGGAAGCCGATGATTGGCTTCTTACCATTGGGAACAATCTGGAAGTTGCTGCTGTAGGAGACAATGAAAAGGTGCTGTATGCAACCCACTATCTTGCTGGACCTGCACGAGCTTGGTGGGAAGCTACCAAGGCTCTCCAGCAGGCTGACCACGTCATCAACTGGGCTGAGTTCAAGGAGAAGTTTCGCAAGAAGCACATTTCTGGTGGACTCATTGATAGGAAGAAGGATGAATTCCGCAAGCTGAGGCAGGGAAGTAGAGATGTAGTCGGCTATCTTGATGAGTTTACCGACTTATCTCGGTATGCTCCGAGGACACCGACAAAGAGAGAAGAAGATGGAACGTTTCCTGAATGGGCTGCATGATGAACTGCAGTGTGCTTTGGTTGTCCATGACTTCCGTGATCTGGAGTCACTTGTGGACAAAGCCATCCAGCTGGAGACCAAGCGCAAGTCTATGTTGAAGGTCGCAAGAGGAGGATGAATGCTCAGGAAGGTTCGAGCAGTCAGAAGCCTCGTATCTTTCAGCAAAACCCAAACCTGCCTATCGACCACCCCAAGCTCCACGCCCCAATTTCCCTAACCGCCCAAACAACTTCAACCGCCCCAATGACAATAACCGTCCCAGAGGAAACTTCAACAACTTCAACCCCAATGCCAATGTTGTCTGCTTTGAATGTGGCAACAAAGGTCACTACTCCAGGAATGCCCCAATCCCAAGAGGAATGTTCAGCGCCCCACGCACCGAACAATGGTCAAGGCCGCAATGGAAATGGTAATGGCAAGAATGCCGCACCCCGCGGAAATGCTGCTGTTGTCAAGGGTCGTCTGCACCACATCAATGCTGAAGAAGCTCAGATGCGCCGATGTTGTGCTGGGTACGTTCCTTGTCAACTCAGTACCTGCAACTGTTCTGTTTGATTCTGGTGCAACACATTCATTTGTTACCGAGGAGTTTGTTGCTAAGGGAGGTTTAGTAGAAGGCTTCCTAACTAAAACCTTGAGTATACAAATCCCTGGTTCCACCCTAGAAACCAAGAGATTTTGTCCAAATACTGCCATAGAGATTTCAGGCGAAAAATTTGCAGCCGACCTAATTTTTAGGAACCCAAGGCATAGATGTCATACTCGGTATGAATTGGCTAGCCAAGTACCATGGTCGAATTGACTGTGCCAGAAGAGCTGTATCCATCACCACCGACAAAGAAGTAGAAGTGGAGTATGTGTCTGAACCCAATCACTCCCAACCAGGCTGCCATGAGAGCATAGCTCGACCCACCTAGATGAGATCCGTGTTGTTCACCTATTCCGAGATGTTTTCCCTGAGGAATTACCTGGTATGCCGCCAGACCGGGAAATTGAGTTCATAATTGAGCTTATCCCAGGAACAGCCCCAATATCCCAAAGGCCTTATCGGATGAATCCGGAAGAACTGGTTGAGTTGAAGAAGCAGTTGGCAGATATGCTCAGCAAAGGACTTGTTCGTCCAAGTGCTTCACCCTGGGGATCACCCATTATTTTTGTGGACAAGAGAGACGGTACCACACGACTGTGTGTGGATTATCGCAGGCTAAATGACGTGACCATTAAAAACAAGTACCCCTTCCCAAGATCGAGGATCTGTTCGATCAGATGAACGGAGCCCGAGTCTTTTCAAAGATCGATCTTCGGACAGGTTACCATCAGTTGAAGATCAGAGAGACAGACATTCCCAAGACCGCCTTCACCACCGTTACGGTTTGTTTGAATACACGTGATGTCCTTTGGTCTGACCAATGCCCCAGCCTATTTCATGAATCTCATGAACAAGATTTTCATGGAGTACCTCGACAAGTTCGTGGTAGTTTTCCTTGATGACATCCTTATTTATTCCAAGACCGAAGAAGAGCATGCTGAACACCTGCGTCTAGTTTTGGAGACCCTCCGAGAGCACCAGCTGTATGCCAAGCTTAGCAAGTGTGAGTTTTGGCTCAATGAAGTGGCATTTCTCGGACATATAGTATCTGCTGGAGGAATTTCTGTTGACCCGAGAAGATCCAAGCCATTATTGACTGGTTATCCCCAACCAGTGTGACTGAAATCCGAAGCTTTCTCGGACTCGCCGGTTATTACCGCAAGTTCGTTGAAGGATTTTCCAGTATAGCCAAGCCTTGACCCAACTGTTGAAGAAGGACAAGAAATTTGAATGGACTCAGAAGTGCGAAGATAGTTTCCAAGAGTTGAAGAAGAGACTAACCTCCACCCCAATCCTGGTTATGCCAGACGTCACCCAGAGTTTCGACGTGTATTGCGATGCATCACGCCTCGGACTTGGTTGCGTTCTGATGCAAGAAGGCAAAGTTGTGTCGTACCTGTCCCGGCAGTTGCGACCGCATGAAGAGAATTACCCAACCCATGACCTGGAATTAGCTGCTGTTGTCCTTGCTCTTAAAAAGTGGCGTCCCTATCTTGCGGGACATCGCTGTGAGATCTATACGGATCATAAGAGCTTGAAGTATATTTTCACCCAGAAGGAGTTGAACCTGCGACAGAGGAGATGGATGGAATTAATCAAGGATTATGATATTGGAATCCACTATCACCCCGGAAAGGCTAATGTAGTTGCCGATGCCCTTAGTCGCAAACCCTGTACCCTGAATGCCTTGATCCAAGCCGAACAACCAGCCTTGTTCAAAGAGTTCGAAGATTTTGGACTAGAACTTGTTAGCCATGGATATCTCGCCAATTTGGAGTTAGCCCCAACCCTGATGGATCAAATCAAAGAAGCCCAAAAAGGTCATGAAAGCATTGAAGGAATTAGGAAGAAGATCTCCCTCGGCAAAGCACCCGGTTTTACCGAAGATGCTGAAGGAGTGCTGAAATTCAATGATCGTATCTGTGTGCCCAATGTCACGGAACTTAAGGAGTTAATCCTGAAGGAAGCCCATGAGACCCCTTATTCAATCCACCCCGGCGGAACCAAGATGTACCAAGACCTTCGAGAAAGATTTTGGTGGCATGGAATGAAGCGAGAGATTGGTTCTTTTGTAGCCAAATGTGACATCTGTCAGCGAGTCAAGGCTGAACATCAGCGGCCCGCTGGATTGCTTCAACCTTTGAAAGTTCCCGAGTGGAAGTGGGATGAGATTGGAATGGATTTTATTACCGGACTTCCAAGATCCAACCGAGGCCATGATTCAATCTGGGTCATCGTTGATCGATTGACCAAGGTTGCTCATTTTATACCTGTCAAGACCACATACCGGAGCTCAGTTAGCAGACTTGTATATTTCCAGAATAGTAAGCCTGCATGGTGTGCCTAAGAAGATTGTATCTGATAGAGGTACGCAATTCACCTCAAGATTCTGGAAATCCCTTCATGAAGCCCTCGGAACCAAGTTAGCATTTAGCACAGCTTATCATCCCCAGACCGATGGCCAAACTGAACGAGTGAACCAGATATTGGAGGACATGCTTCGCGCATGTGTTCTATCCTATGGTTCCAAGTGGGAAGATTGTCTTCCGTTTGCAGAGTTCTCGTACAACAATAGTTATCAGTCCAGTCTGCAAATGGCCCCTTTTGAAGCCCTTTACGGCAAGAAGTGTCGTACACCCCTGAATTGGTCTGATACCGGAGAAAGCAAATTGTTCGGTCCAGATACCCTCCGTGAAGCTGAAGAGCAAGTTCAGCTTATTCGTGAACGCCTCAAAACTGCCCAATCCCGTCAGAAGAGTTACGCTGACACCAAGCGCCGTGACCTCACTTTCAGTCGGAGATTATGTTATCTCCGAGTGACACCCCTCAAAGGAATGCAGCGTTTCCATGTCAAAGGAAAGTTAGCGCCAAGGTATATTGGACCCTTCAAGATCATCGCTCGTCGAGGAGAAGTATCCTATCAGCTGGAATTGCCACCGGAGTTAGGAGATTATCATGATGTCTTCCACATTTCCTTGCTCCGGAAGTGTCTTGAAGTTCCTGACCAGCCTGATGTTTTCAAAAACATCGACCACCTCTCCATCGACCTGAACCAAGATTTGACTTATCGCGAGAGACCCCTCAAGATTCTCGAAGAAGATGTTCGTGTTACCCGAAGGCGTGCGATCAAGTTTTACAAAGTCCAGTGGACTAACCACTCTGAAGAAGAAGCAACTTGGGAACGTGAAGATTATCTTCGAGCGAATTCCCAGACCTCTTTAGTACCTAAGCCTAGCAAATCTCGGGACGAGATTTATTTTAAGGAGGGAAGGATTGTAACATCCCAAAATTATCAACAAGTATTATTAGTTCCAAAAATGAGAGCCAACAAAAACTTTTGTTAAATTATATGTGTTGATCTCATATCTTGCTTGTGTTGTTTATTTCTTCTTGTTGTGTGTTGCTTGCTCTAAAGACAAACATGAAGAAAAGGAGAGAAATAAATAAAGCAAAACAAGAAAAATAAATGTGGCAAGTGCCACACAAATTCTCCAAGTGAGGATCTCATTTTGTTTCCAACAAAATCAGTGGAGTGGTATTGCAAACCCTCCCATTTCATCCTTACTACTTATCTCTCTCAAATAATATTTTCAAACTAGTTTTAAAATTCAAAAGTAAACAAAGTAAAAATAAATTAAAATGCCATAATTAAACACTATAAAAGAAAATGTTTCAAAACATTTTATTTTGCAAAGCCAATTTTTGTGGAGCTTCTGCACATTATGGAAGGCCCCACAAATTTTGCCAAATTTTTCTAAATTGATTTAGTGCCTCAAATAAAATCAAGAAGTACTACTGCAATAACAGAAGGACTAAAAAGTAAATAAGAAAGAAGAAGGAAAAGAAGCAACGCACAGGAGCCAGGGGGTTTTTGCAAAACGTCGTCGTCTCCTACCTCCCCTAGCTCACTGTCGCCGTGCGTGTCGCCATGGCCGCAGCGCGCTCGTCGCCGTTCCCAGGCCCCCCAGGGCCCCCTTGCCGCGTTCTCCCTCGCCCCCGTGCCTCTGCACCCTCTGCTGGCAGAGGAGACCTCTCCCCTCGCCATTACGCCGCTGTCCCCCGTTTCTCCCCGCGGAACGGACGGCGCCGGCCAAAATTGGCCCAGCCGCCGCACCTCGACACGCGATCCTCTACGCGCGAACCCTAGCCCACGCCCGGACCCCCCAGACACCGCGCGCCGGCCTCTCCCGCCCTCTGGACGCCGCTGGACCGCGACCACCGTGCGCCGCCGTCGCGCCTATTTAAACTCGAGCCCGCACCTCGCATTTCCCCACGCCCCACTGCCTCTCCCTTGCTCCACCACACCCTCCACTCGCCCGTGCACCACCACGAGGGCGGAGCCGCTGCCAGCTCGCTGCTGCTCGTGCCCGTGCTCGACAGCCCGAGGTAGGCGACGACACGGCCACGCCGTGCGAGCCTCCCATTCTTCTCTGGCCCGTACCTCTTCCCCTTTGGACACCGCGCTCACCCACCTCTTTTTCCCTCTGGATCGTGCCAGAATCGCCGACAACGCTCGCCGGAGTTCGGGAAGTTGCCGTGGAAGCAGAGCACCTCGCCGTCGACGAACCAGCCCTCCCCAGCAAGTACCACTCCGCCAAGGTCTTCCCCGAGCCTCCGCCGTCGATTCGCATCATCACCTCGACCTCCCGAGCCCCTAGGTGAGCCAATCGTGCACCTCGCCGTCGCCGGAGCCACGGCGCCGCCCGTTCTGGGTCGTCGCCGATGGACTCGATTGCTAGCCGTTGGATCTAGATCCAACGGCAGCGTAACCCTTCGTGTTTAATAGACGCTGACGGACTGGCCCCACCCGTCAGCGATTTTATAATTTCCACCCGTGCACTGAGACACTGACAAAGGGCCCCACTCGTCAGAATTTTGAACATTATCCAGAATAGTAAACTTTTTGAATTTAAACTTCTCTGGAAATTCAGTACTGGATCCAAATTTGAAATTCAATATCTCGAGATTTAGGAATCCAAATAAATCAAACTCAATTGTTCTGGAAATCTTATGAAATTGTTTAACCAACCCAATTGGTCTCATGTCATTTAATTAAATAGTTAAAAAGTGTTATTAAAAATACTACAGAAGGTTTAAATTCTAAACTTGTTTGTTTCTGATACTCTGTTAGTCCAAATAATTCCAAACCAATTTTGTTAGCTTAGTACTGCCTTGTTAGCTTAACTAATTTTGGTAGAATTATTTGTTCAGTAGTATTTGTTTAGTTTAAAGTAGAAGTTTAAACACCCTTCTGCACTCAAACATTTAAATATGTTTAATGGTTGACCCAAAAGTTAGGACCAATTTTGTTGGATCACATTTAGTCATGTTTAGTCACCCCTAAAAGGGTTTAATTTTTGAAGCAATAGAATTATGGTAGCCAAAACTTGGTTATTAAGCTTCTGGATTCAAACAAATGTGTAGGGAGTTTAGTAACTCCAATGACTCCAAACAAATGGGGTTGTATTCTACACATCAGTAGCTTTCTATAGAAATTTAGTTTGTATTTTTGTGACCAACAGAACTCAGTTGTGAATTAAACATGTTTAACAAGTTTCTGCCATAATTTGGACATAAACAAATAATGTTTAATTCAATTATTTTGAAACAAATGGTATGGTTGGTGTGTGCAGTAGCTATTTGTGATGCTTATGATTGTGATGTTGTGATGTTGTTTGAATAGTTTAGTGATTGCTTGTGTTTGTTTGTTTATCGATTAGACGAGAACGTTGCTGGATTTATCGAGGAGGGGGAATTTGTTGAACCTGAAGATCAAGATCAAGACCACTTTGCCGAGCAAGGCAAGCTACTCTCTGAGCTTGCACCTAAATATATATGCATCTACTTTGATCAAATGATTTACTCTTAAAACCAATGGTTTACAAAACCTTTTCAAAAAGTGTATGGAAATTATTTTGCCACCCTATGTAGTAGTTATATGAAACTTTAGGATGGAAAACAATGTTGTTTATTCAAAACTCCTTTGGAAATACTTGTGTGGTTATGGAATGCCGAGATGTCGGTATTGAAGTGGAGAAATGGAGGATGATGATGTTTATGAAAAATGCACAGTGTCCTAGTACTATGACAACCAATCTTAATCTGTGCGACCACATTTACCCCCATATGGGAACGGGGCTTAGTCATATAATTTGCTCTTATTAGTATGGGATATCTCATCGACGGAGATGACTCCGTTATGCATGAGGGGATGGTTTGTGAACTCCCCTGACCTGGGTCCTCGCTCAAACTCTATGGAAAGATAAGGAGGAGGATTGAAGACTTCATAAATGTGGTCGCGGGAAAAACATATGAGTCCTCACACTTAGGGTTGCCGACGGGGACCGGACTGAGTGTTGGTGGGAATTATCATATGGGTAGGATCCTATACTAGCATGAGCAAAGGAGAGGCTAGGGTCGGTGGCTCAACTTCGCATACACCTTGTATGGCGGGACGTGGCTGACACGATGAGTTACCGGATGGATGTGGGATAAAAAGCGTGCTACCTCTGCAGAGGGTCAAAACTATTCGAATAGTCGAGTCCTCGGATATGGACAATTGGGAGGCTGTCCTAAGATCATGTGCAAGTTTTTGGAAAAGCTTTTAAGTTTAAAGAAACGAAAATGGTGATGGTGTGGCACAACTATACTAAATGGAGTGGTATGAGTTGTTGGAATAAATGGACCATGGTGAGCCTTGGTCAGGAAAAGGAAGGGTTTTGGAGAAACAAATGAGGTGGTAACTTCTTTTAAAGATAGCTATAAAACTCTCCTTACCTTTTTTTTCAATAAAGATATAGAGATGTTTTAAAACAAATAAAAGTTGTAAGTTAAAATAAAGCTAGTGCATACTCATGTCGGGGTAGTTTGCGAGTACATTCAAATGTACTCATATTGGTTTCGTCCCTGGCTATTGTCCTAGCCAGACTACGAGGAGGAGCACTACGCCGAGCAGGAGTATGGCGACTTCTATGCGAACTAAGGATCTCCACAAGTCAGCTGCCTGTCGGGTCGTCATCGTTAGGAGATGATGTCTACTACGCCGTAGCTTCCGCTGATATTTTGGTTTGGCCCTTGAAGGCACCTATGTAAGAACTTGGTCTAAATGACCATTTATGTAAGACTTTTTATTCGGTACTGTAATGGATGTAAACTTTGGTATCCAATTCGGATTATGTGCAACGACAGACTGATCACGGGATCGTTGTGTAAAGCATAATCGGGTATTTCGGACAGCTAGTCCGGGTCCCCACATGACTGGTATGTCTTTTAAATTTTTACAAGTTATTCAGTAACACATTTTCAAAGTTCCAGATAAATTGTGAACATATTACCCGGAACTTGGGGGTTATGAGGATTTGAAAGTATCGTTATGATGAAAGTCAGAATTAATGAGGATTTGAAATCAGAAAGTAAAACAAGTTCCATCTTATCGTAGACTGATAACTCGGAACTTGGGGACTGGGATATTCTGAAGTTTTCAAAATGAAGGCAATAAGAGATATATATTTTCAAGTACCGAGTGACTGAGGATAGTTTACTCGATACTTGGGGACTAGGTTTGGTATAAAAGATATGTAAAGGAAAATATGTGTACCTGATGTTCTCGAACAAAAGAATCCACGAGTTTGCCCTCAGTAAGCTTTAGTGTGTTGTACTCAGTTAACAGACCTTCAAAGTTTATATGGCCATAGTGTGGCACAGTGGAAGCTTCGCCTTTATCAGTCGGCTTGGACTTCTCTTCAGAGGCAACAAACTTGGTTGCAGTAGTGAGGGGAGAGATCTTCTCAGTAAAGTGAGCTCCTGTGATCACGACTTCGGGATCAGTCGGTTTTTCAGCAGGAGAAGGAGAAACATTCATCTGGTCAGTTGTCTGCTCTTTATCAGTCGGCTCAGCATGTTTTTCAGGGGTGTTCTCCAAGTTATCCTCCTCAGCAATGGGAGGGCTTGGAGCGCCACTAAGAGTAGCTTTCGCCCTGAAATTGCAAGTACGAAGATAATATAAGAAAGAGCAAAAGAAAGCAAAGTTGATGAAAGTAAATACAAGTAACAGAAGGTTATACGTATTACCCGGTATTGACTTGAAAGTCACGGGGGAGGTTGTTGCTGGAGCTTAAGAAGCTGTAAGAGAGTATGATTTAGAAACTCGGATTTGACCAGCTAAAGGATAACTATCAGAGGGATGTTTTTGTGGTTCAAAGTTGGAAAAGGAAGTACCAGGACGGCGTGGAGATGGAAGGTTTGGGATTCCCGGGTTAAGAGGATCCTCTCCCGGGGAGGTCCGTGTTGCTCTCCTCTTGGTAGAGGGTTCAACAGATCTCTGCGAAGATTTTTCAAGAAGAGTTTGGTTGAGTTTTTGCATAGCAAGATAAGAATATGGTTCGGTGGTCATGCGAGAGTATGGCACCTTGGCACAGATAGTGCGAGCCTTCCTTTTCCCGGTAGCAGCTGATTCAGTGGCTTCAGAGCTACGGCCGGGTGAAGGAGTGATTATTTTTTCAGTCGGTTCTGGTATTATAAAATTGGCATCAGTGGATAAATTGGATTGAGTATCGTTCTCAATTAAGCTTATGAAGAAGTGGCCAAGGGAGTCAAGTTCACCTTCTTCTGTTTCTTCTTCTTCTTCTTCTCCTTCTTCACTCAAGGACAGAGCCTCGTCATCATCATCTTCATCTTCATCTGCCTCAGGAGTGGCAGGGGGAGTCTCAACTTGCCACCAGACATCAGATTCCTAGTGAAAAAATAGAAGTAAAATATTCAGTATACAATTGAGGAAGAACAAGTCAAGATCCAGATGAAAGCTAAGTGCAGGAGTGAAAATTTTACCGGAGCTCGTGGAGATCGGGCGCGGTACAGATTCCCCGGCGGTGAGTTGCAGCAATGCGGAGCTCCGATGGCCGCCGGCGGCGAGGCGAGATCTACAGGAACCCTAAACCTAGAGAGGAGAGAGAATAGTTTGAGGTAGAAGATGAAGTGGCGGCGAATGGGAAAAGTAGAGTCACTTTTCACCGTGGCCCATTATTTATAGCCCTGGGGTGAAACCCTAGGATCGTGAAAATCGAGACGTTAAGATTCTGTTTGACCATGGGTCAAGGACACGAGGGAATCTGTCAGAGAATGTCCCCTGGTCGTTGACTGGAGAAAATTAAATGCGAGATAAAAGTCGAGTCATTTAAGGTTTTGGGACAAGAGAAAAGCTAGGTTATAAGAGAACCGCCAAAAGGAGCTGGTCTGAAACATAACCCGGCCATTCAGTGTTAATGATCTTTATTTTGTTTTCAGGAGTTTAACTCGGATAATCCCATCAGCAGCTACCCTCGAGTAATCAGATCAAGATCAAGATGATCAAGTGAAGCAACCAATGAGCTTATTCAAGTCAAACTTGGGGACTACTGTTGGGGGATAATAACCCGGTATACTCATGACCAAGGAAGAATCAGTCGGACGGCCCAAGGCCTGGACCGGGTGATGTGTACAAGATGTGGGCCGGGTTATAGCTGGGCCAATATGCCTAACATGACTCGTCCCTAGAAGAAAGGACATAGAAGAACTGGAGTCCGAGTGAAGGAAGGAACCGGGTGACTTGGAGGCTACGGAAGGTCAAGAAGAACCTAGAGTAGGACTCCGGGCTCGTATATTGTAAGTTCGGGAGACCCGGCGTCTATATAAACGGGCTCCCAGAACATAGATAGACAAGTCTTAAGCCTTAAGCAAGTCATAAGCAGTCTAGTAACCCTAGTTCGATATCACCGCTATCAAGCGAAACCCTTGTAACCTGTCTCGTAACCCGGCTCTATTGTCGTAGCCGAGTTACCGAGACCTCGAGATCAATAACATAGAAGCAGGAAGTAGGTCTTTATCTCCAATGGAGAGGCTGAATCTGGGTAAACCCTTTTTCCCCTACGAGCGTGCCAATCTCCTGAAGGACCAAGACGCCTTGCCCCAATCATCAAGTTACCCTATGGTAACATTTGCCGTGATAACCCCACGACACACATCAACAATTAATATGGGCGAGTCAAAATAAACAATTTGTACTAAATTTTATACTTTTGTAGATCTTATTTTTATCATGTTACATAGTATAATTTACTATTTATTCATATAGTTTAACCATATAATTGGAAATATTAATAAACAATAGTTGGTGTTTTTTGGTTGGTAATGTATACTGGAATATATTAAACTCGATTTTGTTAGAAAAACGAGTTCTAGATTTATTTTCCACACTGCATAAACTCTATAATTTATATATATTTGAATCGAACAAATATCTTAACAACAATTTCTAATATTTGATTAAGTAAACATATTTCTAGAAGCTAATAGAGTATTTTATGTTTAATAAACTAATGAAATCAAAATTTAACAAAGTGTGCATGCTTTACTTGTTATTGAAACCATGGGCGGACGCAGCGTCCCGCGCATGCCCGGGCTTCGCTGCTACCCGCCTCTAGCAATGAGTTAATTTCAGCGAGTTAATCGGTTGGATCGTGGGCAAAGCTCGTGCAGACTGATTAGGGGACAAACGATTGGATAATAACTAATTAGTTTGGTGAACTGTAGTTTGGCTTGCATCTGTGCCTCGTCCACACGAAAATCAACAATCTATAGTTTGGCTTGCATCTGTGCCTCGTCCACACGAAAATCAACAATCTAGTAGCGAATCCGTCCATTCTTCCCTAACAGGCCAGCAAACACCAGGTGTGTTTGGTTGCAGAGTTTCCCTAACCTCACTTGTTCTCTACCTTGTTTCGATTTGAAATAAGTTGTACACGAAATATATGTCCATCGACGAGTATGTTCCATTCTTGTGATTGGTTTCGAATTTTATCGACTGTGATTTCTTAATTTTTAACCAGAGTTCCCACCATTTTAAGACGAATTTTGTTAAATTCGCCATACTCTGCCGATGTTTAAAATTTCTTTCGATGGGCTCGAGTCGAACTCTTTTAAGATGGAATTTTGTTGCGAGTAATGTTCGAGTCGAACTCTTTAGCCTGGTCCTACCATACAATGAGAGTGCACCACACGATATAACCTATGACAATATAACATATGACAGCTTGATAACAATAGGCACGCTAGGTAGCCGACGGCTTGTGCCGGCGCCTAGTGCAGCCATATGTAGCCATATGTTATGGTATCAATTGAGAGGAGTGCCGTAGTAAAGCCCCACAAATATAGTCGAGTTTGGTGAACTGTGTTAACAAATCTCGGTGTCGTCTTCGTGTTGTGTTTGCTTGGTTCTCGGTAAATCGAGTATGCGCCTATGAGCGGTTGTGTTATATTTATATTTAGCACAAAAATTATTTTTTTTCATATATGTGCTCCATATTTCGTACATTTGTCGGAAAAAAATTAGGTGCACTGTAGCGCGCCCAGGCTTCGACAAATTACTGGGTCCGCCACTGATTGAAACAATATTTGTGTTTATCTCGTAATCATGATTTGTTCTACCATCTTTTTCCTTAGGTTATTTTCTTGTGGTTTGATAATTAATTAAATGTTTCCCTGATTTTTAACTTTTGTTCAGTTAAAAAAAAACTTTGTTCCATTTGACTAAAAAAACGGTTGTTCTTCCGATCTACTCAGAGAGAGAAAGGTCACCATGATTCCGTCACACTGCTGCACCGGGGCCCAGCCACACTGTGCCAGGGCCACTGACGACTGGGGTCCACGCCCACCAGTGGCCGCTGCGAGCACGTGAGGGAAAGCAACCCGCACGTGCGTGACGTCACCGGAAAGGACACTAGCCCAGAGAGCGGCCGTTGGATCTGCAGGCCGAGACACTTACGCGTGGGCCACCACGAGGACCGAAACGGCTCTTGACCCGGATGTCAGAGAGCAGCGCTATCTGTCTCGAGACGTTGGTCGCCAGCAGGGACCACCGTACCGGGGAGTTTCCTGTTTTGCAGATCGGTCCTTCCATTGGAATGAAATTGTTCACGTAGGTACCGAATCACTGCCAGCTAAAGCTTGTCGTTTCTGTGCTGCGTTCAGTTACCTGGCTGGCAGAAAAGGAAATTCCTTTTTTTTTTTTTTGCGAAAAGAGGAGAATACAAAGGTTCCCCGATCTTACAGATAGATCTTGAAACAAAGGAAAATTACAACGAAGCCCTCAAGATCCCGATGACGAAGACGATGAACCGGAGCTAACGATGGCGCGCCGCTGCTGAAGCTCCCCAAACCTTGGATCGCCGGAGCCCACCACACCAGACGGGAAGTCATCGAACACCGCCTCCGAAGAGACTACTGCCGGAACCGCCAGCGCCGCCGCGAAGAACCACTGCATCAACCTCTTCATGATCTCCCTCCAGATCCGCCGCGTACTCGGATCTGGCCGTGGTGAACCGAGCCAGAGAAATCCGGAGATCCTCGAGCTCGGACAAGTCGCGCGCGAGACGGCGGAGCTCCAGGGAACACCACCGACAGAGGGGAACCGCGGCGACACCAAAAACCGATCCAGCAACGCCTCCACCTCCGAAGCACCGCCGGCCGGCCACCCCCCAAACCCTACCTTATATACACGCCGTGAGACGGGCTTCCCCCACCCTCCCGCCGCCGGAGCAGCCGACGGAGGGGGAGGAACCCACGCCTCACCGGCGGAAACGGTGGATCGACGGTGGACTCTCAACAAATCTCCTCTCTGCACTGTAGCGGGGAGAGGAAAGGGAGGGCGACGCTCTTACGGATGCAGTTAGAAAAGGAAATTCCTTGCATGTCGTCTTCGGGCAGAAAAGGAAACGTTTGTGTGCTTTATTTGTTGAGCATATTGGTTCCACACATTTCAAGCTCACCTCTCACATGCGGGAATCAATGGGAAAGTTAGTAATTACCCAAAACTAATTTGTGAGCTACTCGCCAATAGGCCAACACCACGTGTGGTGGATCGATTTCTGCTCTCTTCGGGCATTTTAGATTTTATTACAAAGGCTTACCGCTTGAGAAAAGATAAAATTCTAAACTCTACCATTTTACCGCTACTCGTCAAGCTTCATGTGCTAACATAATAATTAGTTTGATTATTTGATTTCGAAACTTTGACCCTTGCCTTTAGCGTTCTGGGGCTCACATCTGCCTTCAAGATCTTGCACTGAATTATAACTTAAGCGTCTAGTAGATTTTGCATGAAACCTATATATGCCACTCGAGTAGCCTCCCACTCGATAAAAACGACAGATCACAAAGTTGTCTTTACCATTTACTCAATTGTTATGTACATGGTTAGATATGCTACACACGTGTATTGCATACTAGCCAATGGTATATGTTTCTCATAATTGTTGTATACAACACAAGTAGTAGCACATTCTTTTTACATCAGAATATTGTTTTTATTTCAAAAGAAGATAGATGGATTGAAATTCGGAAAAAGTGAGAAAGAAAATTCGGACCACAATGCAAGGTGCTTAGTGAGGTGCTTACAAAAATAAACCAAACATTTCTCTAAGCACCAATGCATATTTGTGTAGGAGAGGTGTCTAGCTAAGCATTTGTCATGTGTAAATAAGCACCTGTGCCTAAGAAAAAACCGGTTTATTTTACTAAGTATCTCTGTAAGCACCTTGCATTGTACATGTCCAATCACTAGAATTTGATCCTATGATCTATTAAATAGCAAGTGCCTCACAATTCTTCGCATTACAACAACCATAAAACCTTTCATTCTTGAAACAAGTCGTGTTAGGCAACAAATTTCTTCGTGTTACTCCTCAGAAATAAAAAAACCTAGTCGTCACATAACCATTATCCTCGTTGGCTGACTTTGGTCGCTCATCTCCGCCAACGTCGGTCGGTTAGTTATTAGGTTTTGATGTTGTAGGTGGTGGAGGCTGAAATAAATACCCTCGGTCTCCCACCTGCCGTATGTTCAGAATGTTGTTGCGGAGTAGTTGCAGCTTTTATAGGGTAGAGAGGGGAGCGAAGCCTCCTTATAATATTTTTCAATTCATCTGAGATAGACTTTGTATCTACATCTAAAATACATATGAATAAATCTTTTTGGACAACAGATTGTAATATATGTCTTCTCGACATCAGGATACCAACAGTGTAAAATTCTCCAACCAAGGTGGTTATAAAAGAACGCCTCTCAGTTCTCATTATTTCAAAAACTTCCAATACCGAAATTCAAAAAAAAAAGGCAAGGGTACAGAGCGTCGCCCTCCCTTTCCTCTCCCCGATACAGATCTGAGAGGCGATTTTGAGAGTCCACCGTCGGTCCACCTCTTCCGCCGGTGAGGCGTGGGTTCCCTCCCCTCCGTCGGCTGCTCCGGCGGCGGGAGGGTGGGGGAAGCCCGTCTCACGGCGTGTATTCATGGTAGGGCTTGGCAGGTGTCCGGCCGGCGGCGCTTCGGAGGCGGAGGTGCTGTTGGTTCGTCTGTTGTCCGCGCAGATCCCCTCCGGCAGTGGCGTTCCCTGGGGCTTCACCAACCTGCGTGCGATTTTCCCTGCACCACGGCCAGATCCAGGTATGCGGTGGATCTGGATGCAGTTCAATAAGAGGATGATACAGAGGTTCTTCGCGGCGGCGCCGGCGTTCCCGGCAGTAGTCTCTTCGGAGGCGGTGCTCGGTGACTTCCCGTCTGCGGTGTGGTGGGCTCCGGCGATCCAATGTTTGGGGAGCTTCAGCAGCGGCGCGCCATCGTCAGCTCCGGCTCGTCGTCGTCGTCGGGATTCAGAGGGCTTCCTTGTAATTTTTCCTTTGTTTCTGGACCTTTCTGTAAGTTCGGAGAATTAATATATCATCCCTTTCGCAAAAAAAAAAAGAAATTCAAAAAAAAAAAATCACCACCGCCAGTCCGCCGTGCTGAATTCCCTGCGTTCTGCCCGTTACCGAAAGTGGAACGCAATTAATTCCCACTTCAGCCCCCAGGTGCCTGTCCACTTCCATCACCGTAATAACGTGACAATGACAGGAGTGATCCGCAAAAACGCCCAGCCCACCTCGCTCCTTCTCCACTTCCCCGAAAGCTTTCACACGCATCTCTCCCTCCCTCTCTGTCAGGAACACTTCACAGTTCACACTGCCCGGCGCAGTGGGGTCAGACCAACCGCCGCCGCCTCCTCCGCCTCATCCTCGTCGCCGGACGCCCCTGCCCGCCTCCGGTGAGTCCAGGCCTCCCGCTTTCGCCCCCCAGTCTCACGCCGGGCGGCCTGCCGCGGGCGAGCCACCCCGGCTCTCAATTCGTGCTTGTTATAGGGGGGATTTTCTGGGCGTTTGTTGGAGTATGGCGGTAGAGATCTAGCGGTTGGTGGCTCCGTCGGAGTGGTGGGGGAGGAAGACGGCGGGATTTTGGGGTGCTTCCGTTGATATCCTGGGGAAGTGGGGTGTATCTGTGTGGGGTAGGGGGCTTCGGTTCGGCGGCGGCTGTGCTCCCCGCGGTGGTGTGCGGTGCGATCTGTGGAGGGCGAGGAGGGCCGTTCTGGGACAACTGTTTTTTTCTAACTTTAATCATTCACCTTTAGGTATTAATGCTTGGTTGGTCTGATCTAAGTTGGTGTACAAAAGACAGGTTTTCGTCTGGTTCATGATCTGCGTGTTACAGAGAAACAGTTCTAAGTGTTGTACTATTGTGATTTGAGAGTAGTTGAACTCACCCTGTGCAATGGTACAATTTTGTGCTGTTGGTTGTCTTAAACTCAGGTCGATGCCAGTACGATAGCTCCTAGCATAGCCCCATTTATTTGCAGCTGAGTCGCGCAATTCCCTGCTGCTGGTACTGGAGGTTGTTGTTTCTTAGTAGTGGAGGATTGCTGTCTCCTGGCGGTACCATCGTCTTCAGGGACTGATCGTGTTCCTTTTATTTTGTGAATCGGGGAAGTCACTAAATGTTAGGCTTTTTAGAGCTCATTGCTGCATGTCTTCGGAACATGGAAGTCTAAATTTACATTAATGTGTTATTATCTTGGTAACCACATGCTCGAAGTGGTAACCTTTCTGCCATTTTGGTATCACATAAGTTAATTTGGAAAATGCATGACACAAGTTGGCAATACTACTTTTCTATGTTGAATATCTTCAGTTTGTCTTGTAGGAGGACATATAAAACAATTAAGGTGGTAAAAGTTGGTAGCTGTTCAATCATGCCGATTTCCAACTCATCAGAACCTCGAGGTTCCCGAGAACCAACTTCACCTGCACCATCCACATCATCTTCTAGATCAAGGTATAAAAGATCTCAGTTTGTTCACTGTTGTTTTGTTGTGCCTATGAGTTCTATGGACTAATCAGAAAGTAAATGTTGTCGCTCACTGGAAGTTTATGGAATTGAGTGCTTTGCAAAATTAGCTTAGCTTCTTTGACTTGTTAATTGTTACATCATCATTTCGCAACACTTCATGTTTATTTCAACTTTTCAAGCCTTTGTTCCTCTCTTTATGTTTCATCTTTTTAACTATCATCTGCTTATTGCTATGCAGGGAAGCATGCAATCTTGCAGAAGTTGATGATCCTGAAAGTGCAATGTCCACTGTTGCTCGTTTGCTGGAGCAGCTACATGGTAGCGTGACATCACTAGCAGAGAAGGAAGTGTCAACCAAACGATTACTTGAACTTGCCAAAGCAAAAAAGGAGGCAAGGATTTTAATAGGTAGCCATTCTCAGGCTGTGCCATTATTCGTATCTATCCTTAGAAGTGGAACATCTTCGGCAAAGTAAATGCTGCAGCCCTACTTAGTGCACTCTGCAAGGAAGAAGACCTGCGTGTCAAGGTTCTCCTAGGAGGTTGTATACCACCCTTACTCTCTCTATTGAAGTCTGAATCTGCTGAAGCAAAGAAGGCTGCTGCTGAGGCTATTTTTGAAGTGTCTTCAGGGGGTCTTTCAGATGATCACATAGGCATGAAAATATTTGTGACAGAAGGTGTTGTGCCGACTCTTTGGGACTTGCTCAATCCTAGGTCACGCCAAGATAGAGTAGTCGAGGGCTTTGTGACTGGGGCTTTAAGAAATCTATGTGGGGACAAAGATGGTTATTGGAAGGCCACACTTGAAGCTGGTGGGGTAGAAATTATTACCGGTCTTCTTTCATCCAAGAATACTGCTTCACAGTCAAATGCTGCCTCCCTCTTGGCACGACTGATCTCTGCTTTCGGTGATAGCATTCCCAAAATCATAGCTGCTGGAGCTGTTAAGGCCCTTGTTCAGCTTCTGAATCGAGATGATGACATTGCTGTTCGTGAAAGTGCAGCTGATGCTTTAGAGGCCCTATCTTCCAAGTCTACTATTGCAAAGAAAGCTGTGGTGGATGCAGGTGGCCTCCCTGTTCTGATTGGAGCTGTTGTAGCACCTTCAAAAGAGTGCATGCGGGGGGATACCTGCCATTCTCTACAAAGCCATGCTGTTTGTGCTTTATCAAATATTTGGGGTGGAACAACATCTTTGTTACTATATCTAGGAGAGATCTGCCAATCACCGCAGTCAGTCCCCCTTGCTGACATTGTTGGAGCACTTGCATATACGTTGATGGTGTTTGATGGCACTGATGGCAAATCCTTTGATCCAGTTGAGATTGAAAGCATTTTGGTTGTGCTCCTAAAATCTAACGACATTAAGCTTGTGCTTGATCGTATTCTTGAAGCTTTAGCGAGTCTTTATGGAAATGCATGTTTCTCTGGCAGACTTGATCACTCAAATGGAAAGAAGGTTCTTGTTGGGCTGATCACTATGGCTTCTGATGATGTTCAAGAATATCTTGTTCATGCCTTAACTAGCTTGTGCTGTGATAGTCTTGGACTGTGGGAGGCTCTTGGAAAGAGAGAAGGAGTTCAGTTGCTAATATCATTACTTGGTCTTTCTAGTGAGCAGCATCAGGAGTATGCAGTTTCTCTGTTGGCTATCTTGAGTGATGAAGTAGATGACAGTAAGTGGGCAATAACAGCTGCTGGAGGTATCCCTCCACTTGTTCAACTGCTGGAAACAGGATCTCAGATAGCAAAGGAGGATGCAGCTCATATCATATGCAACCTGTGCTGTCACAGTGACGATATCAGGGCATGTGTTGAGAGTGCCGGGGCTGTTCTGGCGCTGATTTGGCTTCTAAAAAGCGATAGCCCTCGTGGACAAGAGCATCAGTCAAAGCACTCATGAAGCTTATACGATCCGCTGATTCTGCCACAATTAATCAGTTGTTAGCACTGCTGCTCAGTGACTCACTAAGCTCAAAGGCACATGCCATTACAGTTCTTGGGCATGTCCTTGTGTTGGCTCCTCAGAGGGAACTAGTTCAGAGCGGAGCTCCAGCTAATAAAGGCCTTAGATCTCTTGTTCTTGTTCTTGACTCGTCAAACGAAGAATCTCAGGAATGTGCTGCAACTGTGCTGGCTGATATTTTCAGTATGCGTCAGGATATTTGCGACAACTTAGCAACTGATGAAATTGTTCAGCCATGCATTAAGCTTTTGACAAGTGGAAATCAAGTTATTGCAACACAATCTGCTCGAGCTTTAGGAGCACTCTCACGATCGGCTAATACCATTTCGAGGAGTAAGATGTCATGTATAGCTGAGGGTGATGTGCAACCTCTCATAGAGATGGCAAAGACATCATCCATTGATGCTGCTGAAGCAGCCATTGCTGCATTGGCAAATCTCCTATCAGATTCTCAGATTGCTAAAGAAGCGCTAGATGATAATATTGTCCAAGCTTTGATTAGAGTGCTAAAGGAGGGGAGCTTAGAAGGAAAAATTAGTGCCTCACGGTCACTTCATCACTTGCTCAACCAGTTCCCACTTAGTGAAGTTTTTCCAGATTACTCGTTGTGCTGTTTTATTATTCAGCACTGCTGATGTGTCTATCAGGCATCAGTTTGGAAAATGTTACTAGTTTGGATCCCCTGGATGTACTTGCTTTGATGGCTATGACAACGGAGGGTGCTCATAATAACCCCCCCTTGTGGACTGCCTTTCTGGAATGTCCAGAAAGTTTAGAACCTTTAGTAAGCTGTATCAGTGTTGGGCTTCCCCCGATTCAAGATAAGTCCATCCAAATTATCACAAGGCTATGTCAGGACCAATCTTCCCAGCTTGGTGAGCACATAAACAGAAGTCAAGGATGCATTGGTTCTCTTGCTAGTAGAGTTATAGAATCAACCAACATGGAAATAAGAATCAGCAGTGCAGTCATCCTTATATCTGCTCTGAAGGACAATAGAGAACATTCAACTGAAGTTCTTGAAGCATCAGGACATCTGAGGAGTCTAATATCTGCACTCATTGATATGTTGAAGCAGTATCCCACTTCAACATCTCTAGACATTGAAGTTTGGAAACCTTATACAGATAAGAGTTTGTTCAATTGCGAGCAGGATGTTTTGGATGTGCCTGAATCAGGAAAGGTTTTGGAAGAAACTGTGGCACATTTGCTCTCACTTATTTGCTCTTTTCATCCTAGGAGTATACTTACTGTTATGGACCTTGGCTGTGTTGACATTGTTTCTGAAAAACTTGCTAGCCACATTGCTAACCAACAGGTGCATATTTCACCGTTTAACTTTCTTTCCATTGTGCTGTTATTACACTATTTTTCTAACTCTTTAACTGCAATCATGTGTTGGTAAATTTAAGCTTTTACTTCTCTGAACTGCTATGCTGTTTGAGTTCAGGATAAATCAAAATAAATAAAACAATGCTATTTTGTGGGTCATGCACATATTTGATTCTGCATAGTTTACTTTAAACTGGTTCCTTTACGAGTTAGCAGTTCTTTTTTGGGGCCAAGGTTTCTCAATCCACGTCTCACTACACCGCTTGGTACCTCAAGCTGCTCTTGACAGTAAAGTGCTTAGTCTCAATTTGGTGACTGCTGAAAAGTGTAGAAGGGTGAAGAGTCATAGATCTGCCTTGGATTCAGTATGCTACACACAATTAGTGAATCTTGCTGAACGCTGTTGGTGTGGTATGTTTAAGTCTGAAGTATGTCTTAGGCTCTGAGCTCTGAACATGGATCCTATCCTGTAAAAGGATGATTAACACAATTTAGTATAAGACTAGATTAATTTGTGCTCACAATACTACTTAGCGTATTGACATTACTATCAAAACTTAACTTTCATACATATGTTTTTTATACTTGATAGTCTTGCATTTAGAATGAACAATAAGGGTAATGTTGCTGCACAATAATATCTAAATGGATATGGCTGCAGATTTTTTCAATCAAATTGTGTTTGAAATTAAGGCAGTTTGACTTTATATCATCTTACTTAATTACTTATAGTTTAGAACCAATTTGTTGTTGACCTGGAGAGCAGTCTTGTTTCACCAAAATTGACTCATTTCAGTTGAGGAAAATTTAAGCATGATCAGAGCCCTCTTGGACCAATCCCATTGAGCAGAGTAGCTAACAATTTCCCTAGCCCTAACTAGTCCTTGATTTCCTAATTTGTCCCAAAGGGCCTATACCTTTTACGGTTTAACCTCTTAAGGTAGAGAAACAAGATGAGCTTCTCCATAAGGATAAAACATAGTCGTTGGCATATATGAAGTTACTGCCTCCATATTTTCTTATTATACTCTGGCCTGTGCCTATACCTTTTACGGTTTAACCTCTTAAGGTAGAGAAACAAGATGAGCTTCTCCATAAGGATAAAACATTGTCGTTGGCATATATGAAGTTACTGCCTCCATATTTTCTTATTATACTCTGGCCTGTGAAACTGCAATACTTGCAAAACCTGACATAAACAGAAGTCCAGTTATACATGCTGGAGATAAACTGTAGTTAACTTTGCAGGTTTCGATATTTCAGTCATTCGATGTTCAGTCTTTGACCTTTGCACTAGACTGCAGACTGGAGTGCTCTGTTTTGGGTACTAGAGTTGCAGTGTTTGGGTATGAGATACAGTGGTATATCGATTAATTATTAGTGCCTAATTATCCAACTGGAGTTGGACTGGAGTGCTCTGTTTTGGGTTCTAGAGTTGCAGTGTTTGGGTATGAAATACAGTGGCATATCGATTAATTATTAGTGCCTAATTATCCAACTGGAGTTGAGGGAACAAGCAAGAAAAAAGTCATGGAGCTTGTGTATTGTAGCTGAACTATCCTTGATACTCCCTCTGTTCACTTTTATAAGGCATTTTAGATATTTTAATACGGACTAGATACGGATCAAAATGAGTGGATCTACACACTAAATAATCTAGATACATGCATTTTTTTAAAGCTAAAAGGTCTTATAAAAGTGAACGGAGGGAGTACAAGAGATCAGATCTGATTTCTTACTCAACATGTGGCCAAGTGGCCACTTTTTCTTACTTCAATTACTTGTCCAAAACTCCCATGCCGAATTCGAATCTTTAATTTGCTCCGTGCTACAGGAACAAGATGATGATTCAGAGAGCGTGTGGACTTGCGCCCTTCTCTTGGCTACTTTATTTCAGGATCCAGTGGTTGTTCAGTCTTCATCAATAATGCGAATTGTACCTTCTTTAGCTCCATTGCTAAGATCTGATAAGATAATTGACAAGTACTTTGCTGCTCAGTCACTGGCTAGCCTGGTTGTCACTGGAAGCAGAAGTATACTGCTTGCTATTGCAAAATCTGGTGCAGTTGCAGGTGCTATAGCTATGATTGGACAGATAGAATCTGATATGCCAAGTCTTGTTACAATGGCTGCAGAATTCAAGTTGGCAGAGAATCCGAGTCAATAATATTGAAAAGTCTTTTTGAGCTTGAAGATGTTCGTACCGGTGCTACTGCACGAAGGTCCATACCCTTGCTAGTGGATATACTTAAACCAATGCCAGACAGACCAGGCGCACCTCTGGTTGCTTTGCACCTACTGACTCAACTAGCAGAAGGTAGTGAAACAAATAAAGTTGCTATGGCGGAGGCTGGAGCTGTGGATGCTCTAACTATGTATCTATCTTTAAGCCCGCAAGACTCAACTGAAACTACCATTGTCAATCTACTAGGGATCTTATACAGAAACTCTGATCTTCTTTACCATGAATCCGCACTTAGCACTTTGAATCAACTTGTAGCTGTCTTACGTTTGGGCTCAAGAAATTCTAGGCTTAGTGCAGCAAGGACATTGCAGAACCTATTTGATTCAGAGAGTATAAGAGACACAGAAGTGGCTAGGCAAGCTATCCAGCCATTACTTGACATGCTCGAGTCAGGAACAGATATAGAACAGCAAGCCACACTTGGTGCTCTAATCAAACTTTCTGCTGGGATTAGCTCAAAGGCTTCAGCTATGTTTGATGTAGAAGGCAATACCCTTGAAAGCCTCTATAAAATATTATCCTTCAGTTCGTCCTTAGAGCTTAAGAAAGATGCTGCTCAGCTCTGCTATGTTTTATTTGAGAACTCAGTCATACGGGAATCACCGATTGCCACAGAATGTCTTCAACCCCTGATATCATTAATGTCATCAGGTTCTAGTTTGGTTGTTGAACCAGCTGTCTGTGCTCTCAGCAGACTACTGGATGAAGAGCGCAATGCAGAGATTGCTGCGACTAGTGAAGTTGTTGATCTTCTTGTTAGTTTTGTTCCTGGAACAAACTACCAGTTGTCAGAGGCGTCTATTGCTGCTCTCATAAAGTTGGGTAAGGACCGTCCAAACTGCAAACTTGACATGGTTAAAGCTGGTGTCATTGAGCATGCACTTGATATGATTCTGGATGTTCCTGTTTCTGTTAGTTCATCCATTGCTGAGTTGCTTCGCATTTTAACAAACAACAGTGGCATTGCTAAAAGTTCTGCTGCTGCAAAAATGGTAGAACCACTTTTCTTGCTTTTACGTCGCCCGGATGTTACCATGTGGGACCAGCACAGTGCATTGCAAGCACTTGTAAATATTTTGGAGAAACCTCAGAGCCTAGCAGCATTGAAGTCAACTCCCAGTCAAATTATTGAGCCATTAATATCATTTCTTGAATCTCCCTCTCAAGCAATCCAACAACTTGGCACAGAGGTGCTGTCACATCTTCTGGAACAGGAACATTTTCAACAAGATATCACTACAAAAAATGCAGTTGTCCCTCTGGTTCAGCTTGCTGGTATTGGAATCTTGAGCTTACAACAAACTGCAGTTAAAGCACTTGAAAACATATCTCAGAGTTGGCCCAAGGCTGTAGCAGATGCCGGTGGAATTTTTGAACTTTCAAAGGTAATTGTCCAGGATGACCCTCAGCCAAGTCAAGCATTATGGGAGTCTGCAGCACTTGTACTATGTAATGTATTGCGTTATAGTTCTGACAACTATGTTAATGTCTCAATGGCTGTACTTGTAAGACTCCTGAACTCCACCATGGAGAGTACAGTCACAATAGCTCTTGGGGCTCTTCTAGTGCAAGAGAAAAGTAATTCACGGTGTGCTGTAGCGATGGCTGAGGCTGGGGCTGTTCGTGCACTGCTGGAGCTCCTTAAGAGTCATCGTTGTGAGGAAACCGCAGCAAGGTTGCTTGAAGCACTGATAAACAATGCAAGGGTCCGAGGAACAAAAGTTGCCAAACACTCTATTGCTCCTCTCTCACAGTACCTGTTAGATCCTCAATCGAAGAATCAAGCAGCTAAGTTTTTGGTGACTCTTGCACTAGGTGACATTTTCCAGCATGAAGCACTTGCAAGAGCAAGCGACTCTGTATCTGCCTGTCGTGCTCTTGTAAGCCTACTTGAGGACCAGCCTACAGATGATATGACAATGGTTGCTATTTGTGCACTCCAAAGCTTAGTGATGCACAGTAGGACAAACAGGCGTGCTGTTGCGGAGGCTGGAGGCATTTTGGTTGTACAGGAGTTGCTTCTGTCTCCAAATGTAGACATTGCAGGACAGGCCACTCTTCTAATTCAGTATCTTTTTTCAAATCATACACTTCAAGAATATGTGTCTAATGAGCTCATCCGCTCTCTCACTGGTTAGTCACTGATCTTTCTGCTGGAATCTGATTTATTTTTCAGCGTCCTACATTTAATGTCCATATGTAAATTGTTGCACCCTCCTATTTTTTCTGTTGTCATTTGGCTATGATGACCTATATCTCATCTATTCTGAATTTTTCCCCATAATTACAAAGCTATCCATCAACATCTGACCCCTCCAATTTATTGAGCAGATGGGTTAAGTAATAAATTATTAAGTTACGAGTACTAAATGTCCCTTCGCTGTTATGTTTGTACTTTGTAATCTAAACTGCAATTTCTTGCAACTTCCTTAGAAAGTGGGATGCTCTCTACATCAACTATCAATGAAGTTATTTTGAGGACCATATATGTGATGTTCAGCAACTTCCGAAAGGTCCGCTTTTCCGAGGCAGCAACATTGTGCATACCCCATCTGGTTTGTGCCCTGAAGGATGGAAACGAGGCTGCCCAAGAGAGTGTGCTAGACACCCTTTGCTTGCTCAAAGAGTCTTGGCCCCAAATGAACGAAGACATTTCTAAAGCCCAGTCTCTGATTTTAGCTGAGGCCATACCTGTACTACAAATGCTTATGAAGACCTGTCCTCCCAGTTTTCATGACAGAGCTGATAGCTTACTGCATTGCTTGCCTGGTTGCTTGACCGTGACCATCTTACGTGGGAACAACTTAAAACAGACGATGGGGAGTACAAATCCATTTTGTTGCCTGCAAATAGGAAATGGCCCTCCAAGGCAAACCAAGGTAAGTTATCCAAGACGGTCTTTCCTTTTACAACTCAACTATGTTGCGTTTACTCTGCATTCGCGGACGTGTTTTGGAGCCAGATAAATTAAAGTGCATATTACTGTTATGCACTAATCAGTTTTCAATTCAAGATTCATAGTATAGCATTTGCTGGATATGCATAATAACTTTCTACGTGATATGTTTGTCGCCTTTGGTTGCTGATATTTGCAATGGTTATCAGGTGGTTAACCACAGCATCTGCCCAGTCTGGAATGAGGGTTTCACTTGGTTATTTGACATCCCCCCAAAAGGGCAGAAGCTGTACATCTTGTGCAAAAGCAAAAATACATTTGGAAAGGTATGGTGTAGTAGCATCTTTTTGTTCTTCCTTTTTTTCTGTCTATAACCTCATATGTCTAAAACGCAACAACTTTGCTTCAGTCAACTCTCGGAAGAGTAACCATCCAGATTGACAAAGTTGTCACCGAGGGAGTTTACAGTGGGTTCTTCAGCCTCAGCCACGACGGCGGCAAGGATGGCTCAAGAACACTAGAAATAGAGATTGTATGGTCAAACAGACCGTCCAATGACTGTTTGTAGCATGGATAATTTCACCTTGTGTCAGTATTATAGTCCTCGCCTCCATGTAAATCTCCCACCATATACATTACATTCATTGGATTGCTTACAAACATCTGCTTCATTGAATTATTTTGAGGTGTTTTGTAGCCTCTGTAGCCATACACAGATCTTGGAACGGCTACTTTTTTTTTGTACAGGTGAAAATATTTCCTGTAATTAGAGTTCGGAGTAGCTTGGTGTGGGTTTGAATAATCTCGTGAATGTGTCTGTGCTTTTTCTTGTTGTATTTTGTAGGCATTTTCCTGCTGTATCTTGAAAGCTGTAGCCTCATTTTTACCACGTCTGGAAGGATAAATAATACGAGACCCTACAGCTGTATCCATGATCTGTGATTTGATTGCGGTTTCATCCAGTGAGTCTACATTTTGAGCCCCTAAGAAAAATGCACACAAGTCTTTTGTGATGTTCTTGTCTGCGCCGATGTCGAAGGTATATATGCAGCTACCAGCAGGAGACTCGGCGGTACGAAAATTCCTTTAGGCTCCCGATCTCCAATGCTCCGTAATTAGTTATTTTTTCCAGAAACATCGTATTTACAAGTTTCAAAACAACGCTAGTGTAGTCAATGATGTATCCTACTATACAGATTGCCCTGTAAATTCTTTTAACTCCAGTCTCAAGTTGGCGATGGGGACGGGTATCTCCGGGGTCAAGTTGGCGATGGGGACGGGTATCTCCGGGGGGCTCTCCACCGTCCCCGCCCCGATCCCCGCTAATCCCCGTCCCCGTTAGCCCCGCCAAGCTTCGCGGGGAGGAAACAGTCCCCGTCCCCGAATTAAACGGGTACCCAATCCCCATGGATACTCCATGGAGACTAATAGAGGACAAAAAACGGCAACATTCAGGCAGCAAAACAATATCAAAATGACAGCAAACAGAAAAATTTCAGCAGGAAAATTTGACACCAAACATCAGCAACATTCCAGCAGCAAACCAACAGTAAATTCAACAACAGTTCAGCAGCATAACAGGAGTAAACATTACAAGATTCAGCAGTTCAACATCTCTCTCAAGTCTAACTAGATAACTGAATTCTATTATAACACTAGAAGTTACAATTCTTAAATATGTGATACATCATGACAAGCAGAATGATTCAATGAAGGGGAGACCACATCAGTAGCTTCATATTCTTCATCTATTCACTCTTTACTCGATGCAAGCTTGCACCAAGGCTAGTAGTCATTGCAACTCGCCAACTCATCATCCTGATCATGGAAATGAGACAAGACATCAAGAAAAATAATTAGAGGGGATAGGATGGAAGTTGAGATGGTTTGTGCGGATGGACAATTACCATTGGTTCATCCTCCTCATCAAGACAAGTCTGAAACTCGGTATCGAGTGATGCATTGTTGTCACCTGAAATTGCAAACAATGTAAAGTTAAATGACAAACAGTAGCTATTTAGGTGTGTCCAACTCTAGTAAAGTTAAATGGCAAGAGTAGCAAGTTTTAGTGTATTACCAAGCATGTCAGAGTTACACCAAGCTTGCATGCACATTATAGCTTCAACCATCTTTGGTGCAAGCCTACTGCGATGAGGGCTTTCTCTTCAAACTCATCCCAAACTGCAGACTTCAGCTTTCTCTTCACACCAGCCATCTTGTGTGCCTTTTGTTTTTCAGCTTCTCTTGTCGTTTGCGATGGCACCTCTTCCAAATCGACTGATTCAGCTGGAGTACTAGCTGGAGTACTCGTTGGAGTACTAGATGGAGTGGGAGCAGCACTTGATCCCGGCGTAGCACCATTGCCAGCAGCTACACTAGCATCGGAACTTGATGCCATGGGAATCCTACAGGTAGCATCACAATAATCAGGAAACACAACAATAATCAGGGAACACAAGGATATGTGTGTTGGCAAATATAAAAGCATCACAAATAACATGAAGCAAAAGGATTAAGACCAACAAAGTGTGCCCAATTAGATAAATTTGAAATAGAGTTGATACATATCAAGTTTCGACAAATCTTAACACTCATGTGTGACCACATAACATATTACAAGACCGAAAGTTTCAATCCTTAACAATTAACAAAATAGGCATGGTAAAACATAACAGCACAAATCCTACAACATCTAGAACAACACACTTCTTCATCTTCACGGCTCCGTGCAAGCATTCATCAAGTCGATAGCTCCTCATCCTGAACATTAGTCAAGTTGAAATATTAGTTAGTTAGAAGTGAAGTCAATAATCAAGAATCAAGAATTACAATGATGGTTAAGGATGGCAAGTTACCATTGGCCTGCCTAGAAGCACATCTTGCCAAATGGGCACACAGATGTGAGGTTCCATACTTTGGATCGCCACAAAACAGCTCGTAACACCATACACATTCAGCTTTCCAATTTCCATTAACAGACAGCTTGTTGAACTCATCCCAAACAGACACCATGGGCTTTCTCTTCAATTGAGGTGGAGATTGGACATTATCCACCTCAACAGATTCACTTGAACTTGATGCCATTGCAAATCCTAAACAGAGTTGGCTATTTAATATTTTATGTTCTACCTAAACAAACATTTCATCATCTATTACTGCAGCAACCATTACTAATCAACACATATAAGAGTGGACAAATCAACACATCAACCATTACTAAGCAAAGCATACAACAGTGGACAAATCAGTGCATCAGTGATTACCTTGATGTTCTCCGGTTAGTCGGAGGTGAGGTCGGAGGTGAGGTAGGAGGGGAGGTCGTTGCCGAGGTCGGAGGTGAGGTAGGAGGCGAGGTCGGAGGCGAGATGTGCCGGCCTCTCTGGTCGATACTGGCGCTTGCGGCTTGTCGTCGTCGCCGGTCCTGCCCTCCCCTGCTCTAGCTAGCCGTCCTCGCCGGTCGCCCTTGAGGTGGAGCCCTGGAGGACAAGAGGAGGAGAAGGATGATGCGACCGTAAGGAGGAAAGAGGTGAAGCAGAGCCAAGGTAGGGGCGGCCGGATGGAGATCGGCCGGCCGCTGCCGCTTACCGCCGGCCGGAGCTTCTGGTTAGGTCGCGCGATGCGCCACGCCGCCGCCGCCTCCTCACGGGCTCGATCTGGAGGAAGGGGAAAAAGAAGCACAGCGGCGGCCTAGCGGGTGTTGGGTTAGGGTTTTTTTGCATATACTCCCTCCTTTCCTTAAATCAAGGCGTGAAACTTCGGACGCTATAACCAAGGCAGAGCAGCTCAGGGGAAACTTTGGTGTCAGCTGGACCCTTTTACCCCCAATAAATCGTTGCTTGCTTAGGGCATCTCCAGCCGTGCCCCCCAGGAGCCCCCCAGACCACTTCTTAGCCAAAATACGCCGAATAGCGCCGAAATTCCACCAGCCAGCCCCCCCAGGACATGAAAATACGCCGTTTTAGCGCCGGCGCACCCAGCACAAACCCAGCAGTCTGGGTTCGGCCTGGGGGGGGGGGGGGGGCGATTGCATGCACATGGGGCCACGGTCAGTCTCTCAGCTCCTCTCTCTCCTCTCTTTTCCCCAATCTCACCACGTGCGACCCTGCTGCTTTCTCTCTTTCTTCCACCATGCTCGTCCCTTGCCGCCGTGCTCGCACCTCGCCGCCGTCCCTCGTGCCGCCGCCCCTCCGCCCAGCTCCGCCTCCGGGATAATCTCCTCTTTTTTTCGCATCTCCTCGACCTCGCGGCGCTCTTCCTCGCGCCGGCGTCGTCGGGCGGAGCTCGCGGCATGGGCTCGTGCTTGCAGCCGGGGCGGAGCTCGCGCTCGTGGTCATGGCCCTCGCGTGGCACGTCCCCGTCCACTCCTGCCGGCGGATGAAGAAGCATGCGGCGCCGATGCACGGCCTCGTGCTGCCCCTGTTTCGCATCGATCGATCCATTGCCCGTGCCGTTGAAGCTAGCTAGCTGCACGGCCGATGGACGGATCGAAGGATTCAGCTGCGTGCCTACTTGCTTCGGATGGATTCGATCGATCGGTGGAGCTAGCTAGCCAATGGCTCAATTTCCAGCTCCAATCGCTCAATTTCCAGCTTCAATCGCTTGATTTCCGTCCGTCCGCGGCAGCGTTGACTGCGTGTGGAGCTCGCCGGCCGCCGCGCCCTTCCTCAGCCAGGGCTCGTGCGCGAGGCAGGCCAGCGTCTAGGCGCGCCACCCCGTCCTGCCCGCTCGCCGGCGCGCCACCCCGTCCTGCCCACTCGCCGGCGCCCGAGATGAGGGGTTGCGGCCCGAGATGAGGGGTCTCGTCTGTCCAGCTTGGGGTGGGGTTGCGGCTAGAAAATTGCCCACCCCAGGTTTCGATTTTGCGCCGTTTGCCGCCGCGGCGCTAAATTTAGCGCCGTTTTTGCGTCCTGAGGGGCTAGACGACTGGCGATGCCCTTAGCTACTACTGGCCAGTGCACCCACGTCTCCTTGGTTTCAAAGTTTTTTAATCGGCCGCATGCAGCAGCTCCGCTCTACCCAATGCCCACATGCATGCGCCGCCGGTCAACGCTCACTCTGTCAATTTCTGGAATCCCCTCCCCTTCTACAGTGCTCGAGAGGCGACTGCGGAGGCGACTCGGCGGTTCCCGAAGGCCGCCGGCGTATCTGGGGATTTCCCACCCTCCGCCGGCCGCTCCGGCGGCGGGAGGATGGGGAATCCCCAGATCGGCGTTCCGGCGTGTAGATAAGGTGGTTTTGGGCGGTGCGGCGGAGGCGGGGTGGCCGGCGTCGTCGTTTTGCAGCTCTGCGGCTTCCCCTCCATGGCGTCGTCCTCGACGGCGCTCCCAAGCCGCAGATGCGTCCCTGTCCTGCCGCTGTTCCTTCCGGCGTCGGTGGCAGGCTGGTGACGAGTGGGCTGGTGGCCGGAGGAGGAGGTGCGAGGCGGCTGCTGCGTGGTGGTGTGGTGTGTTGGTGGTGGATCTGGCCACCTCCGGTGAGGTGGTCGGCGCAGGCCCGGATCCAGGGCAGAAGATGCTTGGGGCGTGCCCCCGGCCGATGGACGACCTTCGTTTTCAGATCCAGCTCCTCGGAGCTGGTGGTTGATGCGGCTCATCAACGCCTTCGGGCAAGGAGCTCTTCTGCTCCATGGGCGCGAGCTCCGGGCGGCTGCTTTCTCCTTCGTCTCCGGCGTTGGAGGTCGACCGTGCTGGAGTTCTTCGTGGTTGAAGACGGCGTGCTGCAGTAGCGACGATCTTTGTATCCTTCTCGTTTTGTTCTTTGCTTGTATCCAGCTTTGTAATCCTCCTTTTTATCTATGAATACAAGTATGAAAAATCAAAAAAAAAATGCCCACATGCATGCAAGCCTACATGGCCAATCAACGCCACAGCTTTGTACGAGGCCTGTCATCAATTCCAGCGAAGACAGGGGTACTTTCGGTACGCCCGGTCCTGTTTTGTTCCTGCGCCTTCTTTTATGGGATAAATCGCAAAAAAATATGCGCCTTGTAAAACGGAACGGAGGAAATATATGTTGTATTTGTTAGACTGACAGGTGGGGTCCCGGGTATCCATGGAGCCTCCACGGGGCCAATTTGCCCCCGTCCCTGCCCCGTTACCTTAACGGGTACCCGCCCCGCTAGCCCCACGGGGTGAATTCGGCCCCGTCACCGCTTCTTAGCGGGTAGATCCCCACGGATACCCGCCCCCACGGGGAATATCGCCAACTTGACTCCAGTCTACACAAACATGAAAAATCTTATGAATTTTGTAGGGATGAAAATATGCGCTCTTCACTATACTTAGATCCATGCTTTTGTCATGTATGTGTAACTCAGAATACACGATATTATAAAGTGTGATCTACCACGTTTGTAGAATACATATCATTGAGTAGATTACATTTACTTTTTTTATCCAGGTTGCTTATACTTTACGATGTTCAATTTTTTCAAAAGTAAAGGGAGTGCCGGATCTCAGAGCCAAAAAAAAAAAATCCCTACTCTGATACGAAAATCGCAACTGTAGCACCGTCAGTTCTGTTCCGATTAGAGTAAGATAACTTCTGAATTAATGGACGAAAATTGCCCTCTCGCCGTTCTGATTTGGGCATAAATGCGGCGGAGGTCTAATGCTTCAAGGGCCTTTTCTGGATCACACGTAAAAATGTTAAAATATCTTACATTCAAAACAGAGGGAGTATATATTTGAGATAAAAGTACATATGTAGCTAAAAAATAAATATATGTTTTAGTTTTTTAGCTTTTTTAGGGGTTTAGTTTTTTAGCTACGTATGAGAGAATGAAGGCCATTGCGTACAGGGGCCCACCGTGCAATTTTGAGGATGGAGGCCCGTTTGCAGCATACGACTCAAAACGGATTCAGGCAGGCATTCTCAAAAAACAAAAAAATCAGGCAGTCATATTCCCGCTTGCTGCCGTCGCCGCCGCTGCCGCCTGCCGTTATGCTCCGCCTGCATAGCCGCATCCTCGCCCATCTCCTTTCTTCTCCTGCCCCCTGCCCCATCTTCTTTCTTTGCCGACTGCTCTCTGCGGCTGAGGTCAAGCCTGCTGCATCCCCAACGCCCGCGTTCGCCGTCCAGCAGTACAGATACGAACAAGCGCTTAAGTACTCAACAAATTTACACAAAAACTCTACATGCAAGCGATGTATTGTTTGACACGGCTTCTCCCTCTGTTTTATCATATGAACTGGTAGCAACTCAAGTCTCAGCTCATAGTCAGTCACGAGTCTCCATTCTTCTTCGGAGAAAATACAAGGAAAAAAATTCCCCAATCCACACGGGATTATAGTTAAGAGTCCATCTCACCAACTACTGCCGGATATGCCACGGTACATAACGTGTTGAACTGAGGCATCGGGGGATTTGGCTGGTCAATTCCATGTGTGTTCTATGTGGACTACTCGAAGACAACAGTTCTGGTTCACACACACACGCACGCACACGCGCGCGCACACACACACTCAATCTGCAAATGTCACAGTCATCCGCAACGCCGTGCGCCTCAATCTGTCATGAATTCGTTGGTTTGCGGCACAACACGTCATCAAGATTTTCGTATCATACTCCTTCCGTCCCAAATAATTTGTAATTTTGTTTGAAGTCAAACTATTTTAGGTGTGACAAACTTCACAGAAAAACATAGCTAGTTGCAACATCGAATTAATATCACTGGATGTATATTGGAATGTAGTTTCAGAATATACAATATTTAATGTCACAAATTTTGCTATATGTTTTTGTAAGGTTGGTCAAATATTTCAAAACTTAAATTACACTTATTTAAAGGAGGACGGAGTAGCAATTATGAATGGCTTCCCTGTCGCATTTCAACTCAGCAATGTACGAGTGTGGTTCAATGCAACCCTGGACCTAAACCGGATACAAGGATCTAGCGACGATGGCAGTGTAGCCTCCATGGGTTCATTCAACGTTGTTGTTAGATTCTGAAACGACCACCACATTGGAATCCTTCTCTAGGTGAAACCCTATGAACGGTTTTGATGGTTTCGGCCAAGGCTGTGAAGATGCATGTTTCAGAAACTAATGTATTGGGGGAGGACATTTGAATCCGGTTACGCCTTCGTCTTTGGGTGAATTCCTGGGATTTGAGACTGTGTAATTTTGATTCACTTGTTGACTTCATTAGTTAGATGGTCTACCAACATTCCTTCTTCAATATGGTTGTGTGGAATGTACTTTCGCCATGAAATTAAGAGACACTATGTGCATATTTGAAGTTTTTCTTTCGTTTAACCTTGTGTTGGTGTGTGTTGTGGGGTGTGTGCATGCTCGAAACTTTATCATCGAGTCCTTTTAAAGATGTCAGTATTGTTTATTTGTTTCATCCTTGTTGTTTTACAAAACTATGCATTTTTAAGAAAAAAAACATATATTCCTCTACCACGTTACCCGTTTTGAATGTTTGATGAAGTGGTTTGAATATACCGTGAAAAAATTATTAATTAAAAGAAACAACGATTGAGGTAATTTTTGGTCTATCAACCAAAATACACATATGTTCAGTACTTTTAAAACTGAACCTACTTCGACTACCGGTAGACCCGAAAATTCGTATTCTCACTGATATGAGGCATATTTTTTTTACCTAAATTGGCCCAAATATGATTGAGAATATGCTTACATTTGTAAATATAAGGTGCTAACAGACACTTACGGTAGCCAAGATTCCAGATGATTGAACAACAAATTTTCAAAATAAAAAGAGAAAGTGTCTTTAGTTTGTGAGATACATCATTGGCTACATCCGATTTGTTTATTTTTTATTTTTTCTGAAACTAATAAATATGATTTTGGATTTATTTTATAGCAGGAGGCAGCACCCGAGACCGGTAGCAAAAAAAAAAAAAAAAAAAACTCCACTCACAATAAAAGGGAGGAAACATGAGAAACGGGGAAGAAGCTTCCAATTCCAAAAAGCGCGTTCTCCTTTGCGACGCTACCGCTATAAATACCTCCTCGCCGTTTCCGCGTTCCACCTTGGAACCAAACAAATTAGCGTGACAACACTGGTCCACCATCCATCGACCCCTCCGGTCCGTCCGCCATCCTTCCTTCAGCCATGCCGCCCGCCAGGTGGACCGCGGCCACCTGCCTCGTGCTCCTCCTCCTGCTCCCCTTCGCGCCCGGTCCAGCGCGCGCCGCGACGCCGGCGAAGTCCCCGTCCTCCTCCGCCGTGTTCCAGCTCCAGGGCGACGTCTATCCCACCGGGTACGCGGTTTTCTCCCCCGCTCGTCAGGTTGGGTGCGCAAAATCGGATCCCTTTTTCAGTAGAAATAAATGTATAATAACTAGAAACATTCGGTTGGTTGGTTTCTTACCAATGCGAGCCGTCGATTGTCGTCACCGTGCCTCTGCGGGCGTTGCTGTTAGCCTGGCCAAGCCGGCGTCGCAAAGTCCGAAACTCCTTTTGACCTTGAGATGCTTTTTAATTACTCCGATGAACTGTTTTCAGTTTGCAGACTCTGTTTTATCACTTCTTACACGGGTTTGTTTGTTTGTTCAATGCTGATGCTGTTCCTGTGTCTGACAAATTTGTTTGCTGTTTATTTGCTGCATTCTAATTTTATTATTTATCTGAAGGCAGGATTCCGTTGAACTGTATTTCAGTTTTGGGAACTCTGTTCTTTCGCTTCTTCTACGGGTTTGTCTGTTCAATGCTGATGCTGTTTCTGTGTCTGGTAATTTTGTCTGAGCAGTCATTACTATGTCACCATGAACATTGGGGACCCGGCCAAGCCCTACTTCCTCGACGTCGACACCGGCAGTGACCTCACCTGGCTGCAGTGTGATGCTCCTTGCCAAAGCTGCAACAAGGTACTCTCACGCTAATCCTATCGCAGAGTTGCTCCGAGAACTGAAGTTCTTGGTCCCGAGTTGAACAATTTGGTTATTCTTGATGCACCAAGCATTTCAAGTTCATTTCTCTCCGGATTTAGTCAAAGAATTAGTCTCTCTCTGTGTATTAAGAGCACCGTGTACTAATTTTCGGATTTTGTTTTTCTACAACTTGTATCAACTTTGACTCACATTTCCAGCTAAATACTGTGATCTTAGTTGTCAAAGCATATGGTTGTGAGTTTTCCTTGCTTGGTTTGCGTCAAAGTCACAGAGATAATATCAATGTACTATTGGCTTAGTTCTAGTCTTTGATTTTCTATGAAATGCAGACCTGGGTAGTCTCTTTTCCCAAAGGTTTTGTTCTTGATGTTCTTCATGATGGTTGTTGCAGGTGCCACACCAACTGTACAAGCCAACAAAGAACAAACTTGTTCCCTGTGCATCATCAGCCTGCACTACACTGCACAGTGCACAGAGCCCTAACAAGAAATGCGCTGTACCTCAGCAATGTGATTACCAGATCAAGTACACAGACAGCGCCTCTTCACTCGGCGTGCTCGTGGCCGACAATTTCACGCTGCCCCTGAGGAATTCATCCAGCATCCGTGCAAACCTCACCTTTGGGTAATATATACACCAAGTTCTTATACATTGGCTTAGTACTTAGTAGTAGTTATCGGATTCAGTTCTTGATGTTTAATTGCTTCTTTTCTGTGCAGCTGTGGGTATGACCAGCAAGTGGGGAAGAATGGTGCGGCGCAGGTGGGGACAGACGGCTTGCTTGGGCTTGGGAAGGGATCTGTTAGCCTGCTCTCGCAGCTGAAGCAGCAAGGGATCACAAAGAATGTCCTTGGCCATTGCCTCAGCACGAACGGAGGAGGGTTCCTCTTCTTTGGGGACGATGTCGTGCCCACTTCACGTGTAACTTGGGTGCCCATGGTTTCTAGCACATCTGGGTAAGAATAGATTATTCTGTAAATTTTAAGTAATAGGCTAAGAGAACTTATGTGAATTTGTTGACAAATGCAAATCTTGAATTCATTCTGAGTAGAAGAGCCAGGCCACATTGGTGTTTAGTTGAGTTCTTGATCGTCAGTGACATGGCGAGCACCTAAATGAATAAGTGTGGTTCTTCAAACAATATGGCGAGATAGAGACCGATAAATTTTAATTTACTCTTATGTTTTTGTCCTTTAAAGTTCCATGAGGATGGGGGTGAACTTTTTTGCGTCAGTTTTACATGACAACTCACTCCTGGTGTTGAAGAGTGAATGTTTCCAGTTTATGATCAAACAGTGAATTATTTATCTTAGTTTCATTCTTCTTTAAGAAAAAAGTATTAAAAAAAAAAAAACTTAACTTCAATCAACTGCAGTACTTCAGAGTATGGGTAAAATCTGCACTTGTTAGACATGTAAACTCAGACTCTGTTTACCACATAAATTGAGGGCCTATTCTTTAGGATTTACATAATTGGATACATTAAGTTCTGTAAATAATATAAAGGTTCCAGTAGACTTTCCTTTTTGCTATCACGCATATAATACAACATTTTGGTTTCAGGAATTACTACTCACCGGGCTCGGGAACACTGTACTTTGATCGACGTTCGCTAGGCGTTAAGCCCATGGAGGTGGTATTTGACAGCGGCAGCACCTATACGTACTTTACTGCCCAGCCATACCAAGCGACTGTTTCTGCGGTACGTTTCAACCGCAATCCATTCTAAATTCCGTGAATATCAAGAAATAAACAGTGAACTAATCAGATGCTTCTCTTGCAGCTCAAACTAGTCTCAGGAAGTCACTTACACAAGTGTCAGACCCCAGTCTGCCTCTTTGCTGGAAAGGACAGAATGTGTTCAAATCTGTGTCTGAGGTCAAGAAGGATTTCAAATCACTGTTTTTGAGTTTTGCAAAGAATTCTGTGATGGAGATCCCTCCTGAAAACTACCTCATTGTCACAGTAAACACTTGATAACCCAACTCACAGTATTTTTTTACCAAACATTTTACTTGAGAAGTGAAGGCTAATATATCCTCATTCTTTTGTGCCAGAAAAACGGGAATGTGTGCTTGGGCATCCTTGATGGTTTGGCGGCAAAACTTAATTTCAACGTAATTGGAGGTACAGAATTCTTACATGCAGTAAGCAGTTTCAGGATACCCTGCATCTTCTTGTAATAATTGGAGTTCTTCTGTACTGTAGACATCACGATGCAGGATCAGATGATAATTTATGATAATGAGAGAGCGCAGCTTGGGTGGATTCGTGGATCATGCAGTAGAAGCACTAAGTCTACTATGTCTTCCTTTCCATGAACATTTTTCAGATTTGATCATTAGCCTATCAATTTAAATACTTGTTGCACCTCAAGCAATCAAGAATGTCAGCTTTTTTCATCCAAATAAAGTATGTAGTGTATCAACATGGGCCTGAGGAAAGTAAGGCAGAAAGGAGAGAAGGATTAGAATGTAGTGTAGGCAGATAGGAAGTTACTAACGTGTATGCTCCTCCTGTTCATAATGAAATGGAGTTTATACTTTATATGTCTTACTTGAAGCTCTAAAAAGTTAATCTGCAAATATGTTAATCACGCAACGCATATGCTTTAATAGTTTAGAAAATGCTGCCCTGACATATGCAGGTAATGAACAACCTAAATAAATTGCTGATTTCTTACTGATCTGCTATAATAGTGTTATATGCACACGTGGGAGTCTGCAACTAACTGGGTATAGAATGTTCAGATCAAACCTGAGGATTTCGGCATGCTGACCTTTAGGTTGTGGATGACAATTTCTCACATTAGCTTCAAATAATTTGAGTTGCGTTACCATCACACAGCACTAACTAAAAAGTTGCAAAATACTCCCTCCGTTCACAAATAGTTGACTCCTAACTAAGTGTATCTAGACAAGAAATACATCTAGATACACTCATTTTAGAGTCAAGTATTTCAGAACGGAGGGAGTAATAAGATACTAAATGAAGTTTGCACTGATTACTCTCAGCTGTGTTGTAGCTATTCCTTAGGCTGAACATTGACACACAACAGAAATGCTTCATCTCCAGCTACAATGTGACAGTGCCAAGTATGTACCAGTTTATCTGATGAAATGTGCTAGACAATGTAGACATTTCAACTGCTCCTATCAAAACTTCATATAAAATGGGAACTGCATTCTGTTTTAACCGTGCACAAAAATTATCTAAAGACTTCCTGCAGGAAGCAACTAGCTGTAGCTAGCTTAGCATATTCTCCTCCTAATAGAGTGCAGCTTGAAACCGTATTTTCCATCACTTCATATTTATTTTGCAGTGTAATACTATATATCCTTTCAATCTGAATATAACTTGGAAAATGAAAAGTATCCAAGAAGGGAGAATCTTTCCAACTCTAACAAATTATTCGAGCTGAATTGTTACATTTATAGCGAAATACTACAAATAGAATGTATATAACTATCTAGCTGAATGCCATCCAAATAAAGTCTATACTTCCTTGACATTGGCTGGCAAAAATGAGGGATGAATGGAGATATGGATGAGCTTGTAGTAGATGCAAATAGTAAGTTCACTAACACGTATGCTCCTCCTGTTCATAATAAGATGGTGTCCTTCCTCTAGCATGACATTTGCTTGAAGCTTTAATTATTTTTATATGCAAAATATATCTGATGTTTGCATGCTTTGTAAAATTTTTAAAGATTGTATGCTTTACATCGGATTCAGAACTGAAATACACTGGATCTGGCAGGTAACACTGTGAGTGGGCCTTCAGTGCTGTCGTTATTAAGTGTGATTAGTACACTGAAATTGCATTCTTTTTAAACATGTGCGTTCCTTCTCAAGAATGAAATTTGCAAAAATAAATCCTGATTGTCAACTTATGATCTTATGAACACATGTGAGTCTGCAATTAACTTGTTTTTTTTCGAAATGGGGATTATAGCCCCAGCCTCTGCATCAATCGATGCACACAGCTGCGTTATTGCAATTAACTGGTTATAGATTTTTCAGATCAAACCTGAACAAATTGCACTTTGGACATGCTGAGCTTTAGCTTTGACCTTGACGTCTCACTTATTCAAATCACAGCATGAGTTGTTTATGGTCACTTGCAAAACATTGTACTGATGAATTGAAAATCTATGATAAGAACTCATACTACTGTTGTTTGTTTGTTTGTTTGTTTGTTTATAGTTTAAATATTCAAAATATGTTGTCTACTACCAAAGGATGATGTGAGATTGTGATTGACAAAAATTTACTAATCTATGTCATGACACTTCATAACTTCAAAACCTTGTGGTCATTTTACCTCAATTTCCACACGAGTACGTAAACCATAATTCTTTATTGAATGGAATATTTGAATAACCATTCTGTTGTTTTGTGTACTGTAAATAGCCTTGTCAGTTGTGATAATACATTAGTAGCAATAGTGTCAGTTCTCAGTTCATGTATCATATTGTCTTTTTCACGGTATGGTGCATGCTTCTTGAACTTTCTAGTTTCCAAATAGTTGTTGCTTGATGGAGTGGAGATTGAAACCGTCTTCCTTATTTTCGTTTTCTATTTCTGTGCTTTCCACAATGAGGGTCTGTACACATTTTGCAATGTAATACTGTTTATCCTTTTGTTGTCTCCATAATTGAGGGAAGTGGCTTAAAAAATGACCGATACAGAAATGAGCATTCTGGGAAAGTTGATTCTCTCTCTTGCTGTTATCTTACTAGAAATAAACCAGTGTTTTCATATGTTCACACAATTAATGAATTTCTGCATTACCCCAAAAACAATTCTGCACAATTACTGAATTTTTCCAGTATATATAGGCCTATATTTACATATCTGGAAGTTACATTGCATATATGTGTGGCAGTTACATCTAAGTAGATAAAAATAAGTTAGCTTTTTCTAATTTATGATGTGAAACTTTTGCTGAAAGAAAATGTGATGCCACTTTAGTTTACTAGATATAATATCATTTGGCATGCCATCCTTTATTTGAAAAGTATCTTCTATACAGTATCATTTGGCAGGCCACATTAGTCATTTAGCTACTTGCCAAGTCGTTTCATGATCCATGCTTCTTTACCTTCCTAACTTCCAAATAACTGTTGCTTGATGGAGGGGAGATTGAAACTGTCTTCCTTATGTTCTGTATCTATTTCTGTGCTATCCACAATGAGTATTGGTACATACTTTGCAATGTAACTGTTTATCTTTTTGTTGTGAACATAATTGAGGAAAGGGTGCTTCAAAATTGACCAAGACACAAATGAGAACATTCTGGGAAATTTGGTTATTTCTTTTGCGGTTATCTTACTAGAAATAAACCACTATTTTCCTTCATGCACACGTTAATATATAGGAGTATGTTCACACAATTCAAGTATTCTGCAGTAAATACATTCCTATATGCACATATCTGGAAGTTACATTGCATATATGTGTATCATGTACAGCTAAGTAGATCAAAATAAGTCGGATTTTTCTAGTTTCGAAAGTAAAAAATTGACCTAAAAAATTGTGATGCCTCATTAGTTTACATGCATCATTTGTCATGCCATCATTGATTTAAAATTTATCTTATATACAGGTTCTTGTGTGAAATGTCAGTCGAGAGAACTAAGTGTATCGACTACTAATTCTCTGAGTGCCATTCACATCATCAGTATTTACTGGACATTTATTAGAGTGTATTCTTGAAATGGATGGCTGGTATAATTATATCACCACCCCTTGTGCTCCATTCAACCATCGTATTCACTTCCACGGTATATATAAATGCAAATAATTCTTTTGGTCTCTGAGTCTTCTCGCCAGCCTTAATTTCATCAGCCTCATATGGAAGACAAGAAATTCACATCAATTTAACAGAAGTTTGTTCTATTCCTGCTAGAATTTTGGAAAATTCCCTTGCTCCAAATATTAAGGATCCATTATGAAAGGCAGGAAAAAATATTTGGAAAGGATAATTATCCATATGTACCTGTGGTCCACCTAAATTGCTAAACCTGAATACCCATCACTTGAGAAGAAAATCAACATTTGAACCCACTGAAAAAGCTTAAGGAAAAATAAATAAAGGGGCATGAAGCAGTGAAGGGAACTAAGCTCTGAAGCCAACGGCTATAAATACCTCACCACTTTGTTCGCACCATCCGAACAAATAGAGCTTCAGCACAGGAGTGAAACTCTAGAGTTCAAACCACAGCTTTGCCTTCTTCCCCCACCATGGCTGCCTCGTGTTCTGGTATCATCGGTCTCCTCTTGCTCCTGCTGCCATTAGCACAGTCCTCCTCCTCCTACATCAAGTACCCGCTCAACGGCAACGTCTACCCTATTGGTATGTTTCTCCATCCGTTCATGGCAATTTGTAAGCTTTGATCATCCTTATCAGTCTTGAGGTTTTATGCATACATTTTGACACGTTTTTCTGTACCTCTGCAGCCACTTCTTTGTTACGATGAACATTGGTGAACCCTGGAAGCCCTACTTCCTGGACATAGACACTGGCAGCAACCTCACCTGGCTGGAGTGCCACCACCCAGTCTACGGCTGCGAGAACTGTAACCTGGTAAATCATACTCATAATCTCTTTGTGATATTTGTGCTTGGCGCAGAATGTTCAGACCAAGGATACTGGAAAATAATTTACAACAATCTTGTCATGATCTTATCGTTGTTGCTGATTTTCCAGGGGCTAAACTACTATTACGAGCCAGCACTTAGCAATTTGAAGGTGGAATGTCAAGACCCATTCTGTGTTGCACTACACGCAGACTTGCCTGGTATAAACCCTAAATGCACAAGGGAAGATCCACATAAATGCCACTACGGAATTCAATACGTCGATGGGACGACAGAAGGTGTCCTCTCCAATGACACGATCTCTATAAGTGAGGGAACTAATGAAAACATTGTGTTTGGGTATGACACCAACTGAAAGGTTTCTGTGTGTTCAGTGGCTGCTGGACTTACATGTCAATGATTTTCACCTTTCGTTTCGTGCAGATGTGGATACAACCAGAAATCAGCGAACCCATCGCCGGTCGCGAATCCAACGCATGGCATCCTTGGTCTTGGAATGGGAACGGTAGGTTTTGTCGCGCAACTCAAGGCGCAAGAGGTGATCAGCAAGGATGTCATTGGGCATTGCCTCAGCCTGATTGGAGGTGGCTACCTTATCATTGGGGACTTCCAGTTGCCCTCCACCGGCATAACCTGGGCACCCATGAGAAAATACGAGTAAGTACTATGGCCATCAGGTGCTCCTTTGACTTTGTGATCACCACTTGATGGAGTATCGGGTCTAAATTCAGTGTTTGGTTTATGCACATATGTTAGCCTTCCGTAACACTGATATGCATAATTAGAGAAGGCTATCTCGATACTTGTTTTTTCTTTTCACTTGATTTCAAATATTATACAAGATTGTTTTTTTCAGGCTTTTCTACTCGCCTGGCCAAGCAACAGTACATTTGGATGGACAGCAGATATACGAAAATGGAATGAATTTGGTCTTTGACAGTGATGCTACATACACCTACATGCCTGCCCAGATATACAATCCCCTCGTTGCAAAAGTAAAATTCTAACTACAGTGCTTTATGGTACCCAGCAGTTGAACAGAGGCATTCGACATGCAAGTCATGGCATTTGGATTCTTGCAGGTGGAAGCTCTTCTTGGAGACGCACTTATAAAGGTGGATGATCCTGATCTGCCTCACTGCTGGAAGCGGAGAGATTCATTCGAATCTTTCGACGACGCCAAGAGGGGTTACCAGCCACTGACGTTGCGATTTGACAACAACATCATCATGAATATCCCTCCTAGAAACTACCTCGTCTTCACGGTAAACCTTTTGACGACTCAGTTGACTGCAGACGGTGGTACGGCAAATCATAGAAACTAATATGTGTTTGTATGTTTGTGACAGAAATCCCGGAATATGTGCTTGGGCATCCTCAATGGAACGCAGGTTGGCCAAGACCAAAGGATCATAATTGGAGGTGTGAACCTGACAAACATATTACACTTTCTGAAACTTGTACACCAAGCCTGTTTACATTGTAATGATTCCGAGATTTTTATCTTCTGTTTTGCAGATGTTACAATGCAGGAGGTGCTTGTGGTGTATGACAACGAGCGAGGGATGCTTGGATGGATTGACACTCCGTGAACTGAGCTTGCTACCACTTTGCGTCTCTGATGGAAGTTTGCAGTGCTATACAGACTGCTAAAAGATAGATGGGAGTATGGGACTGGAGTAGAGAAGGGATCATGCTTTACCATGGGTGAAGGGATGTTCAGAAATCTTGTGCATGATCCTGTTGCTCATAATTAATAAAATAAAATGGAGTTCGCTGGTACCATTCTTGCGTATGACTTTGTTTATCTTGACAATGTAAATTTGGCATGCCAACTTATAGTTTTCATAAGGAGGTATACCATAAAGGAAAAACGAAGTATCGATCATTCATGAGTTTTTCTTAAGAAATTTCTTGCAAGTAAACACAGGCAGGGGTGTATCAATTGCAACCAGTCAAGTTATAACATCAAAGCGACTTGGCGCAAACACAGAAAGAACAGGGATCCCAAGACGAAAGTGCAGGCCAACAGAGAGGAACTACACAACTCTGAAACGCCGAACACAGTTAACATCCCAAAAACTTAACATGATCTAGCAAAGGACTTCCAATGGATTCAAAAGGGATAGCCCAAGGCAAAAGCACTTTATCTGACAAATGCAACCTTCGCAACACCTCTTTTATGCTCAGATAGTACTCTGTTGATCATAAGAACTGAACCCAAAATCGTTTGTCAGACGCAGGATCGCCCAGTTTCAGTTATTGGGTGTCTTGGGACAGGCAGACGCCGTGCATCCTCACAGATATTTCCATATCAATTGCGTGGCTGCATTACTAGCGTCCCACTGAATTGTCTGCAGACCTCATAGCAACTGAGTTGTCTGAAGAAACGGCAATGCGAAGCTCTGTAGTGGAAATGTACTACAGATTCGTCATCGCTACACTACAAGGACTGAATTGCCTTGCTGATTTTTGTAGCAATGAACTTCCGACCCAGACAACTACAGTTTGTTAGCAGAAAGTCTGCACGATCAACTGGTATCTTTCAGAGCTTTCCGTAGCTCCAGTGTGGTGCCTGTGTTTAATTAGTGTATGAGATCTTGTCCAGTTGTTTCTGACTGGACTAAGCATTATTGATGGAATGATTCCCACAATCCAACTTTTTTTTTTTGAGAATTCCTTTTTACAGTACAGCTGTAGTATAATCCAACTTTAAACTAACAAGGCACACCAGTATCAGTCTAACTTTAAACTAGACTCTAACCACCACCACCTGCTCCTATTGACGCGGCGGCGGAGGTGGTGGTTGTGATGGGGCCCGGTGGCGCGCACGCTGCGCCTCGTCGACGTCCGTCGTGAACAATCATTCAAAAAAAAAACTGTTACTGCCTAGCTGGTTACCTTTATTAGCAAGATCCCCACTCCTTCAACGGATCCCACCATGCACTATACAGTGAACTCTGATTAAGGACTGACATCCTGCTTTCTTCATAGTAAGCCTGTAGTTTCTGTGTAATACGACGTGCTTGTGTCATAGTGGACCGTACCAGTTGTTGTTTAATTTTGTAATCTCTCCTAGCATGCCAACTTGGTGAAAGAAAAATAAAAACAGGCTTTAGTCAACTGCATAATGAGCAGTCGTTGATCATTGTTCTTTTCTACGACGGTGCACTGCACCTTGCCATGGATTAGCAAGCTCACATCGATTGTGTAGTGCAGGTTGATTCGATTATAAGATGGCTAGCTCACGGTGGTGCAGCTCAGCAGCTGGTTAGCCTACCAAACCCGGGATACCACCTTGTGTCAGCATCTTGGCACGCGTACGTATCATATTTTCACTGGTAAATTGCATGTCTCAGGATGACTCCAACGGGGCGACGCATCGAGTCCGCGCGCGTCCGTCCCTGTCCGTTGGAGCTAAAAACACAGCCCAACGCGGTCCGTTTTTCTGTCCGTCCCGACGCATTCTTTGCCCAAATTTGGGTCACCGATGCGTCGGGTGCGGACAGAAAAACACGTCTCCTGTGTCCTCTCGTGTCCTCCCTGCCCGCGTGATGGCCCGTATGTCAGTCAAAGAAATCCTCCCTCCCCTCTCCCACCTACCGCACTATTCTCTCTCTAGAAATTCCCCACCGCAATGGATCTTTGCATTTTTGCCGCTGGCCGGAGGCGCGTCGCCGACGAGAGAGCTCGAGGTGCTGCCGGCGTCCGCATCCGCCATCTCCGTCGCTCCCTTGCCCTCATGGTCGTTCTCGTCGCCGGCTCGTCGGGAGGGATCGAGGTTGGAGATGCTACTGCACAGGCCCAAGCTCCCGCTCCTCTGCTGTGGCTGCGGGGGCGGCGTCGCCATGACGGCGGCCGTCGTCGGCGAGGGCGGCTTCAGCACCGTATACCTCGCGCGCCTCTCTGGCGGCTCCAAGCCCCAGCTCGCCGCCGTCAAGGTCCACCGCAGCTGCAGCGAGCGCCCTGCTCCGCGTCCGCTTCCTGCTTTCTGCGACCAGCGAGACGAGGGCGTGCTTGTCCTCGAGTTCGCGCCCAACGGCAACCTGCACGAAGAACTTCACGGCGACGATGGAAAGCTCGTGCCCGCGACGATGTCGTGGGCGCGGCGGGTGGCGGTGGCGCTGCAGGTGGCCCGCGCGCTGGAGTACCTCCACGACCGGTGCGAGCCGCAGGTGCTGCACGGCGACGCCCCGAGCGCGGAGGTCCAAGATCGAGCGCGGAGGTCCAAGATCGACCGACGCCGCGAGCTCAACCGCGTCGCCGCGCTCTCCTCCCGCGTCCGTCCTTGTCGCTTGTCTCAGCACCGTGGCACAGGAAGCAGAGCTCGCGTCCCCGGTCCAAGATCGACGAGGACGAGCTGGGCGGCGCTCATGTGCGCGATTTGCTGCTGCTGCTCTCTCTCTCTCTGCATTGCTGCTGCTGCCGCTACTCTCTCTCTGTCCAAGACCACGCAGGCAGGAGGCCTATCCGTATGCTCTCTCTCTGTATAGCTGCCCCTGCTCTCTCTCGCATGTCTTTCTTTCGGTCTGGTCTCCAGCGCCGGCGACCTTGTTCCCGATTGAAAGATGTGCTAGATTGAGGTAGAAACGGACAGTGCAAATAGGATGCGTCGCCACCGTTGCGGGCACTCACCGGACAGGCCTGTCCGCTCGTGTCCGAGCTGCCCGGACCGCGACCCAAACGGATAAAATCCAGACAAAATCGGTGTCCGTTTGGGTCGCCCCGTTGGAGTCATCCTCAAGCAAGGTTTTGTACTCCAAGACTCCAACCACCAGTCCCACCACCCCGCTCATGTTCACGCGGCGGCCGGCAGGACGCATCATGCGCGCCGCCGGTGTCGGAGGTAGTGGTGGGCACCGGGCTCCACCAGCGGGCATGCAGCGCCTCGTCGCCGTCGATGGATCGGAGTTAAAGAACTCGGTAGCTTGTCGGTCGCCAGCTACCTTGGTGAGCAAGGATCTCCTGTTCTGGCGCGTCAACGGACTCAACACCGTTGCTCTCTGATTCATAGTGGACTCGACATCCGGTGCATGCATGTGCCTCTGCGAGGAATATATCCTGTGTCGATGCGAAAGGGCGCCCACGCGAAATCTGATCCGTCCATCTCGTCCGTCCGACGGTGCATGCAAGTGCCTCTGTGAGGGATATATCCTGTGTCCATGCGAAAGGGCGCCCACGCGAAATCTGGACGGACGAGATTCGTCGTTGACCGACGGACCAAAACGGACCAAATTCGTCCGTCGGACGGACGAGATGGACGGACGAGATTCCGCAAGGCCGCCCTTAGCGTAGGACAAAATTCGCGTTCCCTCTGTGAGAACTCGAAAGGTCCCCGCATATATCTCACACAGCTAATCGCCATAGCATTTCTTTTTTTTTGCGGGAAACCACTGATTATATTGAAGACCAGAAGTTACAGAAAAACACCTCACTAAGAAAGAAATTACACACAGGTCCTTCTGCAACACAGAGACGCCGACGAGGAACCGGACGTGCCGACGACGCGCCGCCCGCTGCATCTTCCAAACCTTGGAACGAAGATGATCCCCTGCGGGCAGGAAGTTGACGAACCTCGAGCTCCAGAGAGCCTCCATCCATCGCCAAGCCAGCACCACCACCGGTCTTCAACATCAGAAGCTTCATTGATTTCAAGATCTGGCTCCGCCGCACCGGAAACCAGCCGGGGAACGAGCGTGCACGGCGGTCACCCAGGACCGCGAGCACCGCGCGAAGTCGCCTGCTTGATGACGAAGCTCCGAAGAACGTCGACACCGGAGAGGAAGAAGACGACCCCAAAACGCCAACCACCGCCACCTCCGCCTCCAAGACGCCGCCGGTGAGCAACCAACTCAAACCTACACTAAATACACAGCGAGATCCGGGGTTCCCCCACCCTCCCGCCGCCGAAGCGGCCGGCGGAGGGAAGGGGAACCAGCGAATCGCCGCCGGCGAGGTGGTTTGACCGGGTGGATTCAAGAAATCGCCTTCTTGTACTGTAGCGGAGAGGGGACGAGTCCAAGGTCGCAATGTTCTGTTTATCGCCATAGCATTTCGTTCCTAGCAAGCAAAGCTGCTGGGGTGAAATTAAATTTATATCCCACGCAAACTTAAGAACGCTCGCACAACGTTGGATAATGTGGGCCCAACCGAGCGCCGCCGGCAGGCAGCTCCTCGTCGTCGTAGTTGTCGCCATCGTACAGAGGACTTTACACCCACCCACCAATTGCTACTTCACCATGAAGGGAAAGCCGCTTCACCATCGTGTAGCCGCATAATCTCTCTCCTTTCTCTTTCTTTACTTATGCACTTGAGTATCCTTGACATTTAGAAAACAAAAGGAAAATGGGAAGGAGTACACACCTACCTTTGCCACCAAGTTCCCAATGTGTCAACGGATTCCATCATGCCTAGTGCACTCTGATTCACGGTACCTTAATTCCCGAACACCCACGACATTGTTTGTTCTTATGTTAGGTATCTGTATGCCAACTTGAGTGAGATTGCAGGTGCCCAACCTACGAATCAATATATGCCTGAACCCACTGACGCACAAAGAAATTTTACCATGCAACAGAAAGAAAAAGGAGCTCGACCGGTTCCCCTTATACGTCTAGCGTCATGTTTTGATTTCCATTCGACATATATCCGCAAAAACTTTTTTCCTGGGGAAATAACAATTCCGTTTGACAGGAACCAATGTTACATTCACAATCTCACATTGTCTCTGTATGTCAGGTTATTTGACCGATGTCAATGTAGCATACCCCTCACGTCCTCGCTCAGCCAGCATGGACAATCGCAGTTATGCTTCACCATCACCAATAGGTTCGTTTATGCATGGTGCCAAGTTCAGTCCCAGTCCCTCAAGAGCCAAACCTCAAACTTCAAAGCATCAACATATAACTACAAATTATGAATAGCCGAAAACATAACACCCTCTAGCGAAATATGAATACACATGTGGAAGTTCTAAGAAAACATCAAACAAGATCACGTACACTTCACGGGGGACGAAGACAAACAGTGAAACCATGGAGAAATTAAGTTATTTCTTTTATCGTCTTCGTGTCGTGCAGATTATAAGGGTTCAAAAATTTCGAAATTTTAGTTTGTTTGCACGGTACATGTCACCCACCTATATAGACTTTGCTTTTAATTTCGTAACTTCTGTGGATACCTAGGTTTTAATCGAGATTTTATCTGTTGACTTAGTTTCCGGCAAATAGTCATCCATGACATTAGAGAACATATTTTAGCGTTGTTTCCTGTGGTCAACTATTTTTTTTTCCACGGTACACCGCACCATGCCATGAGCACATCGATGGCTCGACGACATCTGAAAAGTCAACACATAAATATAGATGGATCTAGCTAGTAGTATATTTGTTTGCTTGCTCTGAAGAAGAACGCGACGGCGTCATGGAGCCACGACCATTAACATGGTAATTGCTGAGTTTTATCTGGTGTGGTTGTCCACTTAATCAACGAAGAGTGCTTAAATAATGCCGATTCTTCACAACGAGGCGCCTATCTGTTTGTTTGTTTTTATATCCTGAGCAACAAAGTATACAACACACTTATTAATGAAAAGATTCTTCACAACCACTAACTACTAGTGCTACTAGTGTTTGATTTTATATCTGGAGTAGTATATTTCGTTTAGTTTGCTCTCTGGAGCACCGCTGTTTGTTAAAGTTTCTTTCTAGGCATACGTATTACTACTGTTTGGTAACATATAGCACTTCAAAAAAAAATGGTTTGGCTGTAATGATATTGCGCGATCAGTTACTTACTAGTACAATTGCACGTGCAACGCACGCCTATATAATATTGGTTTTGTGAGGTAGTAATTTATATAATAGTGGAGATGTGCACATGCAACGCATGTTTTCTAATAACTGATGTTGTGTCAAGCGTCCGTCAGATAAAGGATCAATCTATCTAAGAACAAAATACTGGTTTATTAAGATCAGGTGCCACAAGCACAAATCATACATTGATCCAAAACCTTGTAGAAGAGAGTCATACATTATTCCAAATCATTGCTAATAGCATAAATGAGTTTGCATAAATCTTCAGTTGATCTCTTGATTTTGGCATTTTTAAAATATATAATTAAGACGCTCAACATACCGAATTAGACTTTACAAAACAAGGTACTCCGTAGCTGGTTCACAAAAGGCGGTTCAATAGATAACACCTGTAATATCCAGAATGATCTGAATTATGTGTATTTCATCTCAAATCATGTGGATTTCATCTCTTCACAATGTACAAGACAATATAGCATAGTAGTCAGTTTCTAATTTGTACAAGACAACTATCATATACAACTTTACTTTTGTTATATGATCACATACAAGTATCTTCTGACTTTGAACCATATGCCTATGTGCCAGGAAAGTGACATTCAGCTAACGACATATACTTCTTAGATAGTGAGCAAGCTTTAGATGCAGCCTAATTGGTTATTCTGCAGTAAAAAATAAAACAGAGGACACAGCCATTCTCAGTGACATTGAGTTCGATACTCCTAATGATGAAGGAGTCCTATGGCATGGAGTCCGAGATTTCCGTGGCGGAGGCGGTCATGGTAGTCATTTTGGGCACGACGGTGTTGTATGTCCATTTTTCATCGTTGATGACCAGGTCATCAGAGTTGGTTGTGTACTCCTCGTTTGTAAAGAATCCTATCCCTTGCACAAATGCACCTTCGACCTGAGAAAAATCAAGAGAAGAGCTCAGAGCAGCCATACTTCATCCAGACATTGTTGTTTATCGAACAAGCAGTTGTCTCGGAGCTAATCTGGCCCAAGTCATAAATCAGATCGCTCCTAAGGATCGTGGTTGCTCCGTCAGGACATCAAAACTTCCACCTGGAATGTTCATATGCAGCTTGCAGATGAGACATGCATCAGCATGAAACACAAGAGAAGCTGCAATCTCCAGTAGCATGGTAGGTAAAACACGTTGTATTTACAGTACAACTGTTGCGGGGTGGATCATGGTACCTCACTGACAGCTGCTCCATAGTTCAATTAGCTTGTGGAAGTTGGGTTAAGGGTCCAGTAGGCTTGCGCCGACAAGTTCACACTCGCCATTGTTACTTGCAAATAAGTAGTGCCATTGATGACCAAGTAATCTGAGAAATTAACACAAATGAAATTCTTGGCACGTTACTAAAAGAAACGGATTTCAAAAGATTTGTCCTTATCTGAGCAATCAAGGAGCTCCATGCCACCATGCCAGAATTAGCCTCCAGGTCGTCTTTGTTAGGCTTAAGCCTCTTAACAAGTGCAGCACACGCCTGCCGAACCGCCTCACAGTACGATTGAAAATTCAGATGGCTAATGACAGATGTATGAGAGGGCTACACAGGACAGAATAACTGCTCGTAGTTAAGTCTTAAAATATATGTGATGAATATAGAGCATTGCATCTACGTCTACTCTCGCCTTTAAGACCAAGAATGAAAGCTCGTAGTCTGCCTATATGTGATGAATAATGTATACTAAAAGAACCAAAGAGGAAAGGTAATACATACAAGTTCTTGTGATATCGAGGCACCAGACTAAAAAATACTTGAGAGGAACAAGAAGCATACATTGTCTCAATAAGCTCTCCATCAGTAGGTGCCTAAAGATCTTCCATGAGAGTATACACACAATATTCAATTTATCGACCTAGCTATCTGCATTCGTTGACAGAGCATGATCATAATCCATAGCAGTACATGTGAATTACTATACAACTACCCTTTTGGGGATATATGTATGCCTACATCGGACATCCTCATATTTTCTAGATTGGCGAAACATCACAGTTTATTGAGCTACAAAAACACAACCCCTCATACTCGATTAGACCTGCTATATCATAAAACATTTTTGGAGGATGGCACACTCTTTATTTGCTACTGGTAAATTAACCTATCCATTGACCTATGTGCGACTGGTTTGAGAATTACCATGCATAGCAGAAAAAACGGCAGCTCAAGCATCTTTACAAATCTGAAATGCCTCTGAAAATATCACCGTGATCTGAATTGAGCCTGCTCAGAACAGAAACATGATTCAAATTTACAAGTAGATAGAGAACTGCAGCGAGCTATGCACGTGTGAGGACTATCACGGGAGCGAGCGATTAGGAGAATTTTTATTCTGGCTTATACCTTGATGGCGAGCGGATGGACGGCGAGGAGGTGACAGGCAGAGGGATCTTCATGTCCCGGACAAAAGCTCCCGCCCCAGTCGTTGTGCAGGCACCCGTCGGCCATCCTCGGGTGGAGCGAGACAGTGAGCACATGCGGGAGGATGGCTTCCGTTTCAACAGGCGCCTCCCTCACCTGCTGGCTGCCCTTCCACCGCCCCTCCCGGAGGGTCCTCGATTGCTGAAACCCTAGTGAGGATGCCATGGAGGCGAAGATGTTCCACTCTCCGGATCACCATGATCTAGAACGATCTGCAGACGGTCGTCAAGGAGGCGCCCGAGGGAGAGGACGGCAGGGGCGCGGCTCTGTGTTGCCTCGCGCGGGATCAGGGGATGCGGGGCAGGGGCTGTAGAATGGAGAGGAGGCAGCGGCGCAGGGCTTCGGCATGGAGAGGAGGCGGCGGCGCAGATGGGCAGAGGGCCTCGAGGATGAGGGGAATGGCCTCGATGTAGATCGGGGGCGGTGGTTTCTTTCCTTCGCGTGTCGAGGAAATTTTCGTCCGTCCCGTGCGTGGTTCGCCAGGCTTATTTGTTAGATGTACCCCGCTGCTAGTTTGGATACATCTGTGCGGTTGAATATTATTTGTGTGGTCCTGATTGTTGGTGGGAAGTTTCGGTGTAGTTTTTGGTGGGTGGATTTAGCCGAACAACAGTTTGCTTGTTTATAAGTAAACTTCACGGGGGACGAAGACAAACAGTGAAACCATGGAGAAATTAAGTTATTTCTTTTATCGTCTTCGTGTCGTGCAGATTATAAGGGTTCAAAAATTTCGAAATTTTAGTTTGTTTGCACGGTACATGTCACCCACCTATATAGACTTTGCTTTTAATTTCGTAACTTCTGTGGATACCTAGGTTTTAATCGAGATTTTATCTGTTGACTTAGTTTCCGGCAAATAGTCATCCATGACATTAGAGAACATATTTTAGCGTTGTTTCCTGTGGTCAACTATTTTTTTTTCCACGGTACACCGCACCATGCCATGAGCACATCGATGGCTCGACGACATCTGAAAAGTCAACACATAAATATAGATGGATCTAGCTAGTAGTATATTTGTTTGCTTGCTCTGAAGAAGAACGCGACGGCGTCATGGAGCCACGACCATTAACATGGTAATTGCTGAGTTTTATCTGGTGTGGTTGTCCACTTAATCAACGAAGAGTGCTTAAATAATGCCGATTCTTCACAACGAGGCGCCTATCTGTTTGTTTGTTTTTATATCCTGAGCAACAAAGTATACAACACACTTATTAATGAAAAGATTCTTCACAACCACTAACTACTAGTGCTACTAGTGTTTGATTTTATATCTGGAGTAGTATATTTCGTTTAGTTTGCTCTCTGGAGCACCGCTGTTTGTTAAAGTTTCTTTCTAGGCATACGTATTACTACTGTTTGGTAACATATAGCACTTCAAAAAAAAATGGTTTGGCTGTAATGATATTGCGCGATCAGTTACTTATTCAACGGAATAGCCCGTGTATTTCCTTTATTTTTATTTTCTAGTATGTATACATGCATGCGGCTAGCAACATGCGCCTTTTAAAACAAAACTGATGGCAAAAAAATTGCCTCTTTCCATTAATTAGGATGTTTTGACAAGATAAAAAAAACAGACAAACACATGGCCACTAACAAAAGGGATTCCTCTATAGCTTACATAACTCAATTGTGTGCCCGACCATAAGATTCGTCTTGCTCATGATACTTGCGAGGATGATTTGCAGAGACGCGGACCTTTTGTGAAAATCCCTTGCGTTTCGCTCGTTCAATATTTCCCAACCAGGGTGCATGCTGAGAATAGCAACAGCATTGCGGTTTTGGGTGGATTTGTTGGACATACTTGTCACCCTCGCTTCTCAAGACGATTCGTCATCCAAATTCTCTCTTGGTTAGCCAACCAGGCAGGGGGGGTGTCTTTAGCCCAAGCCTTCCTAACCGACTTGTGCATGCAAGAGGTCGTGGCCCAAAGAAGTGAGCCCTATAGGCCGACTGCATCGAGTACACATTGATCTAGGTATAGACTAGAATCACAACCTGTGTTTCTTCACGTTTGAGGTTAGTTCGAAGTATTTCTTTGTAAGACAATAGAAGTTTTCTTTTTTTCTTAGACGAATTAAATGCTCCTACACAGGCACATTGTATACAAAGCTATCGTAATTAAAGTTCTTGGAATTTTCTCCCTCAATTTAAAATTATAACATTATTTATGGACTGAATACAAAAGTGAATCAAACATATTAAAATACATGTAGCTACATATGAAGCAAGAAAAAGTTGAAAAAACACTTATACATAGAAACGAGGTGAGTATGAAAGAGCTCTCTCACGAGAGTTCACAAAAAGAAAAATCATTGGATCTTGGTAGCCACGCAAGAACTTGAAACTATAGTATCGTGGTAAACCAAGAGATAAGAACTTCAAAGGCGGCGGTAATAAACTACGCCAAGAGATGGTTGACTGCTTATGTTTCAAGATGTTTTTGTTGCATGATTAATGTTGTATTTTCATTTCTTGCACTTCAAAAAAGTTAGTTTTTTATTGCAGTGAGATGCATGTTCTAGAAATAGATCGGTGATTGGAAATTATTTTTGTAATAATGTTGCGTTGTGATTGATGAACAATCATTTTCAATTTGGATTCTTTTTTTTAGCGGTGCACTTTTTGTCGCTGATTTATTTCATATTACTGTAGAGTCATTTGGATTGTGTATACACAAGTCGATGAGAGAAGGAGAAGTTTCAATGTGTATCTTGTTTGGGACATGCGTTAAAACTAGAGAAAGACGGCTACTCATACCCTCTCTCCTCTACCCTCTGGTTGGGTAGCCAAAAATTACCAACTCTTATAGAGATGCTCCTACAGGGGCACACTGAATACAAAGCTACCATAACTAAAGTCATTGAATTTTCCTCCCTCCGTTTTAAGTTATAATATTATTTCATTTTTTAATATGTACTAAATACATAATGAAATGAGTGAATCAACACATTAAAATACGTCTAGCTACATATGAACCAAGAAAAACTTGAAAAGAATTATATTTACAAATGGAGTGAGCATAAAAGAACCGCTGATTTTGAAAAAGTTGACTTGTCGTTCTCACCGGAGTTCAAAAAAGAAAAATCAGTGACTCTTGGTAGCCAGGCAAGAACTCAAATCTATAGTATTTTGCTACGCCAAGAGAGAAGAACTTCAAAGACGACTGTAATAAACTTACCCAAGGGTCAGCCAGATGGTAAGAGCATCTCCAACTGGGTTGCCAAACCCTACCCAAACGTATGGGCGGATCAAAATACTATAGATTTAGGTCAAAAAACACCACCCAACGGCGGTTGCCAAACCCTCTCCAAACGTCCGGACTATCCGGCAGTTGACAAACCCAGCCCATATATGGTGAGGGTTTGGGGGTGGCCGGATGCGCATCCGGACAGTCCACTTTTTCTTTCTTTTCTTTTGGCCTTATTGATTATTCTCTCTCCTTCTCCAGCGGTCAAATGCAACTGGCACCACAATTTGGGAAGACTATGAGGGATACGGTTGTAGGAGCGTACAGTTTAGGGCCGGATATGGGGTTGTGACTGGAGTTAAACACAAGAAAGATTAAATACGAAAGAGACGTTGTTGACGTTGTTTACACGGAAAACCCGGGCGGTTCATGCTCGCCGCGTCATTTTTTCCTCCTACTCGATGGTAGAGATTCGGAAGTTCCAAAGTGGATTTTTCATCTGAGATGGTGACAGGGTCAGGGAGAACACAGTGTCCAGCGCGGGGGACATCCATTGTGGCTAGCTGTCAGGTCACGGGAACGAGGTTTAACTAGCGCCAAGCAGCTGCAGATCGCCGCATCTGATATGATTTGCACAGTGATAACCCCGCGATAATTAACGGTCTCTTCGACGACCTGTCCGTGGCGTCTGGGCCCACGTCCACATGACGTACACCGACGTGTACAACCACGCGGGGGTGAAACATGCACAAATTTATCACGTCGCCAAGTAAAAATTCATCGCGCCCAACTAGCCGCCAAGCAATCAGCCGTTGCGACATTTTACTCCACCGATGATGCTCGATTTTACTTGGGGTCAAATCGCACGATGATCCCACGGCAATCTCCATATGGTGGGGTTCACGCGCCTAGTCAGCAGGATGCGGCGATTGGCAGCCGCCCTCCCCACCCACCTCGGAATCGGATCCTCGCGGAATATCCGGCCCAGGTATCCGTACGTAGCGGCAGACCGACGACTGGTAGCCTGCTGGCTGGCTCCGTGCGCCGCCGTCACATGCGGATGCAAAGGCCCAGTGACAGTCTATTATTTCTCGAACAAAGATAACTGCCTGGTCACATGGTACCGAAATCCCACTGCGGATCCCAGGCAGATTATTTTGCGCCTACCCATGTACGGCAGCAACATGCACCAAGGCATCAAATTGCTATACAACCTTTTCGTCCTCTTGGAACTGTCAAGACAGTAAGAACACCAAAAATAGCAAACACTATATTCAGACACATCGACCACCTAGCCAAGACTACAAACACAAAACCGAGCCAAAGACGCCCAGCCGCCATCGCTCCTCCATCAACGGAATCATGCAAATCTCGCCTATACTGGATTGTCGCACTAATACCCCACGCGATCAGCGCACTAGAACGACAACCATCACCAATGAAGAAAAGTCTAGATTGGAAGGATCGAATATGTAGACACAAGAACGCGGCAAATATCGGATCCACCAATGACAAACACTGACCGAATCACATAATATCTATTAGAGACACACATCCACACTCTTTTCAACGATGCTAAACAACATCCTTTGCAGGCACGGACGGACGCAACTTCGGTGACTTGTAGCTTACAGTCAGCGAGCGACTTGATCCACATATGTCCCTCCATTTTAGATCTGACGTGCAAGATTCACACATATCTAAATATCAAAAATTAAAATTTTCTGAACACAGAAGTTTTGTAGTTTTACAATCTATGGTAGGAGACATTTTGGTTCTTCGAGAGTAAATACATGCCTCTTATTTCTGACACCGATAAATTTCTCCATATATATGTCGGCCGCTATGTTCTATCGCGCTCATTTGCACCCAAAAGAAATTATTTTTCGCCCTGCGTGTTAACTATTGGAAAACATGCTCTCCTCGGTGAGCCATTCTGGTGTAACTACAACTTCAAATATTGCTTTTTACATTTTTTGTGGTTTAACTGTAAAGTACTTTATATCAAACGGAAACTAAATACTCATGTAGAGAAACCTTCATCTGGGAAATCTTAAAATTGTCCTTGTCAGATTTCTGAATATACACATCATTTGTAACATTGCATACTGGCATGTGTTGGTCAGCATGGCATACATCCATGACTCATGATGGCCCTGAACATCAACCACCTAAAAGAAAAGCATCAGCTGATGCTGCTTTATAGTTCAAAAGTGGTATTCAAGCATGACGTCTCCAAACAAGTTGCATGAATGGAACGAGCACCAACAGGTTAGCCTCTCTCTGTCATGCTTGTTCAGTCGTGCAACTTTGCAACTTGCAAGCAAGCATCGGCAACCATAAGATGGAGAAATAAGGAACAGTACAGGAGGCGGATGTATATATAATCATAGTTGACAGCACTGTTTGATTAATATAATTACGATAATTGCATTACAAAATTGGCTTTCCAGGTCACGCTAGAGACCACTCTGAAAGCAACACACCATTACATCCTCTCTGCAATTACATGACGCGAGAAAAACCTAACTAAAACTGTCAGCCAGTTGAGACGAAACTAAACCAAGTCCTTCGAAAAAGAAAAAAAAGAACCCGAACCATTCCTACTCTCTACCTATTACACAATACAATCGACGACCCCTTGAATCCAAAACTTGCTAAATTTTCTTAAGTCTTCTTGTTCGACCTCTAATTTTGAATCTCAACTAACTAACACAACAAAAGTTGACAGGCTAAATTACCCGACGACTAGCTAAAACCTATCGACGACCGATGGAACTCACATCTACCATGCATGCTTGCTACTATGTCCAAGCGGGAGAGCAGGGGCAGGGACCTGGTACAATTGATGATCCTGATTTGTACCAAGTAACCAAATGTCAGTAAAACCTGACAAGGTTAACAGTAACACCTGGTATTTACGGCGGGGAAAACTGTGCACCGGACTTCGATCGAGGGATCGGGGGGTCGGCAGTGCGTGGGCTAAATCCTCACTAAATCTCTCTGATCTGCTATGGGTTTTCGGAAGCTTGCACGGCTAATTAGTCTTGTAAATCGGTCAGTTTTGCTGCACCGAATTACAGGGGACCTGACGATCATGTTAGTGGGAATCGCTGCTGCGGCTGTTTCTGTCGGATGTTGATTCAGAATGGTTTCTGGAGGAAGGTGAGCATGTCCCCGAACGCGGCGGCGTCGCTGGCGAAGTAGTCTGGTGACGGCGGGTCGAAGATGAGGGACTCGTCCATGACGAAGCCTTCGTCATCGATGCCACCACAGCCCCAGTCGTCGCCCAGCCAGCCTCCGTCGCCACCATAGCCGGCGGCGGGGTGCTGGCTCTCGGCGTAATCCATGTCGCTCGGAATGTCAGGCGAAGGAGAGGAGAGCGCACGGTCAGAGGAACTGGAGTCCGTGTGCAGGTGCGGCATGGAGTGGGGATCGGAGTCCCGGTCCGCCGACCCCGAGCGGCCGAAGCAGAGCATCTCGGTCGCCGGAGGCGACGGGTGCTGGTAGTACCCGTAGTCGGACAGCTCGATTTTCATCGTCGGGGGCGCAGCAGCGTAGTGCCCCGAAGAACGCGGGTTCTTGGCAGCCGGCGCGGCGGCCGGCTTGACTTCGTCGGCGCCAGTGTCGACGGTGTCATACTTCTCGATGACGCCCTTCTTGTTGTAGATTCGGCAGAGCACCCAGTCGTCCAGCTGCAGGATCACAGAAAGGAAAGTCTGATCAGCGATCGCGATCGGTGGAGCAAGGTAAAAACAAGATATAAAATCAACCAATTAAACCTAGTGTACGTGCACTCGGACACGAGATGGGATTGCGGGCGATGAGGTTGGCGCCATCCGTTGTCTCTGTCCGGCGGTGCGTCAGCCCTGACGACATGCGAGCCGCCGCAATTAGCTGCTTTCCGCCGCATGTCGCGGCCAAACTACAGGCTGTGACGAAAGGGACAACTTGAGCGTGCTGCAACTTGTCTTGTTCTTTTTCATAGAACCAAACAAATTGACTTTTTTAAAGCGACAACTTGATATTTCAAGAAAGATTATCTCGGCTGGATTTTTTAATCAAGGGTAATCGCTTGCTAAAACAAGAAAGAAGGAAATCATTGAGGCCGCAAGAACAGTGAAGCATCAATCAATCAATCAATCAACAGAGATGGAGGGCGGTTCGGTAGTTTACCCTGAGTGCGTTGTTGGACTTCTTCCTGGCGGCGGCGGATCGGTCGACATCGGCGAGGCGGTACTCGTGCATGATCCAGTTGGTCTTAACGCCCTTGGGCGGCTTGCCGGCGTAGAACACGAGCGCCTTCTTGATGGCCACGGGGCGCGGGGAACCCACGGGCTTGTCGGCGCCGGTGGCCTTCCAGTACCCTGTCCCGGCGGCCCTGTTCGGGCGCGACCCGTTGGGGTACTTGCGGTCCCGAGGGGAGAAGAAGTACCACTCCTTGGCGTCCGGGGCTCCCGCCGCCTTCTCCGGCAGCTTCCATGGCTCGAACTTGTAGAGGTCGACCTCGGTGATGACGGGAGCGGCGATGGGCAGCCCGCCGCACTTGCGGCACAGGTAGTACATCACCAGCTCCTCGTCAGTGGGGTGGAATCGGAAGCCGGGGGGCAGCTCAAGCGCACCTCCGCCCAAGTCCATTCGAGTACGGCGGCGACCGGGGGGACTGGTTGGATTAGCTCGAAGATCTGTCGAGTCGCTGGCGCTGTTGATGATCAGTGAGGTCGCCGATTTGATTGCTCGGGAGCTCGAGTACTGATGAGGTGCAGGCTGGTTGGGAAGATTTGGAATGGAACATCGGTTCGCCGCAGCGGCTTCTATATATAGAACGGAGGTGTCGACGCGTGTCGACGTGACGCACCTGCAAGTTTTTTTTTTTTTTTTTTTTTGAACAAGCACCTACAAGTTGAGGCGTGGGGCTGGTTGACCTGAGGTAGGGACGGACACGTGTCGTCCATCGGGTCGATGTTGCGACGTGTGAGCGGTAGGATGTAGCTGTGGGCCAGCTGCCGAGCCGATATTGTCATGCATTACGTCAGCTTTCTGTCGCCGCCCATCTTTGTTTTTTTTCTGAGAAATGGAGGCGCCCACGGCATGGAGGCGCCCAACCGTGGGTTGTGACGAGGGGGCAGTCCGCACCTGTCTGTGGTGGCCCTCTTTAGAAAGAGAGGCATGTTGCATGGGCCCACTGGAGTTGCGCCTCTTCGGAGTATAATTGTACGGGTCGTGGTTTTTTTTTTTTTTTTGAACAGGGGACGGTCCCAAAGGGACCTAGAAGCATATATTCATAGCAGTGGCAAAATACAGAAAGGACCATAAGAAACTGGAAATTACAAACAAGTCCTTACAATTTGCACCAAGGACCCTAAAACTAAAATTGGGCATGCAATCAGGTCCAGCTCCATCTCCACTGCTGCAAACGAGGATAGCGCAGCCAAGCGCATCACCGCCGGGGACGTACCACTTAGGGTGAAGCACCGGGAGCCAGCTGCACCAGAGCCGTAGGGCCTCCGCATTGGCTTCATGGCCTGGAGGTTGGTTGTCGCCGTTCGTCGCCAGCCGGAGAGATCCGTCGCCGACGAAGAAGGGTTGGAGGAGTCGCCTTCCGACCATTTGAGATGGCAGCCAACAGAGAGCTGCCATGGATAACCTCCGGAGAGCTTCTACCGCACACCCCTGGCGCAGATCCAGAAGGCATCCAGCAAGAGAAAGGAGATCATCTATTGACTCGCCTCCACGGCGAGGATCAAGAGAGAATTCCACCCTCGTACCTTTGCCACTGTATCTGCGGAAATTATCGAGCATTATTGAAGAGGATGGCGAATCGACGCCAATCCCGGCCACAGGCTCTGACCTCCAGAGCACAAACCGCAACAGCATCATCTCCACCTGCTGCAAGAAGTGGCTCGTGCACTCCCACAGCAATTCCTCCGTGCCAGAAGCAGATCGAACTCCATGAGCACTTACCCATCTCTTCCCCTCGCCTCCTCGGCCGGCCGGAGAGATAGCAAGAGCGTCACTTCGCCGAATCAAGATCTGGCCAGCAAGACGCTTATTGAAGAAGGCCGCCGCGGATCCACCACCACCGTCCCTCCTCCTCCTTGGAGGCTTGACGAAGTAGAGCTCGCCGGCGTGCTCGATGCCGCGCCCGAGCATCGGAGCAGCTGGCCTTCGGGGAGGGAGGACGGCATAAAGCCACTCGCCACGAAGGGCAGCACCCAGCACTGCAAAGAACCTAGCCTACGACCTAAACTACTGCTGTACACGGCGGGCCGGCACCCTAGTCCATCTCCACGACAGCCAGCGCGAGCGCCGACGGCGGGAGAGGCCGGATCTGGGCGGCGGTGACGGGAGACTCTCAAAGCAGAGAGGAGAGGAGAGGAAGGGGAAAAGAGTCGATTACGGGTCGTGGTGATTCCCCCATCGTCCACTTGGTCGATCGGTTTGCTCACGGGCTAGAATAATGTTACTCCCTCCGATCCATATTAATGGACTCAACTTTATCTAGATACGGATGTATCTAGTTAAAACTAACTAGATACATCCGTATCTAGATAAAGTTGAGTCCATTAATATGGATCGGAGGTTGTACTGTATTTGAAGATACCGTGGATTTCAGTTTAACGAGCATCGATCGCCACCATCGATGACTTCTGGTCAGCTTTCAGAGTAGGTTTTTCGTTTTCAGCAGAACTAGCGTTGAAATCTGTAACATCCCAAAATTGTAACCCAGCTTTATTAGTCAAAAATTGTGGATCAACAAAAACTTTTGTGTGTTTGTTTGATTATGGTTGTTTGAATTGTTGTTTGCTCTAAATAAGAACTTGAAGAAAAGAAAAGAAATAAAACAAGTGCTAAAACAATGAAAATAATGTGACAAGTGTCACATTTAAATCTCCAAGTGAGAATTCAAGTTTTCCTCCAAACAAAATTTGAGTGGAGAGATTGTGATCCCTCTCATTTCATCCTTAATACTTTTCTCCCTTTCTACTTTAAATTTTATTCTAACCTCTATTTTCAAAATTCCAAATGTTTCTTTGACTTTGGAAATTATCAAAATCACCAAGCTACACTTCCAAAATAAATACTCCAGTGGTACCTCAAACCTTGACAAATCATTTTGAAGCAAGCTATGAAAAGAAAATTCAGAAAATCAAATTTTGGCTTGGTTCGGGAATTTGGTCGAGCACATGGTGATCACCACGGTGTTCTTCCCTAAACCGAAAATCCAATCCAAAATCCGAGCTCAATTCGGTGCAAACCCGTGCCATTGGTGTTTCCACTCCCTCACCTCACCTCACTCACTCGAAGGAAGATGAAGAGACGCGCTCGTTGACTCCAGAGGAAGCAGGCCGAAGCTCCACGCCATTGCCGTCCTCGGAGCTCTGCCGCACGGGTCATCTCCGTGGAGAGAGCAGACGCAACGCTGAGACGACGCCGCGCCGTGCCCGCCACACCACCCAACTCCCTCTGCTCCTGCCCGACGAGACCACACCGCCGCAGAAGTCCTCTGGCGTGCGCACCGTCCGTGCCAGAGCACGCCGCGCGTCATGGCGACGCCGAGGTCAACGGAGAGCGCCGCACGCCTCCGCACTGCCCCACCTCACCCCTCGTGTTCCACCTGCTTCACCGCAACGCCACGAGCACCACAGCCCCCTCTTCGGTGAACCCTACCACACCCTACCACCTCCAGTGCACGCGCCCGTGCTCGCCGTACGCCATGGCGAACAGAGCACGGCACCGCAAGCTCGCGCGCAACCTCTGCTTCCCCTCGACCACCCGACCGCACCTGCAGCAGCCCCTAGCTCACCGCAACCTCCCAGACACCTCCAGACGGACACCGCACCTCTCCTACCCCCTCTGCACTTCCGTGCCATTGATGGCCGTGGGAGAGCTCCGCTATAAAAACCACCCCGCAGCCCCTCTCTTCTCCACACATCGCCAGCACTTCCCCCTCACACCCCTCACACCCGTGCATCGCCAGGAGGGCGAGCACGCCACCACAGCCATCGTGCACGAGCTCGGCTGTGCACTGCCGCACCGAAGAAGAGGTCGATCACGGCCGCGCCGTGCTGTGCTCCCCCTCTCTCTTCTCTGCACTGCAACAGCCTCACCATTACCACCGCACCCTCCCGCACTCACTCCCTCTTTGTTTCGTGCCCAGAAGCGACGCAGGGGACTCGCCGGAGTTGGAGCACGGCCGAGGAAGCTGCGGAGCTCGCTGCCGACGAACCAGACCTCCCCATCAAGCACCAGTCCTCCAGCGACCTTCCCGAGCCTCCGCCGTCGATCACAGCCTCGCCGCATCTACCCGAGCCCTCTAGGTGAGCCCTTGACCCACCTCGCCGTCGCCGGAGCCACGGCACCGTCGTGCTCCGGTACTCGCCGATGCGATAGAACCTCAGCCGTTGGATTTAAATCCAACGGTAGCTTACCGCTTCGTCTCGTTAAGACACCGACAAGCGGGACCCACACGTCAGACTTTTAAACTTTTCCAGCGCGGGAACATTTTCCCGTTGAGTCACTGACGTGTAGGCCCCACATGTCATTTTTCTCCACATTATCCAAATCAATTAGATTTTCTAAATTTAAAATCCAGAAGGATTCAGTACTGGTCTGAACTTTGAAATTCAATATCTCGAGTTCTATAAATCCAAATAGAACAAACTCAAATGTTCTGGAAAGCTTATGAAATTATTTAACTCACCAAAGTGGTCTCATCTCATTTAGTTAAATAACAAAAGAGTATTAGTAAAAATGCCACAGAAGGTTTAAAACACCAAACTAGTGGTTTCTGGAGTTATATTAATCCAAACCACTTGAAACCAATTTTGGTAGCTTTGTATTAGGATCCTTTAGCTCCCCAAATTTTGGTAGAATTAATTGAGCAGTGTAAAATCCTTAGCTTTGGTTGAACTTCAGTAAACCCTTCTGCACTAAACCAATTAGTGTGAATTAATAGTAGGTCCAATTAAACTAAACCAATTTTGTTAGGTCACATACAACCAAGGTTAGTTATCCCTAAAAGGATTTAATTTTTGGAGCAACCTAATTTGTTTGGTAGCTAAAACTTGATTAAAGTCCTTCTGAACTAAAACAAATGTGTAGGGAGTTTGGTAACTCCAAATGACCCCAATCCAATTGGGTGGTCTTCTACACATCAGTAGCTATCCATAGAATTTTAGTTTGAAATTTTGTGACCAACATAGATTAAATGGTGAATTAATTGGTGTACAACTAGTTCTGCCTTAGTTTGAAAACAATTAAATAAAGATTAATTCAATTAAATTAAAACCACCTTGTGTTGCTTGATGTGTGCAGTAGCTAATTGTAGCATTTGTGATTGTAATGATGTGATGATGCTTGAGTTAGAGTAGTAATTGTTTGTCTTGCTTGTTTAACGTTTAGACGATACCGTTGACGGATTTATCGAAGAAGGAGGTTTCGTTGAACCCGAAGATCAGGACCAGTACCACTGTGTTGAACAAGGCAAGCTACTTCACTGAGCTTGCATTTATATACATCTATTTTAGTCTCAAGAGTTATTCCAAGGAATCAATGATTTTAGAAAAATCCCTTTTGCAAAATACCTGAAAACTATTTTGCCACCTTATGTAGAAGTATAAAGTAGTTATTTAAAACTATAAGTTGGGAAAAACAATGTTTTTCAAAACTCCTTTGAAGGTACTTGGATGAAGGTGAAATGCCGAAAGGTCGGTATTAAGTTGGAAAATGGTGGTGTTGTTTTGGAAAAGTGCACATTGTGTCCTAACACTATGGCGACCAACCAATAACCGGTGCGACCACATTTACCCACATATGGGCAAGGGCGTAGTCATATAATTTGCTCGTGTTAGTACTGGATGCCTCAATAACGAGGATAACCTCGTTCCATGAGGGGATGGTCTGAGGACCTACCCCCTGACCTGGGTCCTCTTAATAGAAGTCTACCGGAAGCCGGTATGAGCGTAAAGGAGAAAGAGGATTGAAGGGCTCCCTTGGGTCCGCCGGACAGAACTACGAGTCCTCACACTTAGTTTCTGAGGATTTAAGTGTCGATGGAAAGTGTCGTAGAGGCAGGGTCCTATACTAGCATGAGCAAAGGACAGGCTATGGCCGGGAACTCAACTTCGCATACCTCTGGTATGGCGGGACGTGGCTGACACGATGAGTGACCGGATGGGTGTGGGAAAAGCGTGCTACCTCTGCAGAGGGTAAAACTATTCGAATAGCCGAGTCCTCGGATATGGACAGTTGGGAGGCTGTCTTAAGACCATGTGCAAGTTTTATAAAATATTGAGTTTTGAAAGGAAAATGAAGTGGAAAAGGTTGCATACCTGTACCAATGAGTTGGTACGAGGTTGTGATGGGTTTGGGAACCATGATTTGGGATGTGGTTGGATACGGAGGAGTTTCGGGGAAACAGCTAAAATGATGTCTTCTTAAAGGATAGTTGTAAAAATTTCTTCTTACCCCTTTTCAGAAAAGGCTTTCTTTTAAGATGTTTCAAAGCTAAGTAAAAGTTTTCAGACTAAAACTAGTGCTTACTCTAGTTGGGGTAGTTTGCGAGTACATTCAAATGTACTCATATTGGTTTCGTCCCTGGCTATTGTCTTAGCCAGATTTCGAGGAGCCCTACGTTGAAGAGGAGTTCGGCGACGTCTATGCAAACTAGGATCTTCATAAGTCAGCTGCCTGTCGGGTGTTGTTTGAATGGATTAGCCCTACTACCGTAGCTTCCGCTGAATAAAGATGATTTGGCCCTTGAAGGCACCTATGTATAATTAGGCCAGTATGGCCATGTGTGTAAGACTTGAAACTCGGTATTGTATGGATGTAAACTTTGATATTCAGTTCGGATTATGTGCAACGACATACTGATCACGGGATCGTTGTGTTAAGCATAATCGGGTATTTCGGACGGCTAGTCCGGGGTCCCCACAGAGCTGGTATCAGAGCCATCCTGACTTTAGGAGACCTTAGTTAAAATGGGCGTTAGTTAGGAGTTACAAAAATTAATTCTAAAACAAGGAAGTGGAGTATTTTCGAAAATTTCTTATCTCCCCAACCCTTCCATTTATGTAAAAACCTTATACTCATTAAGAGTTGTCTTTTCTTGAACCCTTAAAATTTTGCACACTTGTTACTCCATTAAGTTTACATTTGATACTCATGTCACTTAACTAACTTAAAATTTTGCTTAAACTTGTAGATGGCACCCAACGTCACCGAGTTCGTCCAAGTTAGGAAGGACGGCCTGCTGATGTTCGAGCAGGACTTGTACGAGTTGAGCCAGACTTTGGGACGCCCTGTTCCAGAGTTTGAGGGAACTCAGGTCGATTCCCTCGGTGATGGGAACCTGTCCTGGCTCATCAAGTCGTCCGTCCGAGGCAGGATTCAGCCACCCCGCTCCAAGGACTTGGTCTACTCCACGATGGACACTACTTGGGTTGACGGTCTGACCCGAGTTATGCAGAGGCTGCTAGCCCGCCTTTGTGAGGAGCACAAGGACGAGCTGGTTGGCACTCGTTTCCAGTACTTCGGGAGGCGTGACGATGAGGGAAACCCCACCTACCCCGCGCAGCACACTCTCTTCGGCGAGTACATCACCGACATGGAGGTGCTACTTCACGACACCCAGGAGAACCTGCGCGATGCTAGACTCAAGGTTCACTTCCAGCGTAGCTCCCTCGACGATGCCCGAGTCCGTGAGACCCAGCTGAAGTGGGAGAATGACAATCTCCGCCTGAAGCTGGCCCGTCAGAGGAGGACTATCGTCAGGCTCCGCAAGAAGGTAGCAGAGCAGAACGAGATGATAGACGAGATGGAGCAGCAGGCGAACGAGATGGAGGAGGAGGCGAGGATCTCCGCAAGGAGAACAGTGCCTTCATCAGCGATGATGAGGACTACTTAGAGGAGATGGACTATGGGGAGGAGGACGACGAGGAGGAGTTAGTTGACGAGGAGGAGGAGCCGTCTGAGCCAGTTCTCGAGGAGGAGGATCCCGAGGAGCCACCCTACGACTCAGACGTTGAGATCGTCGAGCCTGAGGTTCCACCTCAGTAGTTGAGCGACGAGAGCACTACCTTAGGACTGTGTCGACCCCCTATGCGAGTAGAGTTTATGTGTTGGTTCCTAGAGAAACCATGTTGTATGTACATTAGGTGTAGTAGGATGTTGTAAGCTTGATGTGTGAACCCTTGATGTGATGATGGTGTTGAATAAATGTGATGGTCTTGTTTGATTAAGTGTTTCATCAACCACCCCCTTTGTGACTTCATCGTTAGCCAAAGCCTTTTTGCCTTGCCTCTTATATCGTATCTATTCCAGGATGACGAACACTCGCCACAACCAGCACGCGACACCACCACCACCGCCGGAACCCACCGCTGCTCAACTGCTTGCGATCATCATGGAGGATCGCCAAGCTGCCCGGGAAGAGCGTCAAGCTCATCTCGCCGCCCTGCAGCAACTTGCTGCTGCCCACGCCAACCAGAACAACAATGGTGGCAATGGCAATGGCGACGAGGGTGGAAACCAGCGCTCTACCCTGAGTGACTTCCAGAAGACCACACCTCCTACCTATTCCAAGGGACTTCATCCCCTGGAAGCAGATGACTGGATCCGCACTATTGAAACAACCTGGAAGTTGCCTCGGTAGGAGAGAATGAGAAGGTCCTGTATGCTACCCACTACCTTGCTGGACCTGCAAGAGCTTGGTGGGAAACTACCAAGACCATCCAGCAAGCGGGTCATGTCATAACCTGGGAGGAGTTCAAGGACAAATTCCGCAAGAAGTTCATCTCTAGCGGTCTTATCGAGAGGAAGAAGGATGAGTTCCGTAAGCTAAGGCAGGGAGGCAGAGATGTGGTTGGTTATCTGGATGAGTTTACCGATCTTGCTCGGTATGCTCCTGAAGATACCGACACGGAAAAGAAGAAGATGGAGCGCTTTCTGAACGGACTCCATGATGAGATGCAATGTGCCTTGGTTGTCCATGACTTCCGTGATCTGGAGTCACTAGTGGACAAGGCAATTCAGCTGGAGACCAAGCGCAAATCCATGTTTGAAGGCCGCAAGAGAAGGATGAATATTCAGGAAGGTTCCAGCAGCCAGAAATCTCGCACCTTCCAGCTAGCCCCAAGCCAGTTCACCAAACACCCCCAGCTTCACGTCCCAACTATCCCAACCGTCCCAACAACAACAACAACAACAATGTTCCCCGCCCAAACACCAACAACAACTACCGCCCCAATGGCAACAATCGTCCCGGAGGAAACACCCACACTTTTACCCCTACTGCCAGCGTTGTCTGCTTTGAATGCGGCAACAAGGGTCATTACTCCCGAGACTGCCCCAATCCCAAGAGGAATGCTCGCGCCCCAATGCCCTGCACCTAATCCTGGACAAGGCCGAAATGGAAATGGAAATGGCAAGAATGCTGCACCCCGTGGCAATGCTGCTGTTGCCAGAGGCCGCCTCAACCACATTGATGCTGCCGAAGCCCAGGAAGCGCCAGATGTTGTGCTGGGTACGTTCCTTGTCAACTCAGTACCTGCAACTGTCCTGTTTGATTCTGGTGCTACCCATTCCTTTGTTACCAAGGAGTTTGTTGTTAAGGGAGGTCTAGTCGGGAGTCTCTTGTCCAAACCCCTGCTCATCCAAACCCCAGAGTTCCTAGTCGAGACCAAGCTGTTTTGTCCCGACGTCTCTCTTGAGATCAAAGGAGAGAATTTCCCAGCTGACCTAATCATTTTAGGAACTCAGGGCATAGATATCATTCTGGGTATGAACTGGTTAGCAAAGTATCATGGTCGTATCGACTGCGCCAGAAGAGCAGTATCTCTCACCACAGACCAAGGAACCGAAGTGGAGTATGCATCACAAGCCAATCAATCCCAATCCCGTTGTCATGAAGGTATAGCCCGACCAGCTCTAGATGAGATCGTGTTGTCCACCTATTCAAGGATGTTTTCCCGGAGGAATTGCCTGGTATGCCACCAGACCGGGATATTGAGTTCGTGATTGAACTTATTCCTGGAACAGCCCCTATATCCCAGAGACCCTACCGGATGAACCCAGAGGAACTGGTGGAGTTGAAGAAGCAGTTAGCTGATCAGCTCAGCAAGGGTCTGATTCGCCCAAGTGCATCACCTTGGGGATCACCCATCATCTTCGTGGACAAAAGAGACGGTACCACACGCCTGTGTGTGGATTATCGCAAGCTCAATGATGTAACCATCAAGAACAAGTATCCTCTGCCCAAGATCGAGGATCTGTTCGATCAGATGAACGGAGCCCGAGTCTTTTCTAAGATCGATCTTCGGACAGGTTATCACCAGTTGAAGATTCGAGAGTCTGACATTCCTAAGACCGCCTTCACCACCCGATACGGATTGTTTGAATACACCGTTATGTCCTTTGGCTTGACCAATGCCCCTGCTTATTTCATGAATCTCATGAATAAGATCTTCATGGAGTACCTCGACAAGTTCGTGGTTGTCTTCATCGATGATATCCTTATCTACTCCAAGACGGAAGAAGAGCATGCTGAACATCTGCGTTTGGTTTTGGAGACCCTCAGAGAACACAAACTGTATGCCAAACTTAGCAAGTGTGAATTTTGGCTAAGTGAAGTGGCATTCCTCGGACATGTTGTGTCTGCAGGAGGAATCTCTGTTGACCCCGAGAAAATCAAAGCCATTCTAGACTGGAAATCCCCCACCAGTGTAACTGAAATCCGAAGTTTTCTCGGACTGGCAGGTTATTACCGCAAGTTCGTTGAAGGATTCTCCAGTATAGCCAAACCCATGACCCAGTTGTTGAAGAAGGATAAGAAGTTTGAATGGACCCAGAAGTGTGAAGATAGTTTTCAAGAACTGAAGAAGAGACTGACTTCAGCCCCAATCCTAGTCATGCCAGACGTCACCAAGAGTTTCGACGTGTATTGCGATGCTTCACGTCTCGGACTTGGTTGCGTTCTGATGCAAGAAGGAAAAGTTGTGTCGTACCTGTCTCGACAGTTGCGACCGCATGAGGAGAATTACCCAACCCATGATCTGGAATTAGCAGCTGTGGTTTTCGCTTTGAAAACATGGCGACCCTATCTTGTGGGTCATCGCTGCGAGGTCTATACAGATCACAAAAGCTTGAAGTACATTTTCACTCAGAAGGAGTTGAATCTGAGGCAGAGAAGGTGGATGGAATTGATTAAGGACTATGATGTCGGAATTCATTACCATCCCGGAAAAGCCAATGTGGTAGCCGATGCCCTAAGCCGGAAGCCCTGCACCCTGAATACCCTAATCCAAGCAGAACAACCAGCCTTGTTTAAGGAGTTCGAAGATTTCGGACTTGAATTGGTTAGCCATGGATATCTTGCCAACCTGGAGTTAGCCCCAACCCTGTTGGATCAAATCAAAGAGGCCCAGAAGGGTCATGAGAGTATCGAGGGAATTAAAAAGAAGCTATCCCTCGACAAGCACCTGGTTTTGCCGTAGATGCTGAAGGAGTTCTGAAATTCAAAGGACGCCTGTGTGTGCCCGATGATAAGGAACTCAAGGGTCTGATCCTAAAAGAAGCCCACGATACCCCATACTCGATCCACCCCGGAGGAACCAAGATGTACCAAGATCTTCGTGAGAAGTTTTGGTGGCATGGAATGAAGCGAGAGATTGGTTCTTTCGTGGCCAAGTGTGATATCTGTCAGCGAGTCAAAGCAGAGCACCAGCGCCCTGCAGGATTGCTCCAACCCCTTAAGACCCCCGAGTGGAAATGGGATGAAATTGGAATGGATTTTATTACCGGACTTCCTAGGTCCAACCGAGGCCATGATTCAATCTGGGTCATAGTTGATCGATTGACCAAGGTTGCCCATTTCATTCCGGTCAACACCACTTATAGAGGGAACCAGCTAGCAGACTTGTATATTTCCAGAATAGTAAGCCTGCATGGAGTGCCTAAGAGGATTGTATCTGACAGAGGCACGCAGTTCACCTCACGGTTCTGGAAAGCTCTTCACGAAGCCCTCGGAACCCACTTATCATTCAGCACAGCCTATCACCCTCAGACCGGAGGACAGACTGAGCGAGTAAACCAGATTCTGGAAGATATGCTTCGCGCATGTGTCCTAGCCTATGGCTCTAAATGGGAAGATTGCCTTCCGTTTGCAGAGTTTTCCTATAACAATAGTTATCAGTCCAGTCTGCAAATGGCCCCATTTGAAGCACTTTACGGCAAGAAGTGCCGTACACCCTTGAACTGGTCCGAGACCGGAGAAGGAAAAGTGTTTGGACCAGATACCCTCCGTGAAGCCGAGGAGCAAGTCCAACTTATCCGTGAGCGTCTCAAAACGGCCCAATCCCGTCAGAAAAGTTATGCTGATCCCAAGCGTCGTGACGTCACCTTTCAACCTGGAGATTTTGTCTATCTTCGGGTGACACCACTCAAAGGGATGCAACGTTTCCATGTCAAAGGAAAGTTGGCACCCAGATATATTGGACCTTTCAAGATTCTTGCCCGTCGCGGAGAGGTAGCCTATCAGTTAGAGTTGCCCCCAGAATTATCGGAATTTCATAATGTTTTCCACATCTCTCTGCTCCGGAAATGTCTTGAAGTTCCGGACCAGCCAGACGTCTTCAAGAACATTGACCACCACTCCATCGACCTGAACCATGATCTGACTTACCGTGAGAGACCATTCAAAATTCTCGACGAAGATATTCGTCTCACCCGGAGGAACAAGATCAAGTTTTATAAAGTCCAGTGGACTAACCACTCTGAAGAGGAAGCAACTGGGAACGTGAGGACTATCTTAGAAGCGATTTTCCCAACCTCTTTAGCACCTAAGCCTAGCCAATCTCGGGACGAGATTTATCCTAAGGGGGGAAGGATCTGTAACATCCCAAAATTGTAACCCAGCTTTATTAGTCAAAAATTGTGGATCAACAAAAACTTTTGTGTGTTTGTTTGATTATGGTTGTTTGAATTGTTGTTTGCTCTAAATAAAACTTGAAGAAAAGAAAAGAAATAAAACAAGTGCTAAAACAATGAAAATAATGTGACAAGTGTCACATAAATCTCCAAGTGAGAATTCAAGTTTTCCTCCAAACAAAATTTCAGTGGAGAGATTGTGATCCCTCTCATTTCATCCTTAATACTTTTCTCCCTTTCTACTTTAAATTTTATTCTAACCTCTATTTTCAAAATTCCAAATGTTTCTTTGACTTTGGAAATTATCAAAATCACCAAGCTACACTTCCAAAATAAATACTCCAGTGGTACCTCAAACCTTGACAAATCATTTTGAAGCAAGCTATGAAAAGAAAATTCAGAAAATCAAATTTTGGCTTGGTTCGGGAATTTGGTCGAGCACATGGTGATCACCACGGTGTTCTTCCCTAAACCGAAAATCCAATCCAAAATCCGAGCTCAATTCGGTGCAAACCCGTGCCATTGGTGTTTCCACTCCCTCACCTCACCTCACTCACTCGAAGGAAGATGAAGAGACGCGCTCGTTGACTCCAGAGGAAGCAGGCCGAAGCTCCACGCCATTGCCGTCCTCGGAGCTCTGCCGCACGGGTCATCTCCGTGGAGAGAGCAGACGCAACGCTGAGACGACGCCGCGCCGTGCCCGCCACACCACCCAACTCCCTCTGCTCCTGCCCGACGAGACCACACCGCCGCAGAAGTCCTCTGGCGTGCGCACGTCCGTGCCAGAGCACGCCGCGCGTCATGGCGACGCCGAGGTCAACGGAGAGCGCCGCACGCCTCCGCACTGCCCCACCTCACCCCTCGTGTTCCACCTGCTTCACCGCAACGCCACGAGCACCACAGCCCCCTCTTCGGTGAACCCTACCACACCCTACCACCTCCAGTGCACGCGCCCGTGCTCGCCGTACGCCATGGCGAACAGAGCACGGCACCGCAAGCTCGCGCGCAACCTCTGCTTCCCCTCGACCACCCGACCGCACCTGCAGCAGCCCCTAGCTCACCGCAACCTCCCAGACACCTCCAGACGGACACCGCACCTCTCCTACCCCCTCTGCACTTCCGTGCCATTGATGGCCGTGGGAGAGCTCCGCTATAAAAACCACCCCGCAGCCCCTCTCTTCTCCACACATCACCAGCACTTCCCCCTCACACCCCTCACACCCGTGCATCGCCAGGAGGGCGAGCACGCCACCACAGCCATCGTGCACGAGCTCGGCTGTGCACTGCCGCACCGAAGAAGAGGTCGATCACGGCCGCGCCGTGCTGTGCTCCCCCTCTCTCTTCTCTGCACTGCAACAGCCTCACCATTACCACCGCACCCTCCCGCACTCACTCCCTCTTTGTTTCGTGCCCAGAAGCGACGCAGGGGACTCGCCGGAGTTGGAGCACGGCCGAGGAAGCTGCGGAGCTCGCTGCCGACGAACCAGACCTCCCCATCAAGCACCAGTCCTCCAGCGACCTTCCCCGAGCCTCCGCCGTCGATCACAGCCTCGCCGCATCTACCCGAGCCCTCTAGGTGAGCCCTTGACCCACCTCGCCGTCGCCGGAGCCACGGCACCGTCGTGCTCCGGTACTCGCCGATGCGATAGAACCTCAGCCGTTGGATTTAAATCCAACGGTAGCTTACCGCTTCGTCTCGTTAAGACACCGACAAGCGGGACCCACACGTCAGACTTTTAAACTTTTCCAGCGCGGGAACATTTTCCCGTTGAGTCACTGACGTGTAGGCCCCACATGTCATTTTTCTCCACATTATCCAAATCAATTAGATTTTCTAAATTTAAAATCCAGAAGGATTCAGTACTGGTCTGAACTTTGAAATTCAATATCTCGAGTTCTATAAATCCAAATAGAACAAACTCAAATGTTCTGGAAAGCTTATGAAATTATTTAACTCACCAAAGTGGTCTCATCTCATTTAGTTAAATAACAAAAGAGTATTAGTAAAAATGCCACAGAAGGTTTAAAACACCAAACTAGTGGTTTCTGGAGTTATATTAATCCAAACCACTTGAAACCAATTTTGGTAGCTTTGTATTAGGATCCTTTAGCTCCCCAAATTTTGTAGAATTAATTGAGCAGTGTAAAATCCTTAGCTTTTGGTTGAACTTCAGTAAACCCTTCTGCACTAAACCAATTAGTGTGAATTAATAGTAGGTCCAATTAAACTAAACCCAATTTTGTCAGGTCACATACAACCAAGGTTAGTTATCCCTAAAAGGATTTAATTTTTGGAGCAACCTAATTTGTTTGGTAGCTAAAACTTGATTAAAGTCCTTCTGAACTAAAACAAATGTGTAGGGAGTTTGGTAACTCCAAATGACCCCAATCCAATTGGGTGGTCTTCTACACATCAGTAGCTATCCATAGAATTTTAGTTTGAAATTTTGTGACCAACATAGATTAAATGGTGAATTAATTGGTGTACAACTAGTTCTGCCTTAGTTTGAAAACAATTAAATAAAGATTAATTCAATTAAATTAAAACCACCTTGTGTTGCTTGATGTGTGCAGTAGCTAATTGTAGCATTTGTGATTGTAATGATGTGATGATGCTTGAGTTAGAGTAGTAATTGTTTGTCTTGCTTGTTTAACGTTTAGACGATACCGTTGACGGATTTATCGAAGAAGGAGGTTTCGTTGAACCCGAAGATCAGGACCAGTACCACTGTGTTGAACAAGGCAAGCTACTTCACTGAGCTTGCATTTATATACATCTATTTTAGTCTCAAGAGTTATTCCAAGGAATCAATGATTTTAGAAAAAATCCCTTTTGCAAAATACCTGAAAACTATTTTGCCACCTTATGTAGAAGTATAAAGTAGTTATTTAAAACTATAAGTTGGGAAAAACAATGTTTTTCAAAACTCCTTTGAAGGTACTTGGATGAAGGTGAAATGCCGAAAGGTCGGTATTAAGTTGGAAAATGGTGGTGTTGTTTTGGAAAAGTGCACATTGTGTCCTAACACTATGGCGACCAACCAATAACCGGTGCGACCACATTTACCCACATATGGGCAAGGGCGTAGTCATATAATTTGCTCGTGTTAGTACTGGATGCCTCAATAACGAGGATAACCTCGTTCCATGAGGGGATGGTCTGAGGACCTACCCCCTGACCTGGGTCCTCTTAATAGAAGTCTACCGGAAGCCGGTATGAGCGTAAAGGAGAAAGAGGATTGAAGGGCTCCCTTGGGTCCGCCGGACAGAACTACGAGTCCTCACACTTAGTTTCTGAGGATTTAAGTGTCGATGGAAAGTGTCGTAGAGGCAGGGTCCTATACTAGCATGAGCAAAGGACAGGCTATGGCCGGGAACTCAACTTCGCATACCTCTGGTATGGCGGGACGTGGCTGACACGATGAGTGACCGGATGGGTGTGGGAAAAGCGTGCTACCTCTGCAGAGGGTAAAACTATTCGAATAGCCGAGTCCTCGGATATGGACAGTTGGGAGGCTGTCTTAAGACCATGTGCAAGTTTTATAAAATATTGAGTTTTGAAAGGAAAATGAAGTGGAAAAGGTTGCATACCTGTACCAATGAGTTGGTACGAGGTTGTGATGGGTTTTGGGAACCATGATTTGGGATGTGGTTGGATAACGGAGGAGTTTCGGGGAAACAGCTAAAATGATGTCTTCTTAAAGGATAGTTGTAAAAATTTCTTCTTACCCCTTTTCAGAAAAGGCTTTCTTTTAAGATGTTTCAAAGCTAAGTAAAAGTTTTCAGACTAAAACTAGTGCTTACTCTAGTTGGGGTAGTTTGCGAGTACATTCAAATGTACTCATATTGGTTTCGTCCCTGGCTATTGTCTTAGCCAGATTTCGAGGAGCCCTACGTTGAAGAGGAGTTCGGCGACGTCTATGCAAACTAGGATCTTCATAAGTCAGCTGCCTGTCGGGTGTTGTTTGAATGGATTAGCCCTACTACCGTAGCTTCCGCTGAATAAAGATGATTTGGCCCTTGAAGGCACCTATGTATAATTAGGCCAGTATGGCCATGTGTGTAAGACTTGAAACTCGGTATTGTATGGATGTAAACTTTGATATTCAGTTCGGATTATGTGCAACGACATACTGATCACGGGATCGTTGTGTTAAGCATAATCGGGTATTTCGGACGGTTAGTCCGGGGTCCCCACAAAATCGGTATCTCGTAATAATACATCCTCTGGCGTCGAAATTTGTATCTGGTAGTAATACATCGTGTAGCGTTGAAATATGAATCATCCGATTGAAATATTTAAAAGAACGTTCATATAATTTTATTTACAGAAACTTTTCTCTACAAGTTACGTATACTAATTTGGTTGGCTAATTCTTTATCCGATAATTCTCCCGGGGGCGTGTACTTGCCCAAAATTTCTCTATGTTCTTGAGACTCCCCATATTTGCATTTACAGTTATTTTTTATATATTAGGGCATTTGATACAAATAGATGACATATATTTTGTTGTATTATTTCATAAAACATATTGGGTTACATGTTCAATGAATAGGCCACAACGACTCGCCACTCTCACTCTGTGTATTGGGTGCTTCGTGTTTTTCGTGCTCGGCTGTGAGGGCCGAGAAAAAAAATCTAGAGGTTTACTTTATCAGTGTCATGCTACAAATCCATATATTTGCTTTCACAAAATATTTCATTTTAAATTTGAAAATTGGAAATCAAGCTAGTTTCAAAATTTGATTTATTTATGACACACAATTTTGAATGTCATTTATGTAATTATGTTTCCTTGTTTTGTTGTTCAATTATGACGCCCTAACTAACCAACAAATTTACAATTTATGAGTAGGAAAATGGTTCTTTGTTTGACTCGAAAATGGCTTATGCCAGGGCGCGTCAAGGTTGTAATTTCTGAGTATGAAGACCTTCTGTCTCGACTAGTTTGCACATGTTTAAGAGAAGCTTTTGTCCATGAGGTTTTTTTTTCCAGGGTCTTAAATGTCTATGTCCACACAATCTTACATGTCGTGATTTCTCTGTCATGCCACTTTATTGAATTGTTTTCATCATTAAATATAGAAACAAATCACATTTTATGGGCTTAATAGGTTTTTATTGTTTTGTTATATAGTCATATGATTGACAAAAACAACATGAGAAATCATTTGAGTAATAAAAACTTAAGAGACTACTAGCTCATCACATTTTTTATGAGTATCTAAATTTAGTGATTTGAAGCTCATGCGTACATATGAGTGGGGTAGAACCTTTTTTATCTATGCAAGGTGGAAGGGTTGTATTTTATCTAAGTTACAAGCTCACTCTCTCTTTTTAATCAAATAATATGCCACGTCTTATAAAATTGTGCTAAGAAAATTGCATTGGTATAGGCCTAATATACTTTTTTTTTGAAAGGGATTACAACTGCGTATTCAACTATTCAACAGAGAAAAGAAACGAAGAGCAGAAATACACAGCAGTACAAGCAGACGATACCCAGCACACAGCAGCTTCAGGGATCGCTGCCAACCTCCGCAAAGCCTGAACAGAACCTTCGTCGCCAAACGCCGCCGGAGAAGAAGGCGCCAGGCCGCCGCGAAACCCGGGAAGGGAACCACCCCACACATGTAGAAGACGGCATATGCCGTCCGCCGCAAGCGACGGAGTCGAAGGACGCTTAACGCGCACGGCCATGGCGCCACCTTCCCGCAGCCACCCCTCTTCCAACGAGCCCTGCACTGGGCACCGCCACAGCTCGCCGGAGTCCCCGCCGCAAGCACATCTTGAGCCCACCTTCTCTCCTCGCCACCACGGCCGGCCGGAGAATGAAGGAGCAAGACGAAGTTGAAGCAGAGCGTGCCGACAGAGTCCCACCAGCCCAAGCCACCATGGCCGGCCGGAGAAACCAGAGGAGCGCACCAAAATGCGGCGGAGAACTCCGAAATCCCACAGAAGCTGCTCCAAAACAGGCGCAGAGGCGATGAAGAACTCCCCACCACGCACCTGTACGAGCTCCATGTCCTCACGTCGACGCCAGAGCACACGTCGCCGCGCCAGCGAGGACCAAGCACAAAATCCACCTCGCGGTGGCCGCCGCCGGAGCGACCAGCACGATTGGAACACCAGCTCATCAATCCAGCACCTGCCGCCGCCAAGCCGGCCGACAGAAGCCGAAAAGGAGCAACTTTATTCCCCGCCGCCGCCGCCACCGTTGAAGACCGAAGCGTCGGACGAGCAGGAACCCTAACAGCTAGACTAGGCAACCCTACTCTACTGTACACAGATCCAGCCGACGATTCGGACCCCCTCCCCCCGCCGACGGCACAGCGGCCGACGGACAAGAGGAGGGCGGCGGAATCGCCGGCCGAAACGCAGTCGCCTTCCGGTTCTCCTCTGATTTACTGTAGGAGGGAGAGGGGAACGAGAGCGAAGTGTTAGGCCTAATATACTTGAATTAAGGCCCAATATTTTCATTTCATATTTGCAAAAGAAAAAATCATTTGACATGTATGTCGAGTGTTGGCATGATTTTTATGCGATAGCATACGAGATTTGTTGATCACCCCTCTATGTACGTCATGTAAGAGCTAGTATACGAGTATATACTCCTGTCCATCCATTTCCACAACCTAGCAGCCGCCTATGATCAGCGGCGGCGACCTGAGCAGAGCAGTCTCGCGACTCGCCGCGTGCTAGCACCCCCGAGACGGCCGTAGTGGCACGTGGCCGGCGCTGTACGTACGCTCGATCGCCGGCTAGCCTAGCTCGCGTCGGGCGGTGGACAAAAGTCCTTTCCCGTGATGACGTTGGTCGTGCTACATCATCACGCGCGTATGTGTGTTTCCCTGCGGGCCAAGCGTGTCCCCTCGAGCGGTCGGCAACTCGATAAGCACGTGCCGGTGGACTTTTGCAAGGCGCGGCGAGACGCAGGCGCGAGGGGAGAGTGACGCGCGGTCCCGCAAGATCGAGACGAGACCCCCAAGCGTTCACTGGACCAGGTCGCATAGATACAATTAAGGCCCCTACCCGTCACCCGTGCGTGCGCCACGAAATTCCCGCGGCCGAGGTTCCCCCGTCCATGTACGCCTTGCAAACAATCAAAGTCAAAGTTGCTACACTGATATGCCACCACGCATATCACTTGTGCGAGCTAGTATCATTTATCATGAGGTTATGAGAATTTCAAAATAGGTCATTAGCATTGGCGTTTCTGTTAACCCAGATGAAACGCTTCGTGGACTCTCCTCTCTAGACCTAGCCGCCTCTCCTCTCCGGACCTAGCCATTGCCGCCTCTCCAGCCTGAGTCTTGTCGCCCCTCCAGTCTCCCCTTCGCTCCTCGCCGTCGGAGATCTCCTTCCAGGTCGCCTCATGCGCGGGGCGACTATGGAGGCACCCAAGCCCTAGTGAAAAGCCGTCGGAAGCAAAACTCCCTCGCCGTTGTTGCCGCTGTCACCGGCGGTGGTGGCGGCTCCCATCCGCGGGAAATCTTGGGGGCGGCGGGATTTGGTGGGAACACTTTGACGGCAGTGCTTCACGCGGAGTGGGGCGTGCACGGCGTGATGGCACGCGGGGCTGCTCGTCGCCTTGCAGGTGTGGCGACCAGATTTGCCTTCGATCTGCCGGCCTTTTCAGGTGGATCGGGCGGCCGAGATGGCCGGTTGCGTGGGGGCTTAATTGGCCTAAATAAAGGCGGTGGTCCTAGGTTTTCTCTTGCGATAAGGCGAAGATCTATGTGACGCCTGTCTTCCTTGATCTGGCCGGAGTGTCGGGTTCCGGAGACTCCGTCGGCGATCTCCCATGGGCGTTTATGTCTAGAGACTGGTGGATCAGGTGGGAGACGGTCACGCCGAAAGGAGCGGCGCCAACCTCTACTTCTGTTACTATCAAGGGCAAATGCATGGTGAAGTCAGAGGCAGAGAATGTCATGAAAACCGATATTATAGGACTAGTAATGTGATTGGAGCCTTTGCACGATGAGGAACTTGCTTGGAGGTTCAGAAATCATTGCAGCGGTATGTAAGTGGGGGCGACAACACATGTGAAGTTTAAAGTCTTACCTTTCACAGGGTGAAAATCTAAGATCTGGACTTAATTGGTTGGGTCTAGCAATTGCCTTGTTGAAGGCATGCATTGTTTCGAGATCGGGGACTATCTACAGGGTGAAAACCCAAGAACTCCGATCGAGCGACGACGGCGCGTGTGCACTGTTTCCTTCTTGAAAGTGTTGCTTTTGGAGAAATTGGACATAATGTGTTGTCTTGGTGGTAGTAGTGTTGCTGCTGAAAGGACAGGAACTCTGTAGCGGGATTTTTCTTTTTAGTTTCTTCTTCTCTCTTTTGGATGTATGCATCATCCCATTAGGTATATCCGCAATATTAATATACTCTTTTCAAAAAAATGTCATAACTAATGGATTACTCCCTCCATCCATAAAAGGATGTGTCAACTTTGTCTAAATTTACATGTATCTAGACACTAAAGAATGTCTAGATAAATTAGAATTTTTTTATGAACGGAGGGAGTATTTTAAATGACTTAGCTGTTTTTGTATTTCTTAGTTTCAGGTAAGTCAAAAGTGAATGGCGTATTATAAAATTTTCGGAGCCTCTTCAGAATGTCATAATGCCTTTTTGCGTGGCGTGGAAGGGGATAAATCTGGTTGAAACATTTTTGAGTAGTCATTAGTGGATGATTTGGCAAAGAAGCCCTTTAGAGGACAAACACATACGTGACGCTCCTCCTCAGCATTAACTACGTGATTAAACTAATACCACAAGCCAAATCATACGCGGCGATGCAAAGCTGCCTGCAGCGTCCCTGATCCGCAACAGACCTCTCAAGGAGGCTGACGTGTGGGACCAGGAAATCCGGACCCACAAGACATATCCTGGCAAAATCAGGTGCCAGGTGAGATGAGATGAGATGAGACCAAAAGCGCTTGACTATTATTGGTCTGACAGACGCGGCGAGCATGAGCCGGCCTGCCTCCCTCCCTTTTCAGGTTCACGTCCACCTCGTCCTAATTTTCTATTCCAAGCGTGTCGGCCCCTGGCGACTTCTCTTGCGGCCGCCTGCCTCTTGGCAGTGGATAATGGATCTCTGGTTCCTGCGCGACTACGAAGAGCCGCGCTGCTGATCTGGAATCTTTGGAACTTTCTCCTCCTCCTCCCTCTTTGCATGCCCCAACTACCCACGGAGATTCAGATTCTTATTGCCCTGTGATTCGCCGGCGTCGTTCTCTGCCACCAAGTTGACATTTACAATGCTTTGGGTCGCGTTCTTGTCTCGATCGATTGGAGGAGGGAGGTAATCATTTCTGTCATCCCATTTTTTCATAGGTGGTGGTATCTCGAGTGAGACCTCTCGCTCGTATTTGACGTCAGCGATGAGGTGTCTGCTCCAGTACTGTTGCTACAACGGCAAACCAATTGAAGTCATGGTGACATGCTGACGAGAACATCTTTTGCAGATTATTTCGACTCTACCAATTGTTGTGCGATTTGGTGAACCTCGTGGCCACAAGTATGATTTCTTTAAGATGCAGAGGGTGTGTCGCCTTACTTGGAGCACCGTTTGAGTCGTCGTATCTCTTGTTTTCACGCAACAATAAGACTTTATTAATTAACTAGACGATACGATACACCCTACGGGCATCACCACCTATGACTCGTTCGACTACGCGTGTTGGTTCTATGGCGAGAGGCCCCACCAATCGCCTATCCTAATCTTGTGAGATATCCCCTCCCCACCCCGCACCCCGCACTCCATCATGAATGGCTTGTTAACTCAAGCGAAAACCTTATATGTGCTTTGATATGAATCCCAAGACACACTTCGGAAAGGGTGGAATATAAGGTCGGAAAAGTCAAGAATCTAGTAGAAGAGAAGGAAAGTGAGAAGCTGAAGTTCACTCCAGCCGCCAAACTGGCAGCCCAAAAGCCACCAAACATATCAGACATGTTTGACACCTGTCCGGAGAACGAGCTTCCCGGATGCCAACACAAGGTTGTCGGATATGTGTTGTACATGTATGGCACCTATCCGGTGCCTCCACGCCTCGAGTTATGTTATCATTGGACTATCCAGCGCGGAACCGTTGGACCGTACGACACCTGGAAAAATCGCCAAGAAAACATGTTGTACGCCTGTGGAACCCAAAAAATCCATCTTTGGAGATGAATCATCCCTCATGAAGTAGCTACGCTTTTCTTTTATTAAGTATTCTAGTAGACATTTTACCGATCTTTCCTTCGTTGGGTTCTGTTGGATCGCTGAGCCGATAATAAGGGCAAGTCATTTTCAGTTTTCGTGTTCTTTGTTTGGCATTTGAGATCCGAAGGCTTTTGCCGTTGGGACGTACATAGGCACTAGTCAACAAATCATCATATGTGAAGTCGACAATCTGTGGGACCAAAACACCACGAGCTCCTCGATGTGATCATGTGGGTTATGACGGTCACTGCAGGTCACGGATAGAGCGCGCTAATATAATTCCACAGATTGAGCAATGATACACAGGACCCCCCCCCCCCCCCCCCCCCCCCCCCACACACACACACACACATCTCGGGGTGACATGGATGCGACAGCTAGGTTTCTCTCGATATGCTAATACATGGTAGTTGTATTTTATTTAGTTGTTCTTTTGAATGAGCTAGCTTCGTGGCGGGAAATTTTGTTTAACTTCATATAACGACACCTGATAAAAATCTTTTGACACGATTTGCTCCTCTGTATAGATTTTCAAAAATATATGCAATGATTAAGAATCTCTACCTAGCTAGCTTGCAAAGCATTCACGCGTATTGAAATTGTTTTTACATACTTACTGAAAAATTATGAATATATTATAACAAAACTATATTAGTCAAAGTATTTAAAATGAAGGAGCACTCTTTCTAGCTTGGTCCACTCGAATGATCCACATGGAAGTACGCCTGGCTGATTCCGCCCATTTGCTTTAGAAAAACTAGGATCCATTTTTCTAATTTGGATTCATCCCAAATGGGAACCGGTGGAGATTCTGGTCCATATCTTGATGCGCACATCATGCTGACATTTACCAGACGCATACTCTTACAGCTCTAGCATGTGCTTAAAACAATGCTGCGAGTTGCAGTTAGTAGGACCCAACAGATTTGGTGGATCAATACAGCAAACCCCAGCAAGGACGACGACTAGACGAGAGCTTACTTCAGTTAAACAAACTCTCCAAAGAAAACTAAAAAAATGTATGTGGCGTTGCGTCGCCGGGTTTGAGAGGAATCTGCATCAGACTTGGTCAGTTTAATTTTCCCGGCAATGACTAAGAACCTCTAGCTAGCTTGCAAAAGCATAGGCGTGTATCGGAATTATTTTTACATACTTACTCAAAACATATATGAATAGATTATACCAAAACTATTAGTCAAAGTATTTTAAATGAAGGATCGCATGGAAGTACGCCTGGTTGATTCCACCCATTTGTATTAGAAAACCTACGATCCATTCTCTAATATGTATTCAGCCCTAATGAGAATCAGGGGAGATTCTGGTCCATACTAGACGCGCATCGTGCGTGGCATTTAGTAGACGCATACTCTTACAGCTCTAACATACTTTCTCTGTCCGGAATTAACTGTCAAAGTTAACATTCATAAATTTTGAACAAGCTTAGAAAAGAAAATCAACATCTATAATGTAAAAGAAATATTATTAGAATAATCATGAAATGTATTTTATATTATATGTATTTGGTATCATAGATGTTAATATATTTTTTAGATATTTGATCAAACTTTTTACAAAGTTTGATTCGACTAAACTTAGAATGCATTGTAATTATGAACAAAGGTAGGATATACTTCCTCCGTCTGGTAATATAAAATGTTTTAGGTACTTCAGTATTGACGGAGCAAAACGGGTGAATCTATATAATAAAGTACGTGTATATATATTCATATGTAGTCCGTATTATAATACGTAAAACATCTTATATTACAACAAACGAAGGGTGTATTAGTTAGTAGGCCCCACCACACAAAAAAAGAAAAAAGTTAGTAGGACCCACCAGATTTGGTGGATCAGTACAACAAACCCAAGCAAGAACGATGACTAGACGAGAGCTTAGTTCAGTTAAACAACTTCCCGGAAGAAAACTAAACAAAACGTATGTGGCGTTGCGTCGCCGGTTTGGGATGAATCTGCATCATACTGGGTCAGTTTATTTTTCCCGACGATTTGATCTAGCCAACACACATTAATTAAGCACCTCATTAGTTAAGTAGGCCATTAGCAGATGAGACCAACTAAGCACTCGGTTTTATTAACGAGATGTGGCATCATGGCGCCATTTGCTGCGATCGAATCGGCTGGTGCTAGTTATTTTAATCTTACAAGAAATTGTCATCTAGTAGCTCGTCTAGACGCATCTACTCCGTACATAGATATATGTCGACATCTCTTCTGAGACGTGGACAGGTACATGGCAAGGTGCGGTGCACCGCAGAAAAGATCAGAGATGTAGGAGTATACTCATCCGGCAATGCAATAATGCGTGTTAATAATTAAGTTGGTTTCGTCCATGGTCAGTCACCACATATTGCACATGAATGTGTGGAGATATCTCCATCCGATCGGGTGTAACACAAGGACGATGTTAGATTTTGGCTGGAAATTTATCAAGCATACACTTGTGACTTATAAGTTTTGGCATGCTAATGAAAGGAACTCCATGAATGCTCGTACAAGGGTTCTAGCTCTAACCAGTACCTGAAAACGTAATTATGGCAGAAGAGATATCAAAGAGCACCCACTTCGCTCTCGCTGCCGAGCACATCTACCAATCAATGTTCGTACAACGGTTCTAGCTGTAATCAGTACCTCCAAACTTGATTGTGGCAGAACACAATATCGAAGAGCACCCACTGCGCTCGCCGCGGAGCACCCCTATCACTCAATATAACATGTTTTTTTTGCATTTTTTAACGTAATCTTGGGTGTTTGTATTAGCTTCGTATGATGATAAGGTTTGTACAAACTTTCATGATCCAAAAAAAGTCGTAAGACCAAAGGGCCAGATGCCCATGAAAAAAAAGTTAATCCAAACTACGTCAGAAAACCACGTCGTAGACGGGATGATAGGCATGGGATGTTGCGTGCCTGCCCGTCACCCTCCGTGCTCGCAACTCCAGCACGTACTCGCCCAGTCTTCCATAAAAGTAAGTCGAGGGATTCTTCCCCTCCGGTATCGGAAAAAACTACGTCAGAAGCGCAACCTTTCGTTATGCCAGGCCTTATGCCAAGTATGATGTATTCAGAATCTGATCGGGACAGGTCGCATCGCCAACCGAATATGTGGGCTACACAATAGGTATGTTAAGTGTCGTTGAGTCAACAAGCGCAATACATTATCATTGCGGGCCACCATTGTGAACTCAGTAGCTTCCCTACAAAGTATCATGCATGTCGAAATTTGATCGTGATAGGTCACATCGCCAATCATATAGTACGTGTTTGTTATGGAAAGCAAATACGTGGACCGGTTATATCTATTGGTTGGTCAACTTCTTACAGAAATAAATAGTTATATGTATATTAGTGTAATGTATTTTTTTTTGATACAGATCAATGTGCAAGCACTATATAAAAAAACTACTACTCCCTCCGATCGATTTTGGTTGTCGCCGACTTATAGCTAGCTTAGCATAAACTGGTGTACAATTCGCGACGACTATTTTCGATCGGAGGTAGTACTGCTATGTTTGAGGTGAATTGACCCCACACTCATGTTGCGCGTAGCAACACCAATAAATCCACTAGCACATTCATGCTTACGGCAATATCTGAAGCTGATGACTCGGACCCGTATTAGTTTATGTCCTCATACAGGACGGGTGATGCTAGGTAGGCTGGACGGCCGGTGATATGTGGGGAACCGCTCGCGTTTTCCATAATATAATCTGCTTGCGTGCGTGGCTGGATGCGGACGGGTAGGAGGTACCGGTCCCCTGCAGCATCGATCAGCCGCACCCAAGTTGAAGATACTTTATACACGTAAAGTTGATATAGTACTCCAAACAAAACTAAACTAACCCAGGCAACAAAAACAATGGCCTGTGACTGGACGGAGTTCTCATAGAATAATGGCGTGTGACTCCAGAGTCAGATCCTGAATCGGGGCGCACTTTCGGCGGTGGAATCCGTTGACGGGCTGGGCTAGGTGGGAATCTTCGTGGCCAGAGGTGCCTTTCGTGCGAGGTTACGAGGGAACTGCGGTAAACGAGACGAGGGAACCAGAAAACAAAGGGGGATATTATTACTATGTGGCGACGCGATCGCGAGGGCCGCCTTTACGTGCGGCGACGGGGCGCTGCGTCTGCGAGCCGGCAGGGGCCCCGCCATGCCACCAGCACTAGAGCTTTTCGGTTGGTGCGAACGAACGTGGGTGTCAAGTTGTTTTTCTAGGTCAAGCTCAACTCACTTCATGAATATTCATACTGAGCAAGTTGTTTTTGCTCCAACTGCTTATTCGGTTCTGGCCCACACAGCGGCTCGCGGATATTAATACTGGGCCATTAAAAGATCCCACTGGGCGTACCATGCCCAAGTGCGGCCCAAGTAGTCATGTACAGCAAATAAATTTATTGGGTTTTCTCTTCGGTTGCTTCTTCCCCCCCCCCCCCCCCCCCCCCCGGTATGGACATTGGATGTTTTGCAAGGGTGTGTATTTTTCAGCTTCAAAAGAAGAAGCAAATGTGTCTATTTCACGGGATTTCCATGTGCTTTGTAACACCCCGGCACACCCCTAGGCCGGGCCTATCACCCCTGCCAGCTCTCTAAGATCTCTAAGAACTTCCCGATCGGTCATCATCATCAAATCGCTCCGAGACAAGAACGCTTAACTTCGAGTTCTTTTCAGACGACCTTTCGGAAAACAAGTTGCAACTTGTTAATATGAGTATCCTATAAATCCTATTAAGCCCTAGGGCAGGATCTCACATGCCTTGAGAAGCGCCACTGCGGAGCAAGGTCCACTGACCAAATATCATGTTGATTAATATGATTGGGGTTTTATTTAGCACTTTGTAAAATTTACAAATTAGGTCACATAATTTTATTTTTTTCTTATTTCCATTGCAATTTGTATTTTTCTTCAATTTTTCTTATTTCCATTTAGTTTGTTCCGAGATATTTTTTTTACTGTGCCACGTAGGTGAATTTCCTGCGGTGTAGATATTTTCTTTATTTATTTTTTGGGATACAACTTGACGTATATGAACACAATATTTTATGAATGTTACGTTTTATGTATCTATAGCTGAATATAGAAAATAAAGTTACTATATGACTGTTTATTCAACAATCACGAACAATTCATTTAGATTATATGAACAAAACTTTAAAACATATGAAATATTTATTTCTTCAGCATATAATATATTAAACCAAGTTGTTATAGACATCCGCCAATAGCATTTTGCATTCTATTACGGTGTAGAAGCAAAAAATAACTCTTAAGATAAAAGTTGTACTCAAGTTAATGGCCGCGTAAAATGCATATGTCGCTAAAACAAACTAGCTATGCTTACACTACATACGTACCAAGTGAAAGGCTTATATTATTTTACACTAAATTTTTGTACTTTCAACTCAATTGTAGCATGATATGGGTCTTATTGAGTACTCTCTCTGTCCCATTTAGTTGTCGCTGAAACAGATATATCTAGCACTAACATATGTCTAGATACATCCATTTCATTCTCAACTAATGTGCGACGGAGGGAATATAATTTTTGTTACATATTTTACGTGGTTAACTACAAAATAAAGTTTTAAAAATTTAATCAAGTTTTGTGTGTTATGCAATTGTAACATGTATTGGTAAAAAAATATACGGGTATTGTGTTGTGTATAATTTTTTATAATATTTTTTCATTCATAAATTTTAGTTCTGCAATTTTGTAAATTATATATAATTACACATTTTTTATGGTGTAGATCTCAAAATCGTATAGTGTAAAAAGTATCTGAACGAATGTTTTAGTATATGTGTAGTTGAGCATATGCATGTAGAAATTTCTAGAGAATTAATTGGATTGTTAGTAAGTTTCTTTTTTTTCATGACCAATTGTGTTCTGCAAGTTATCATGTATTTAATATAAGTTTAAAGCGTGCTTATCTTCAATATTTGGTATTAAAATAGAATCACTAACAGTAATCACCGACAAAAAATTATAGCGTATTTTACTTGTTTTGCTAACATCAATTTGATTATTTTATATGTTTGCATCTAATGCACCTTACATCATCAGTTATAAACCAGTTCTTCTTGCAATTTTTCTGAAATAAATCCTTGCACAAAACTAACTATATAAATTTTACTTTTAAAAATATTCAACGCTTACTTATTCGAAAATCTATTCGAATGGTTTAAAATAGTGGTTTCTTATGTATTTGTAAAATTTTGAATTCTGAACATTTCTAAAATTCGAGCATTGTTTGGAACATTGATTTTTTAAATGCAAAGAAGTTCCAATTCTGAACATTTTTGAAATTTATACATGTTTCGAATTTTGAACCTTATTCAAATCTGAACAATTTTCAATTACGTTTTTTATAAAATTTAAATATTTTTCAAAAGCTGAACATTTTTCAAGAATCATACAAAGGTGGAAAAAAAACATAAACGAGAAAAACAGGAAAAAAAAGGAGAAATAAGACTAAAAATAAAAGAAATTCGACGGAATGGGCAGGCCCAGCAGCGAAGCCCTTCTGGGGGCGCGGCCTTCTCACGGCGGTTTTGGGCGATATATAAGAATCACCCGCAACGAGCGCTAAATAGTTTCTCTGCTAAGTGGGCTAGACCAGTGAGGTTGTGACTGTTTTCTGTAGCCTGAACGCGATACGCGACCAAATAGGATGGCCCTACTGCATCGTGCACAACATCGCTCGTTGTCCACCATCGGACCCGTTCTGCTTCTGCATGATAAGCATCAGCGGTGCGTACTGTCCAATATACCCCTTGGGTCGATCGTTCCATGATATGCTCCAGCACGTCTCAGCTACAGCATCTGGGCACTAGAGCTAATTAAAGCAACCATCATCTTTCGTCCCGCAGAAAGAATGAAACCGTACGTCCTCGATCCATCATCGCTAGCTAGTGGAGGAGTACACGCCATACGCCGATCTTAATGCTTGACAGTTACGATACATCCCATACCCGGCATCCGCATACAAGCCAAGCTTTATTAATTCATCCCACCCTGTATAAGCCCATTGGGTCTGGTCCTATTGTCCTAATCAACACAACAACGTGTCGTACATAACGTGATCTGTAACTCATATTCAATTTCAATATGATATTTTGAGCATATGTGCATTTAATATAATTTTCAATAAATTTAATCAAATTTTCTGAATTGTATTTATTTGATTGTGTGGATTATTCTGTTGAAATGTTGTCATCTATTTTTAGTACAATTTGCATCAATTTTGGCTGAAATTGTAAAAGATGAGCAAAAGAAAAAAGCAAATATAACTGTCCAAAACGACCAACGAAGAGACGCACAACAAGTTCAAAGGGGCCATCTCGCTTATCCGTCACTTCCTTACAGCTCAGCTTTAGGAACCGGGTCGAGTAATACAAGAATAGTACTACTTAGATTGTTGAGGCCCAATGGTTCTTAGCTTGTTGCTTTCTATCGATAGTAGGTTAACACCTGTCAATGTCCCCGTACTTGAATTTCCTCACATGCTGGAGGAACACGTTGAAGTTTTTATGTACTTATGGCTTGTAATATGTAACAGTGTGTACTCAAGTTGGACCCGCTGCAATGTTTTGTTGGACTTCTCTGAGTGATGTAATATTTACAGACAGGTCCTTCCGTGGGTATTATGTCAAGACTTGTATACTACAAAATGTAGTGGTGTACTGGGTCACCGCACTTCAACCGTCACTTCCTTAATACTTCTCGATGGCTGCGACGCCCGCACTCCGGCACTCCCGCATGGCAAGTCGAAAGGAGCCGGAGATGAAGGGCAAGCGCCAGAGAAAGAGGTGAGATGATATGCAGAAGGCTTGTACTTCCATTCAGTTCGGCTCAAGCCGAGGCTTGGAAATATCTAGCCGAGCCAATAACTGAACCTGCAGCCCCGCGCGTAGGTAAAAATATTTGCGGGCGGCAGGGATCGAACCCTGGTGTCGACCTTTCCAACCGTGAAAGTTTCGTCAAACGTGCTAGCCATCTTTCCCATGCTTCGGTTGTGATATTGAAAGGTAAGTTACATTACTTGACCATTTAATTTAGCTATTTTAGGAGTACTAGAGTTAATTACTTTTAACTAACTAAAGAGAGGCGTGTTCGTCCAGTGATCGACGATCGTTCGGCCGGCCGGGCTAGCATTGTGCGTGCAATGCAAGACCGTTAACGTCGCTTTCCCATGTGATTTCTGAGTCGTCCAGTCCATGAATTCAGTGACGGTGTGACCTGATGCTGGTGTCTGTCTATGCTAAGCTAGGCTGTATTCAGTTAAGCGTGACTTTGATCGCACGAGCTAGCTAGGTCAGCTCAGACACTGAACCACTCTATACTCCTAGCTAGTCCTGGGCAAATTTTAGAGGGTTGGACTGAATCAATACATCTCGTTTAGCTCTGCTGTGGGAGATCGACGTGGACCTGAATGCTACCGAAGTTTCAAAAGATTTCCAGTCTCATACCTGCTGCTCCTGACTGTTTGGGGAGTTCCATTTATTCATGTTGCGGAACGAATTTTCTGAAAATTGTCTGGAAAGCGTGAAATCAAGCGTGATTAGGGATGCGAACATGTTGCGGAACGAATTTTCTGAAAATTGTCTGGAAAGCGTGAAATCAAGCGTGATTAGGGATGCGAAAACGGGACCCATTTTCGCATTCTTAGGCGGGATCACAATAAAGTACATGCTATGTACAAAATGGAGTAGAAGTGCGACAAATGGTCCTGTCTTCGTATCCTTAGGCGGGATCACAATAAAGTACTGCTAGGCAGTAGCGTTGAACTTTGGAGTAGTAGGGTCTAGTCGTCTAGATGTCTTTATAATTTAGAATTTTAGCACCGTTTCTAACATAATTTAGCAAGGAATTCTCAAAAAAAAAAAAATATGCTAAAAATTTTTAGCATGGAGGGAGCATTATATAGGGCGCCACATGCGACCCTTTTAACTATGTTTGCATGTTGTGCGACCCGTATGATACTTATAGGTCAAACTGTTTAGGGCTGGTGCATGTGGATCCAAACAAGTAGGTCATATAAGTATGTATCTACCACATTTGGAACATGTGGACCCACATGCAACACCCCTAGATGGTCAAGAGTGTTGATTTTGGGTCCACATGCCCCAAAGGTGACAGATGCACAACTATATGGTTAGAAGTGTTGTATATGGGTCTACATATATCAAAGGTGGTCCAGGGTAGACCTAACACCTTACCCCTACCACCTTTCATACATGTTGACCCACATGTAACACCTCTAAACAACTAGGTCTGCCCCTACCACCTTTGGGGCATGTGGACCCAAAATCAACACTCCTGACCATCTAGGTACACATCTAAATATTACAGCATGTGGGTCCACATGTCTCAAAGGTGGAAGGGGTAGACATGGCTTGCAAGGGTCCACATGCAACCAAGGGTGGCATGGTTAAACCTAGCTGGCTAGGATAGATAAATGTGGGTCCACATGCCCCAAATGCGGCAGATATACAACTAGATGGCTAGGAGTGTCGCATGTGGGTCCACATGCCCCAAAGGTGATAGATGCACAATTGTATGGTTAGAAGTGTTGTATATGGGTACACATATACCAAAGGTGGTAAAGGGTAGACCTAACACCTTACCCCTACCACATTTCATACATGTGGATCCACATGTAAGACCTCTAAACAACTAGGTCTGCCCACCACCTTTGGGGCATGTGGACCCGAATTCAACACTCCTTACCATCTAGGTACACATCTACGTACTACAGCATGTGAGTCCACATGTCTCAAATGTGGTAGGGGTAGACATAACTTGCAAGGGTCCACATGCAACCAAGGGTGGCATGGTTAAACCTAGCTGGATAGGATAGATGAATGTGGATCCACATGCCCCAAATGCGGCAGATGTATAACTGGATGGCTAGGAGTGTCGCATGTGGGTCCACATGCCCCAAAGATGATAGATGCACAACTGTATGGTTAGAAGTGTTGTATATGGGTCCACATATACCAAAGGTGGTAAAGGGTAGACCTAACACCTTACCCCTACCACATTTCATACATGTAGACCCACATGTAACACCTCTAAACAACTAGGTCTGCCCCTACCACCTTTGGGGCATGTGGACCCAACACTAGTACAGAACGACACATCGGATACCCCTCTATGGCAACGGCAAGAGTTAGGCGACAGAGGAATGAGTTCCGGCGCGCTTCCGCGAGTGCGCGCGCGCGCTAGTCGGTCGATGGGCCCGACACAATGGTAACGGAGGCGGAAAACTGCTCCATTGCTCATATATGGGCAACGGAGGAAATAATATCTCCGTTGCTTATATGAACACATCAGAAACGGAGATCGGTCTATCTCCGTTTCCCATGTGAAGGCCCATTAAGCGGTGCCGGTATTAATATCTCCCACTCCAGTGTATCTCACTCTCATTCTCACTCTCCCCAGTTCCTAACCCTAGACGCACACGCTCTCCTCCTACTTCACCCATCGATGGCGAACCCCTCCGGCGCCGACGGAAGTCAGGATGGAGCATCTTCCTCCTCCCACCCTCTGAGGCGCAGCCCGGATCTCCCCTACAACTGGGGCGAGATCACCGGCGACCGCGGTCGCCAGTTCATTCGGAGCCGTCAAATCCCATCCGGATCCACGGCGGCGGCAGCCACCGACGCCCGGATCTCGCCCTCCTCGGACGATGAGGACGAGGATCTGGAGGTCGGTCTCCTCCTCTCTCGTGCCGCCTTTGAGCGCGAGCGCGCCGACGGTGTCATTCGGGCGTCTGCGATGCAGAGAGCTATCCGCATCTCGGCCGCCGAGCACGCGATAGAAGCCGCCGAGGAGGCGTTGTTCCAGACGCAATTCCGGGCGGCCATAGACCGCTCTCTTCTCCCTGGCCAGGGCCCTGGGCTAGATGCGGCGGCGGCAGCGGTGGCGGCGGCGGAGGAGGAGGATGAGGAGGAGGAAGAGGACGCTCCGGTGTTCAAGCAGGATGAGGTCTCCTCTGACGTCTCCTCTGGCAGTGGCTCCGGCGCCGACGCCTGGGACGCAATCCGCGACGGAAAGCGACCCCGCCTCGCCTAAGGTAAATGACCGCTCTTTTTACTATGTATTTGCTCTGTTAGAGTATTTATTTAGCTCCGTTTGCTCTGTTTTGTAGCTCTTTTTAGCTATGTATTTGCTCTGTTAGCTACTTAATTATTTAGATCGGTTTGCTCTGTTAGTTAGCTTTGTCCAGCTATGTATTTGCTCTGTTACAGTATTTATTTAGCTTGGTTTGCTCTGTTTTGTAGCTCTGTTTAGCTATGTATTTGCTCTGTTAGCTACTTAATTATTTAGGTCGGTTTGCTCTGTTAGTTAGCTCTGTTCAGCTATGTATTTGCTCTGTTAGAGTATTTATTTAACTCCGTTTGCTCTGTTTTGTAGCTCTGTTAGCTACTTAATTATTTCGATCGGTTTGCCCTGTTAGTTAGCTCTGTTTAGCTATGTATTTGCTATGTTAGCTACTTATTTAGCTCGGTTTGCTCTGTTAGTGTAACATCCCAAATTTAGGAACCAAGAAAAACTTTGTTTACAAGACCTAAAATTCAGAACCAACAAAAACTTTTTGAAATGTTTCATAGATGATAGTGCTTTCCTTCCCATTGCTATGTGTGACCTTGTGTGACTTGATGTTTATGATTGTTTGACTAGTAAATATCAACCCAAGAACCTAACCTAAGTAAAGACATATTAATCTTGGTGATCATGTTATGACAAGAATAGATTCCATATATCTTTACCATTCTTATTTTGACCAAAGTTTATTTCAATGATGCTTGGTTTTGGCAACAACCAAAACATCCATTATTGAGAAGGTAAAAGTGATTTCCAAAATTATGTGTTCCCAAAAATATGGAGATCTATATGTTATCTCCTATCTATATTTCAACCTTGATATTTTGCATGTGTATGCAACTCCCATTTTATACACTCTTATTTCCACTCCATTTTAAAAATAACACTAGTGGGAAATATATTACCCCACATATTTCTCTTTATCAAATCTTTTGAAAACTATTAAGTTATGAGTTGAGATATTCTTTAAAACATCATCTTGTCATAATTGAGTGTGATCATCTCTACAAGATAGTATTGTTAATTATGGAAATGGTGGTATGATTTATTCTTGTGGTTTGAATTGTGTGGTCTTGATTGTGTTGTTGATATTATTGTGTTGTTTATATAGTTGTGTTATTGATATTGTGTGTTTGTTGCTTGTGAGGGTAATTCCTCAGTTGTGCTTAATACTAAAATAAAACAAAGATCTAAAACAAGAAAAATCATGTGACAAGTGACAAACATAATTCTCCAAGTGAGAAATTAAGTTCCTTTCACACAAAAATTCAGAAGAGAAATAATTAATCACTCTCCATTTATTCCCACAACTTTTCCCTCCCTAATTCTCTATTTCCATCAAACAAATATTTTCTCTATGAAAATATAAACTATTTGAAGTTAATATATTTGTCAAGGAAGTTTCAAGAGTTCAAAATTAATATTTTGAACTTGCTTTAAAATCTCTAAAGGATTATAAAATAGTATTTAAGAAAAATGCCTTATTTCAAACCCTATGAACAAAAGTTGTTCAAAACATTTTATTTTAACACCCCAATTTTTGTGGAGCTTCTACATGTATATGGGAGGCTACCTGAATTTTCTCAAATTTTTATAAAATGTTTAAGTCCCCTAAATAAATTCCCTAAAAGCTACTGGTTTTAAAAGAAATAAAAGAAAATCAGGAAAGGACCTAGTTGTGAGAGGGAAAAGTTCTGCCAGGGGGCGTTCTGCAAAACGCCGTCTTCTCTGTAGCAGCCCGTGGCCGACGATGCCGTTGTCGTCCTCCCGTCGCTCGCCCGCCCGGACCCCCCCCCCCCCCCCTCCTCTCCGCTGTCCTGCGAGGAGGATAAGGCCGCCTCGGCGCCGTGCTGTCTCTCTCTCCCTCGGATCTTTTCCTCTCTCGCTCTTCTTTCTCTCTCTCTCTCTGCTCCTCTCCTCGACCCGAACCTAGCCGGAGCTCCGCCGCCACATCGCCGCTATTCCAGAGCTCCCAGAGCAAATCGAAGACCGCCATCCTCTCCGCCTCGACGTCCTCTACGTGCCTGTCCAAGGAATCATCGCGGGAAGCCGTGAATCGAGCTGTGCATCGGCGTCTTCTTCATCCCCGGCCGCCGGACATCCAGGAAGCTCGCGAGCGATGTAGTCCACCCTTCCCCGCCATTCTTGCACCCTCGAGTTCCCCTTGCTCTGCTCCCTCTCATGCCCCCTTCCTTTTTACCCAGGGATCGCCGGAGCCGCCGCGCCGTCCTCACCCGAAGCTCCAGCTCGCCGCCCAGCGTCTCTGTGCGTGTCGAGGAAGATGAAGGAGGCCCGTACCGCTTCGATCCATGCGTGGGCCGTAGGCTGGGCCAGCTCCAGCGTTGCTCGGCCAGATCTAGGCCAGATCTGGCCCGTTCCTTTTATTTTTCTGTGATCTATTTTTGCTGTTTAAATTCCTGTAAACTTGCAGTGTAGCTTTAATTGTTTTGTGGTAAATTTGTGATAGCTATTGGAGTGATTCAAATTTTGTAGCATTCATATGTGTTTTCTGAACCATGTGGCACTGGCCATTTTCCAAAATGTGTAGTTATGTGTGTGCTAGATTTAATCTCATAAAAAGTATGTTTTGCACTAAATATTCAATATCTAGAGTTTTATATATCCAAATATTGCAAACTAAAATTCTCTGGATAGGTTGAGATGCTACCTTTCTAGATCTGTTGGCCTTGTATGCAAATGAATTTTAAAACAAAAGTTCTATCCATTCTTAAAAACACACCAGTGGCACTTTGGTGATTTTTGTAGATTTGTGTGAGATGAATTTTGGAGTAAATTCAATTGGCTTGTCTTCTATATGTGTAGTAGAACATCTCCCTAAATTCGTTTGAATTTAGGAGTCATTGATTGACTGTGGTGCTAATTATAAGGTTTAGGCCTTTTCTGCCTATTTTTTTTATTAGGGCTTTATTAATTGTTGTGTTATAACTTTATTGTTATAGATGTGTTTCCTAGCATGTGTAGGGTGGTAATCCACTGTTATGACGTGTCTCCTTAATCTTGCTAGCATGTTAGGAGAACTATTTGTGAATCATGTGTTGTTAGGGTTTTATTCCCTATATAACTTTTCCTCTAGTAATTAAGAATTGCTATGCTTATTTATTTTAATGTGGGAATATTGTGTGTGATTAAAAGGTATGCCTTGCTTGTTAATGATTGTTGTGGTACTGTGCTTGCATGTTATTGTTGTTTATCATGCTATAGTATGTTAGTACTGTTAGTGGCATGTGTTAGGCTTAATTGAGTTAAACATGTGTTGTTTAGTGGTGATTGAAGCAACCAACAAGTAGTTAATTATGCTTGTGTTGCTTGATATTTTGAATTAGCGAGATAATCTTTTTAACTAAGTTTGGGGCTACTGGTTGCTTAGGTTTGCTAATAGTGCATAGCCTTGCTTGTTAGTAGAAACTATTTGGTGACTCAACTTTTGTCTGAAGTATTTCCTGATTAGGAAAAATGGTGGTTAATTACCTCTAGTTTAGGATGTCCTTGTGCCCTCTTGTTTTGGCATGTGTATGGTGTTATACTCCTGATTAGTATAATGCCCTTGTAAATGTAGATCTTAGTTTGTTGCTTGATTAAAATAGTGCTATGTTGTGGTTTGTTCCTTGTTTGTATACCACTTGTGGTTTGGTTTGCTTATTGAATGTTGTTTTATTTTCATGTTGCGACGCTAGAGATAAACGCTACCGGAGTGGTATTTGGGAAGGATTTATCGGAGAACGATGAGAGTTTATTTCTTTGATCAATGAGGAGAAGTCCAGGAACATCATGCTGAAATCAGGCAAGCTATCCTCTGAGCTTGCATTTATATACATCTATTTTGGTTCACATGTTTTACTTATAAAGAGCAAAAGTGATTTATGTGGGGTTTGCCACAAAAGCTATGATTTTGAAACCCTTTTCCAAAATATAAGTATATTATTTTGACACCCTATCTGGAGATATTAGCTGGAATTTCTTTTTCAAACTATAGGATGGGAAAAATATTGTTTACTCAAAACTCCTTTGGAAATACTTGTGTGGTTGTGGAATACCGAGATGTCAGTGTTAAAGTGGAGAAATGGAGAATGGACATGTTTATGAAAAATGCACATTGTGTCCTTGTACTTACAGAACAACCAATACCCTGTGCGACCACATTTACCCACCTATGGGAAAAAGGGCTTAGTCATATAATTTGCTCATATTAGTATGGGAGACCTCATCGACGGAGACGACTCCGTTATGCATGAGGGGATAGAGTGTTGATCTACCCCTGACCCGGGTCCTCGCTCAAACTCTATGGAAAGATAAGGAGGAGGATTGAAGGTTCCACCATAAATCGCCGAGCAAAACTATGAGTCCTCACACTTAGATTCCGAAGGGCTGGGTTAAGTGTGGTGGGAAATATCATAAGGGCAGGATCCTATACTAGCATGAGCAAAGGAGAGGCTAGGGTCGGTGGCTCAACTTCGCATACACCTTGTATGGCAGGACGTGGCTGACACGATGAGTTACCGGATGGATGTGGGATAAAAGCGTGCTACCTCTGCAGAGGGTCAAAACTATTCGAATAGCCGAGTCCTCGGATATGGACAGTTGGAAAGAACTGCTTTGACCATGTGCAAGTTTTGCAAAGTTTTGAGATTTGAAAATAAAATGGAGGTGTGTTGTATCAGCAACTCTACCGACGGGCTGGTATGAGGTTGCTGGAGAATAATTTGACCATGACGGGCTATGGTCGAGAAGTGGAGAGTTTTGTGATTTGAAAGGTGAAAATGTTTTATGCAACTATGCCAACGGGCCGGCATGAGGTAGTGGGATTGAATGACCATGAAGGGTTATGGTCGAAAAAGGAGGAGTTTTGGGGAAATAAAACCGGTGATATATTTCGGGAAAACATTTTTAAAGAGACCTCTTATCTTCTCCAATAAAGATATATTTCGGGAAAAAGTTTTAAAAGAGACTTCTTACGAAGACAGGTTTATGGGAAAAGTTCTAAAAGCCTTATTTCCTTTTTCAAGAAAGATATAGAGATTTCAAAACAAAGTTTTAATAAACAAAAGTATATCCTTCTCTTTTCAACAAGGATATAGAGTTTTCAAAGCAAACGAAGTTTTATTTAAACAATAAAAAGAATAGTGCCTGCTCATTTCGGGGGTAGTTTGCGAGTACATTCAAATGTACTCATATTGGTTTCGTCCCTGGCTATTGTCTTAGCCAGATTCTGAAGAGGAGCAGTTCGAAGAAGAAGTGGTTAATGACGTAAATGCGAACTAGGGCGCTTCCCAGTCAGCTGTCTGTAGGGTTGGCAAGTGACTTGGGCTCCACGTTGATTTGGTGATTTCCGCTGAGAGTACCTGATGAAGTTATGGCTTCAATCAAGTAAGTAAATTTATTCGGTATTTATGGGTGTTCTGTGATACCAATTCGAGTTATGTGCAACAACAGACTGATCATGGGATTGTTGCAGGAAACATAACGAGTATCTCGGGTAGTTAATCCGGGGTATCTCACAGTTAGTTAGCTCTGTTCAGCAATGTATTTGCTATGTTAGCTACTTATTTAGCTCCGTTTACTCTGTTAGCTGCTTATCCCACTAAATTTTGCTTTGTTTACTGCTTATTGGCTCTGTTTATTAGCTTTGTTTGCTGTTTTTAACAAAGAATATTCGTTGTGTCAAGGGCTTGGTGGATGCTGCTGCCGTGAAGACCTAGGAGCGGGGCTCCATACACGGTGCCGTCACTAGGAGCAGGACATTTTGCGCAGCAGGATGAAGACAGCAGATGTTCATCTGACGGCCGTGAAGACATAGGAGCAGAGCTCCAGCCACGCGCACTGATGAACTTTTGTAAAGCAGGGCGTGCAGGAATACGGTGACGACCGGGCGGCCATCTAGTCGCATGGAGCGGGGCTCCATCGACGGCACAACCCGTCACCGTGTTTTTTGTTTTGTTTTCCTGTAACCCTTATTAGAAACGGTGATTTGAAAAACTCCGTGTCTAATGTGAAATGTATCAGTGACGATCAAATATAACAACCGTTGCCCATGTTAGGGGCAACGGTTTATCACCTCCGTTGCCATTGAGCTCTTCACATCAGTGACAGGGTCGGGGACACGGACCCTTTCTCCGTTGCCGATGGGGTTTTTGGCCCGTTTCTGATGTGTCGTTCTGTACTAGTGCAAATTCAATACTCCTGACCATCTAGGTACACATCTAAGTACTGCAGCATGTGAGTCCACATGTCTCAAAGGTGGTAGGGGTAGACATAGCTTGCAAGGGTCCACATGCAACCAATGTTGGCATGGGTAAACCTAGCTAGCTACGATAGATGAATGTGGGTCCACATGCCCCCAAATGCGGCAGATGTACAACTAGATGGCTAGGAGTGTCGCATGTGAGTCCACATGCCCCAAAGGTGATAGATGCACAACTGTATGGTTAAGAGTGTTGTATACGGTTCTACATATACCAAAGGTGGTAAAGGGTAGACCTAACACCTTACCCCTACCATATTTCATATATGTGGACCCACATGCAACACCTCTAAACAACTAGGTCTGCCCTTACCACCTTTGGGGCATGTGGACGCAAATTCAACACTCCTGACCATCTAGGTACACATCTAAGTACTACAGCATGTGAGTCCACATGTCTCAAAGGTTGTAGGGGTAGACATAACTTTCAAGGGTCCACATGCAACCAAGGGTGGCATGGTTAAACCTAGCCGGCTAGGATAGATGAATGTGGGTCCACATGCCCCAAATGCGGCAGATGTACAACTAGATGGATAGGAGTGTCGCATGTGGGTCCACATTCCTCAAAAGTGATAGATTTATGTACTAATAAGAAATTTGTGTGTATGCATTGATAAAAAATTAAAACCACACATTAACAATTTTTTTATTTTATCAACACATAAAATAGTAGGAATAATATCGTCCGCTGGATGCAAAATCAACGGTCAAGATAAGCGGTGGGTATCCTCCTAGTTATGGGAAAATTGCGTTGCGTTTTTTTCCTATTTAATAGGACCCCAACCATCGAAAAAGCCAACTGTAGCTCGGGCTACATGTAGGACTATAATTTAAAATTTTGAAAATAGTATGTAAAATTTTCAAAAAATTCTAAAATTAAATCTGGATGTACCCAATACCATATACTACAATTGTGCAAAGTTTCAATCCGAAAGTCTTTGTACCTTAGGCTACATAAAAAAGGAAAAAATTCTGACAAGATTTGAAGGTGTATTGTTCACACACGAGATCTTCAATTTTGTCTTTTTTATATAGCGTAGAATACAACGTATTTAGGATTAAGATTTTGCACACTTGTAGTATATATCCATGGCTACACCTAGATTTTTCTCAAAATGTATATTCACACATAAAACTAATCTGTTATGTTAAACTGCAGGTTTTGTTCAAGTTACACAGTTCTTCCCAAATCTGAATCCTTATGATGCATTCTAAAGGACAACCTAGTGTTGAAGCTCACGTCTTGGATGATTTTTAGACCATCTTTGCGCCTACATGTTGCTAGGATAATACCATTTTATCTCTAAATTGTACCTCTGAATAGTGTAGTTCTTCTGAATATTTGTCTCTGAATAAGCTAGACAGAAACGTGCCAGTGTTATTTGATTTAGCAGAAGTGTTGTTTGATTAAGCTACACAGAAAAATCTACTGCACAGAGTGTTGTTTGTTCGATTGAGCAGAAAAATGTTATGCAAAGAGTTGTTGTTTGTTTGTTTTAGCAGAAAAATGTTGTTTGATTTATCTCAAAGCTGATTCCATTGTGTCAGTGTACAGAACATAAGTGTTGTTTCAATTGTAGCTTTGTTTAAGCTTGAATAAACAAGGCCGATGTACAAGTTTCATGTCCTATGGGTGTCAGATTAGACCCTGTCTTTGTTGAATATATAAGCAATTTAGCTATTGATTTAATCCGCGAAAACAGTAAATAGTTTATGACAAGAATAACCAAAAATATAATCATGCGATCTACTTGAATAGTAGATAAATAGAACGAATCTAAAGCAACTACTACAAGCAGAAACTGTAGCAGTATCGTAAACAGGAAGATCAAGTAATCATACGGTGCAGCGGCAGCCGAAGCGTTGGCGTTGCTGTTGTCGCCCATGTCGTCGATGAAGAGGCTGCCGATGTCGGGGAAGAAGTCGTCGTTGGGGAAGAACTCGATGCCAGTAGTCGCGCGAGTGCGCTCCCCAAAAACCTGATCGCCCCTCTTCCGTACAGGATCACAAGAGGCGGGGTTCCGGAGGCCTACTGTCCCTTCAACCGGTGCACGCCGGAAGACGGGATGGAGAAGACTTGGAAGACGGCGGCGCAAGGTTTTGAAACGGTGGTGCGAGACCATGTGTTGCGTATATGTGCCAAAATTGGCTTGGTTCGGTTTTATATAGTGCAGGTTGGGAGTCAAAGCAGCCCTCATAAACGCGTCCGTTTATGATTTAGAAACTGCCGTATTAAACACGTCCGTTTATGAATTAAAACGGTCACAATAAACGTGTTTGTGAATCAGAAACGGCTGTATTAACCGTGTCTGTTAATGAATTAGAAACGGCCGTAATAAACGTGACCGTTACTAATTAATAAATGACTCATTAAACGGCCGTAATAAACATGACCGTTACTAATTAATCAATGACTCATTAATTTTCCCAATTAACAAAATATAATAATGTGCCAATGAGAATTTCTGAATTTATCTTGGGCTAGTAAATACTAGTAAATTCCAACAATCCCCCACAAAGTCTCATTGGCTCATATCTCATCATTCAGTTCCAAAACATTGTTTTATATACCGGTACTCAGTGGAGACTGTTAAGTTGAACTTCCACTTAGAAACTTATGCTACACTAGATCACAACTTGGATAGTGGACTATGCCTTGAACTACAAGTTTGCTGCGACTTAGTTTCACACAAGCCCTTGACCAATACTGAGCTGCCGCAAGGCTTCCCCGCGGGTGGAGCTTATGCGTCATACTCCAAGACCTTTCATGAGTTTATTAAAGAGCACACCCAACTCTCACGGACTGCGACGTTTAACAGTCAGACTCATATAGGTGTATTCCTCAAGAGATGCTCTGCAGGACAACATCTCCGCTTATAAAAGTAAGCCACTTGGAATACATTAAGATAAATATCAACCTGCCATACAGAATAGAAGAGTATTGCATCTTCATGGAGTGGGAAATATAATATAAGGATACTCTCCTCTCAGCTGCCCAACAGCTTGTCTCCCACTTCTAATTCACGGGATCTCCGATCACATAGAGTAGGTTACCACTGTGGACAACTCATACCGTGGGTCTCAAACCCATCTCCCTCGATGCACTATCTATCACATTACGTGATAAACCCTTTGTGAAGGGATCTGCCAAATTTTTAGACGTTTGGATATAATCCAACGCAATGACTCCGGAGTTCTTTAATTTTCGGACAGATTTCAATCTCCTCTTCACATGCCTTGATGACTTCATATTATCCTTAGAACTTTTAATCTTGTATATCACAGTTTGATTATCACAGTTCATAAGGATAGCGGGTATTGGTTTTTCAACCACAGGTAAGTCCATCAAAAGCTCTCGAAGCCACTCTGCTTCAACAGTGGCTGTGTCCAACGCTGTGAGTTCTGCTTCCATAGTTGACCTCGTTAAGATGGTCTGCTTGCAAGACTTCCAGGAAACAGCTCCACCACCGAGTGTAAACACATAACCACTCGTGGCCTTAATCTCATCAGCATCAGATATCCAATTTGAATCACTATAACCCTCCAGTACCCTCGGGTATCCAGAGTAGTGAATTCCATAGCTCGCAGTGCCTTTTAAATAACGCATAACTCTCTCGAGCGCATGCCAATGATCATCTCCCGGATTAGAAACAAACCGGCTCAACTTGCTCACAGCAAAAGAGATGTCAGGCCTCGTGGCACAAGCCAAATACATAAGCGAGCCAATAATCTGAGAATATCTCAGTTGATCTCTAGCAGTCTGTTGATTCTTTCGAAGCAACACACTAGGATCATATGGTGTCGGAGAAGGCTTACAGTCGTCATACCCGAATCGACTCAAGACCTTTTCCACATAGTGAGACTGAAGCAGTGTAATCCCACCATCACCATCTCTCAGCAGCTTGATGTTCAAGATAACATCGGCTACTCCTAGATCCTTCATCTCAAAGCAACGAGATAAGAAATCCTTAACCTCCTTGATTAGATCAAGGTTGGTTCCAAAGATCAGTATGTCATCGACATACAGACAGAGAATAACTCCCTCGCCCCCACCATAGCGATAGTACACACATTTGTCAGATTCGTTTATAATGAAACCTGCAGCAGTTAAAGTTCTTTCAAACTTTTCGTGCCATTGCTTAGGAGCTTGCTTAAGGCCATATAAGGACTTCAACAACTTGCACACCTTTGCTTCCTGACCAGGTACTACAAAACCATCGGGCTGATCCATGTAAATTTCCTCGTCTAACTCTCCATTTAGGAAAGCTGTCTTCACGTCCATTTGATGAACGAGAAGCCCATGCGAGGCAGCCAATGAAAGTAGCACTCGAATCGTGGCCACAGGTGAGTAAGTATCAAAGAAGTCTTCACCTTCTTTCTGGGTATAACCCTTGGCCACAAGCCGCGCCTTGTACTTCTCAATAGTACCATCAGGCCTAAGCTTTTTCTTGAACACCCACTTACATCCTACAGGTTTACACCCATAAGGACGATCAGTGACTTCCCAGGTTCCGTTAGCCAAGATGGAATCCATCTCGCTACGAACAGCTTCCTTCCAGTAGTCAGCATCAATAGATGCATAGGCTTCTGAAATGGTACTAGGGTGTCATCAACAAGGTACACAATGAAATCATCACCAAAGGACTTTGCAGTCCTCTGTCTCTTGCTCCTAACAGGAGCTTCATTGTCATCCTCCACAGGGTTATCAGTGTGTTCTATCGAAATGGTAGGTTCAGGAATAACAGCTAATTCCTGACTAGATGTGCTAGGTATCTCCTGATTTGATGAGCTAGGCATACCCTTCATGGGAAAGATATCCTCAAAGAAAGTCGCATCCTTCGACTCCATAATCGTACCAACATGAACGTCGGATACCTCAGATTTGACTACCAAAAATCTATAACCAACGCTATGAAAAGCGTAGCCCAGAAGAACACAATCCACGGTTTTTGGTCCAAGCTTGCGCTTCTTGGGAATTGGAATATTGACTTTCGCCAAACAGCCCCAAGTACGTAAGTAAGAGAGTTTCAACTTTTTCCTTTCCCATTCCTCAAATGGAGAAACAGTTTTATCTTTTATGGGAACTCGGTTTAGGACATGACAAGCTGTCAATAGAGCCTCCCCCCACCATGCCTGAGACAGTCCCGAAGTGTCTAACATGGCGTTAACCAAATCAGTTAGAGTTCGGTTCTTTCTTTCAGCCACTCCATTTGACTGAGGCGAGTAGGGAGGCGTCCTCTCATGTATTATACCATGTTCCGCACAAAACGAATCAAATTCATTGGAAAAATATTCTCCACCACGATCAGACCTTAGCCTTTTAATCTTTCGATCAAGTTGGTTCTCTGCTTCAGCTTTATAGTTTTTGAAGTAGTTTAAAGCCTCATCTTTTGTTTTCAGAAAATACACATAACAATATCTAGTGGAGTCATCAATAAGCGTCATGAAATATTTCTTTCCCTTTTGTCAACACGCCATTCATCTCACAAAGATCTGAATGTATAAGTTCCAGTGGCGCCAAGTCTCTTGCCTCCGCAGCCGTATGAGACTTGCGAGGTTGCTTAGCTTGCACACACACTTGACACTTGGAACCTTTGACAGTAGTGAATTTCGGAATTAAATCCAAATTAGCTAGCCGCGTCATGCAACCAAAGTTAATATGACAAAGTCGTGAATGCCAAACATTATATTCAAATTGTGACAAATATGATTAATAACTTTGGTGCAAATATCTGACAAAGATAGGCGGAACAAGCCTCCGCACTCATAGCCTTTACCAACAAATTGTCCATACTTAGATATTACAACTTTATTGGACTCGAAAACCAACTTATAACCATCTCGACACAGAAGAGATCCGCTAACGAGATTTTTATTGATGGAGGGCACATGATGAACGTTCTTCAGGCGCACGGTCTTCCCCGAAGTAAACTTCAGATCGACCGTACCAACACCACGAACAGAAGCATGTGAGTTGTTCCCCATCAGCACGGGAGAAGTCCCTGTGACCTGGTAAGAAGAAAACATGGAAGCATCAGCACAAACATGTACATTGGCACCAGTGTCAATCAACCATTCAGGAGAATGACAAACTGAAAGAATGGTAGGAAATATACCGTACCCAGATTCCTTCATCTCAGTGTCGCCGATGACAACATTGGCAGTCTTGCCGCTGTTCTCCGATGTGCGAAGCTCATGGCGGTTAGGACAGCGAGGTGCCCAGTGATTCGGATCACCGCAAACATGGCATGCTCCCTTCCTTGGCTTATTGTTGTTCTTCTTGAAGTTGGTAGACTGTGAAGGCTTGTGCCTATCGTCAGACTTGCCTTTACCCCCAGATTTGTTCTTGTTAAACTTGGGCTTGTGGGGCGGCTGGTAATTCTTCTTCTATACCACATGGGCACTAGAACCAGCCTCAGCAACTCGAGCACATGTATCCTTTGCTCTCACCTTCTCTTCAACATCAAGCGACCCAATGAGATCCGAAACGGAAAACTCTTGTCTCTTGTGTTTCAGAGAAGTAGCAAAGTTGCTCCACGAAGGTGGAAGCTTGGCGATAATGCCACCGGCAACAAACTTGTCCGGTAAATTACACTTAAAGTGCTCAAGTTCCTTAGCGAGTGACTGTATCTCATGAGCCTGCTGTACAACAGAGCGCTCATCAGTCATCTTGTAGTCATAGAATTGCTCCATGACGTACAGCTCGCTGCCAGCGTCCGAGGCACCAAACTTGGCCTCGAGCGCATCCCACATGTCCTTGCCGTTATCAAACGACATATACGAGTCCACAATGGAGTCGTCAAGAACACTCAGAAGGGCACCCTTGAAAAGGGTATCGAGCTTCTCAAAAGCTTCCAGTTGTTCAGCATTGAGATCGCCCTCAGGCTTGCCTTTGGTGGCAGCATAGCAGTTACTGTTTTGAAACCAGTAAACTGCTCTCATGCGCCACCGTTTATACTGTACCCCTTTGAAGGGAAACGGCCTCATAGACGCGAGAAAGCCAGGCGCAACAAATTGCCTATAATCAGGTTTTTGGATTGTTGAATATATAAGCAATTTAGCTATTGATTTAATCCGCGAAAACAGTAAATAGTTTATGACTAGAATAACCAAAAATATACTAATCATGCGATCTACTTGAATAGTAGATAAATAGAACGAATCTAAAGCAACTACTACAAGCAGAAACTGTAGCAGTATCGTAAACAGGAAGATCAAGTAATCATACGGTGCAGCGGCAGCCGAAGCGTTGGCGTTGCTGTTGTCGCCCATGTCGTCGATGAAGAGGCTGCCGATGTCGAGGAAGAAGTCGTCGTTGGGGAAGAACTCGATGCCAGTAGTCGCGCGAGTGTGCTCCCCAAAAACCTGATCGCCCCTCTCTCGTACAGGATCACAAGAGGCGGGGTTCCGGAGGCCTACTGTCCCTTCAACTGGTGCACGCCGGAAGACGGGATGGAGAAGACTTGGAAGATGGCGGCGCAAGGTTTTGGAACGGTGGTGCGAGACCATGTGTTGCGTATATGTGCCAAAATTGGCTTGGTTCGGTTTTATATAGTGCAGGTTGGGAGTCAAAGCAGCCCTCATAAACGCGTCCGTTTATGATTTAGAAACTGCCGTATTAAACACGTCCGTTTATGAATTAGAAACGGTCACAATAAACGTGTTTGTGAATCAGAAACGGCTGTATTAACCGTGTCTGTTAATGAATTAGAAACGGCCGTAATAAACGTGACCGTTACTAATTAATCAATGACTCATTAAACGGCCGTAATAAACGTGACCGTTACTAATTAATCAATGACTCATTAATTTTCCCAATTAACAAAATATAATAATGTGCCAATGAGAATTTCTGAATTTATCTTAGGCTAGTAAATACTAGTAAATTCCAACAGTCTTGTGCTTCACTTCGACACATAGTTTCAATAGATTGCCACAATTATTCAGAAGATCAGCACGAAGTCAATTTTAGCTTCCAAGAATTACATCAGAATCTGTACATGACAAATGCCGTGGTGAAATTATGTACATCAAATTTAGCTTCCAAGAATTACATCAGAATCTGTACATCAAATTTAGCTTCCAAGAAACAGATTTTAATACACAGTATTGTAAGAGTAAACTGGCACATTCCTTCAGTTAAGCTACACAAAGGAGCACTGAGAAGCAGCTCTGAAGCAAAAGATTCAGAGTAGCAGCACTGAAAGTTGCGCCGACGCCGCCAGTTCACCGTCCATGCGGGACAAACTGCTGCCGCGGGGTATCCTCACTTCGGGTAAGCGTTGGATTTCTGTCGTGAAGTGGTAGCGCCAGATCGCCGTCGCCGTCGGGTCGTCGTCGCGTGCGGGCGTCGCCGTCATCACCGGGTCGCCATCGCGCGCAGGCGTCGGCGTCGTCGCCATCAGATCTCCGTCGCGCGGGGTAACCACTGGCCTCCGAATCGACCCCGCGGGGAGCTAAGCAGCATGCTCGCCGTCGCATGGGAGAAGCGCACCGGCCTCACCGTATTCTCCATGGGGGCACCAGATTGAGCGACGATTAGTCAATGGCGTGGCTTCTGTTGACTGAATCAATTCCAAGGACACGGGTAAGTGTAGGGGTTTATCAGCAAAAATACATTTAAGTGGCTGTGGCGCTTCCTAGTTTTAATCTGGTTTGTTTATTGTCTATCGGATGGTAAGAGTAAAAGTTTTCACGTTTTCACCGGGGAGCAGTTTTCACCCGATACTTCGCCATGTTTATGTAGTCTTTGATTCTATTCCAATGACAAACTGAGATGTAGCCCAGTGGCTCTGCTCCCTTTGTCTCGCCTAGGAGACCCAGGTTCATATATCGGTGGCCACATATTTCTGTATTTTTGTCCCATGATCCGGCTCGGCTAGATATTGTTCAGGCTTGTAGCCTCGGCGGCTCGGCTAGATATTTTACAGGCTTCTAGGCTCGGCTCGAGCCGAACTGAGTTGGCTTAGCCCCTTGTGAGATTAAATCCCAGCCGTCCTTGTGTTTCTGCTCAAGATACCCTTTCGTCCTTGGGGGCCTATGGAAGCACAAGCCTACGCAGAAACCCAGGGCCATAGATGAAGAGGCGTCAAGAACGACTATATCAACGGTATGGTCCGTACTCTCTAATATTTTACACTAAAGTTTTATTCCTTGAACTCATTTGTAGCATGATATGGCCTTATTGAGTACTCCCTCCATCCCATGTTAGTTGTCGCTAAAATGGATGTATCTTGCACCAAAATACGTCTAGATACATCCGTTTCAGCGACAAGTAGTATGGGTTGGAGGGAATATAATTTGCTCCTACTTATTTTACATGGTTAACTACAAAATAAAGTTGTAAAAAAATTATAATTTGAATGTATGTAGGAAAAAATATGTGCCTTGCGCTCAATGTTTTAAATAGTTGGCTATAGAAAATAGCCCCGCCCCAAAAAAAAGAGTTATAGTGGGGCTAAATCGGAGCTAAAATGGGTATAGCCGAAAATTGTACATGGATTTATTTAGCGCCAAGATGGTCAAAAAGCTATAGCCGGGCTATTTAAAACTATGATTGGGCCATGTTTAATTTTTTTATAACATTATTTCATTCATACATTTTAGTTTTACAATTTCATAGGCTATATGTTATTATACATATTTATGGTGAAGATCTCAAAATATCTTAACAAATGTTATAGTATATGTAGGGAAGCATATATGCATGTACAAACTTCTAGATCATTAATTGAATTGTTAGTAGTAAGAATTTTTATTGGTTTTTTTCGTGAAAGGTTCAGCGCGAACACCGTTGATTCCATCACGTCCTCAATCCTCAATCCACGTCTTCTACCCTCTCGCTGAGCGGCCAAAGGTATGGTGTGCGTGAGAGCCTGAGAGGTGGTTCTGCCCAGGATCTACGATCCGCTAATATAGGCCCACCTGTTAGTCATGCTGCAAGACAGCGAGAGCCGTCCTTCTCTTCCGCCACGAAGCCACTGTCGTGTGGGCCGCGTAGGTAGGTAACAACCATGGGCGGACCCACCACTCCCCCGTGCCAGTGCAGAGCAAGTGCGGCTGGGGCGACGTCCACATGAACGCAACCGCGGGAGCAGAAACCCACGCTTCTCTCCCGGCCCTACGTCGTGTGGTACATACGTGTCCTGGATCCATTCGCCCGCGATGTGTGTGTGTTCGTTTCCGGCCGGCCCGAGTTCTCCGCGGAACTCAACTCACATATAGAAGGCTTCATTTACTCGCTCTGGCACAGCGTTCTAGATGCCGGCCGACACATAAACGCTGGATGATGCAGCTGCCGCCAATTCAAGCCGCCGTACAGTGTAGACATGCATGCAGCCGTTCATTCCTAGAGTGTGTGGTTTCCTTGCATGGCCTCGTTTTTCCCTGTTCCATGCAACTTTTGGCACGTTTGGTTTCCTGTGCCGGCTCGCGTTGTTGCACAGCGTGAACCTTAAAGCAGCATCGGGGTTGGCCCTGGAGGAACGGCCGATTTGGCCGTTTCCGCTGAGCCAGGTCCCGGGTAGCGAAAAGGCGCACGCGGTTGCACGCGTAGGGAAGGGGCCGCCGTCTCGTCCCTTCGGGAACACGCGCCATAAATCCCCTCACCGCTCACTCTCCCTTCTCACTCCACTCCGTCCTCTTCTCTCACCTCTCACCGCTCCGGTTGTCTCTGCCTCCGGCGACTGTAGTGCTCAGCCGGCAGCAGCTTTGGCGGCGGCTAAAGGCGGGTCGTCCACACTTCTTCGTCCACATCGAAGATCTGCACGGCTTCGGAGACGCCGTCACTACCAAAAATCCGGCGATCTAGGACGATTCAATAACGTGGTAATCGTGCTCCAAAACGTCGTGATGTGCAATCCTCGACGTTCCAAGCGACGTTATGGAAAAGTCAGGGACCGAGTGTCATAGGCGATTCTACGACGGATCGTTGCACCTCAGAACGTCGTGAGAGATCCTCGACGTTTCGTCAATCATCGCGACCAACTGGACCGGCCCGTTATCAGGCCCAGCAAGCCGGGACGGTTTTTTTGGTCGCCGCATACGCCACGTGGCACCTCCATTCTGTTGGACGCTGACGGCACTTACGCCGTTCTTGACGTCATTGGTGTCGCGACGTTTTAGTTACATCGCGATGCATCTCCGTTGTGGGATCCGTTATGACATCATCATCCCCGTTTTATGGCATCATCTCCCCGCGACGTTTTTACATTCGTCGTCACAGCACGAATCGGAAGATGCCGAGTGCACCAAACATAAGGATCCACGTGGTGTTTGGCCACAACGTTTTTTGTTTTGACGCGGGCACGTAACGACGTGTTTTTTTTCGACGTGCTATCAACCAATCAAATATCGCCACACGTACCAACCATACGGGCCCACGTGGCCTTCTGCCCGTGACATATCGTATCCGTCGTGGGTAATCTGGCGACGTTATTGTGGTCGCGACGTTTTACGTTTCGTTATGGTTCGAATGTCTATTTAGGCGGTCCTGACGAATTAAAAAAGCTAGCGATTCACAAAAAAAGCTAGCGATACTAGCTTTCACAGCAAAGCGAATACATAAATTTCTAATAGTGGTCATAGCCTTGATCACCAGAACAGGCATCAAACGCCATCTGGTATAGTTCACAGCCTTACAAAGGCCACCAGCAACATAGAGTTTCAGCCTCCCGAAGGGCACCAAAAAGCCTCACCAAGGGCACTTACCAAAAAGCCACCATGAACCTCACGAAACGAACCAGTTATAGATCAGCTACCCAGTTCCATCTTTCGATGCTGGTTTAGTCAATAGCTGCTGAATAAGGGCATTGGACACTTCTTGAGCCTTCCTTGACGCTACTTGTTCCTTCCGCATCTCCTGGATCTCTTGTTGAATCATGTTCCTATCTGCATCATTTTGTTCCTTCATGCTTCCCTGCTCTCTCAGCATCAAGCTGAAGCTGCAGCTGCAGCTGAGATTTTGTTGCTTTTGTAAGGCTTGATGTCAAACCTACGCTCTTCAGGAATGTACCCTTCCGTGTGCCCTTACAGAGCACTTCAGCGACAGCTTCGGCAGCAGAAAGAGGTTGGGTCACAGTGCCATCTGCTAAAGTTGATGCCACCATCTTCGATTCCATTTCAGCCTAAAAAGCATGTAAAAGCATAAGATGTAACAACAGCTTAACTAGCTTGTATGGCACATTGATATGAAATAACAGATGACGAGCATGTAACGAACATGGATGAAAAATAGCAGATGACAAGTGTGTACAAAACAAAACATAGTTCGAACCCATGCTGAAATGACACCACGCTGATGCATCCAAAATGCATCTACTTTTCCAAGTACTTTGCCTCATAATTTGCTCCGGAATCTTCTCATATTTGAATAAAACTGCTGAATCTGACGCTGTTTTTAGCAAAGTCTCTTCTCTGGCTATTTTTGCAGGAAATTAAATCGGGGAAAAATACCACGTCAATTTTTATGGAAAAGGAAGGCAATGGACAAAGATGGACACAAGGAAGCGCTCGAGGGCCAAAAGGGGGTCCCACGCGGCCCCTGTACCTGGCCGCGTGGGCCCACCCAAATGGGCCTCGGGCACCGCCTCGCCTTCGGTCTTCGACGTACCCCCTCATATATACGAAAAGTGCTTGCCCTAGAGGAGAGGAGTTTTCGCGAAACAGAACGCCGCCACCATCACGATCTTCGTTTCGGGGACAGATTGATCCAGGATTTCTCCTCCGGTGGAGGGATCCGGAGGCCGTCTTCACCGCCTTCATCACCGCCTTCATCTCCATCGACCATGAGCCCCTTCACCATCACCATGTGTGAGTAGTCCGCTGTAGGCATGTGAGGTGGATGGGGATTGGATGAGATTGATCATGTAATGCTACCCGTTGTTCGGGATTTTAGGGTTTTATCTTGAGGATACTTTTGTATTGTGTTGATGCACTCTTGCTATGTTTAATGCTTGCTACTAGGGCCCGAGTGGCATGATTTCAGTACTGAACTTATATTGCCCCATCATATATTTGAGTTTGGTATTTATCTGCAAAGTGTATCACCTGCTATTATGTTGAACCTGCGAACCCTAAACGTGACATATAGGGAAAACAAGGGGGAGATGTTTTAGTTTGAGGATTCTATGTGTTCATGAAGTGTTAATGCATTGTTCCGGTCTATTCGAAAGGGTAGACCTTAATTACCTGTAGTTCCAAGTTGGCCCCGGTGAAATGGGCAGGTTGGACAATAGATGTTGTGCAAATTCTCTTGGTTAGTACGCACAACTAAATATGGAACACATACCTACATATATCGGAGTTAGAGATAGGTCCCATTGTTATTTGTTTCTTATTATATGATCAATCTCATTCTTGCAACACCCCGCTATCACCTCATGCCTACGTTTTAAATCTCTGAGTTACACTTTCACTTTTCCGGTGAAAACTGGGAAACACTTGTTCACTGCTACTGTTCTGCTTGTTACTTGAATCATACTACTGCCATCACTATTACTGCTGCAAGTTATTGATATACAGGTGTGGTTGAGAGTGACGCCTCAATTGCCAAGGTCTTATTGATATTCTTGTGTTCCCATCGAGTCGAACTATAAATTTGGGTAATACTTCCCAACGAAGACTTCAGCGATCCCCTATACTTGTGGGTATCAAGACGTTTTCTGGCGCCGTTGCCGGGGAACCTAGCTTTATTGGTAAGACAACTTGTTATCATCTATTTGCTGCTTTTGCTTGTTCCTAACCATGGGAAAGGAAAAGACTACTCGAAGGAAGTGAGGCCTTCAACTACTCGCAGAGGTACGGATTTGCCAAGTAGGCCAAACTTTTCACCTAATGTTGCTTCTGCTGTTGCTCCTAAGAAAAAGGAAAGGTTTTATCTAGTTCACCATTGTCTAAAATGTCTACTAGTAATGAAAATGATTTATTATGTGGTAGCATAGACAAAGAAGTGACACCTGAAACATCTGAGATAACTGAAACACCTGAAAATCTGGAATCTTCTACTAATGAAAATGTGGAATCTGAGTTAGAAGATAATGAATACTGTGATGATGAATTTGAAACTTCTTCTGAGGAAGAGGAGGCATTTACTATGGCTTTTATGAATTCTGACTTTGATAAATTGGATAAACTTGATAGCTATAAAAATTCTCCTCTTGATGGATATTTTCCTATTACTGAGAAAATGAATGCTCCTGCTATTAAAATTAAAGATAAAGATTATGAGTTTAGTGTTGATCCTGAAATAATTGAAAAAGCTGAAAAATATAAGTTTTATGGTAGAGAGGATGAGTTTCCTTTTGAACACATTGCTGTCTTGCATGACTTATCTGTGTTATTTGGTAAAGATGAAATCCATCAACGCTACTATTTCTTAAAGCTGTTTCCTTTTACTTTGGGAGGAAGTGCTAAAACTTGGTATAATCGTTTAGAACCTGGATGTATTACTAGCAAGGAAGAATGTTTGCAGGTATTCTATAATAAGTATTTCCCTGCTGATAAGATTCATGGTTTGACTGTTGCGATTAGCAGCTTTTCACAGAAAGAGAAGGAGGATTTACCCCAAGCTTGGGGGAGGTATAGTAAGATGGTTAGGAAATGTCCTACCCATGGCTTCAAGAGTAATGAAATACTTGATATATTTTACAATGGTCTAACCGAAAACACCAGAGGCTATCTTGATGGTATTGCAGGTAATGTTTTCAGGGAAAGGACCGTTGATGAAGCAACTGAGCTATTGGAGACTATCTCTAGGAATTATGAAGACTGGAATATTGAAGAGATATTTCCGGAGAAGAAAGGAGGCATGCTCAAATTGGATAACGAAACAATGAAAGAAGCTTCCAAGGCTATTAAAGAGAAGGGAATTAAAACCTCTCATCTTAAGGAATTATCTGAAATGGGTGTTAAACTTCCTGATGATCAACCATGTTTTCCAATTCAAGTCAATGCTATTAGCTCCATAAAAGGTAATGAAAAGGTAACACCTCCTGTTGATGTATCCTACATGAATGATTTTGCTTATCATCATAATCCTGAGGAGCATAATATTAGAATGACTATTATGGAGAACTCTCACAAAATTAAATCTCTTCGAGAAAGTTTACATGCTAGTGTGGGAGAGGTAAAAAGAATTGTTAAACACTGTGAGATGATGAATAATCAAGTTGAACAAATGGTTTCTCTTCAAAATCAATTGTATGAAAGTCTTATGGTGAAGAAACAGGTTTGTGGAGTTAACACTAGGGGAGGTGCAAGTACTCAGGATCCTGATTTTCCTGAAGGCCATCCCAAGAGAAAAGAACAAGAAGCTCTCAAGAAGAAATCTTCTGCAGGAAAATCTCCCAATGAAAACAAGGACATTGATGACTCTGAAGAGCAAGATAAGGATATTTCTATTTCTGATGCTGAGACTGAAGATAATAATAATGAAGAAGAAGAATCACCTTCACCTGAAGAAGAGCCACAAGAGGATGAAAATATTGAAGAACCTGAACCTAATGATAAAGAAGACCCTCCACCATCTACTGAGAAGAATAAGAAGAAGAGCCATCCTAATCCACAAAGAGGTAAAGATAGGGATCCGTGGGTACAAAAACCCATACCATATCCCCAAGAGGTAATAAAAACTTTGGATGATGCTAGATTTGAGAAATTCTTTGAGTTGATTAAGTCTTTGTGTTTGCAAATTCCTCTTGTTGATGCTATTAAAATCCCTCCATATTCCAAATACATGAAAGACATTGTGACTAATAAAAGAAAGATTCCTACTGATGCAATAACTGCTATGCTTGCTGAATATTCCTTTAAAGGGAAAATGCCTGAAAAACGTGGTGATCCTGGTATTCCAACTATTCCTTGTCATATTAAAGAAACTTACGTGAAATATGCTCTATGTGACTTAGGAGCTGGTGTTAGTGTTATGCCTTTTTCTTTATATAAGAAACTTAACCTAAACAAATTGGTTCCAACTGAAGTATCATTACAAATGGCTGATAAATCAACTGCTGTGCCTATAGGAATATGTGAGGATGTCCCTATCTCTATTGCTAATGTGTTAATCCCTACAGACTTTGTTGTGTTAGAAATGCCTGAAGATGATAATTTGTCTATTATTCTTGGAAGACCCTTTTTAAACACTGCAGGGGCTGTTATAAATTGCACTGAGAGCAAGGTAACATTCAATGTCAAGGGAAATGAGCACACTATCTATTTTCCTAAGAAGAAATCTGTTACTATGGTAAGCCAGAGTGTGAACTCCATTAAAAGGAATACTCTTATAATAGGAAGCTTTGAGTTTGCATTGCCACCTCCTGAACCAAAATATGCTATCTTAATGATTGGAACTATTCCAATCAAATATGAGGTGACTTGAAATTGCTCAGAAACATATAAAATAAAGAATCATGTGTTATATCTTTTGCATATTATTAATGAGACTTGATCAACCTCATTACTAATATGAAAATGATGCAAACTTGATTCCCATAAAAATTTATTGCATTTTTAGTTGTATTCATTATAGAATTTTTAGATTATTTGCATGATATAATTATTTCAAAGTGCAGAAATTCCAGAAATGTAGTTTGAAAAATTCTGTTCAGAAATTTCTCTAAAAATTCCAGAAAAATTGGAGGTAAGTTATTTTACCAGAGGAACTAACAGCCAAAAGGGAGACACCAGAGGGCCACCAGGGCCCAAAAGGGGGTGTCCCACGCGGCCACAGTACCTGGCCGCGTGGGACCCACTATTTTGGCCCACAGAGGGGGTTAGGTGAGTATCCAGTGCCCATCTCCTTCCCCTCGACAGGAAACCAGCCCCAGGTATTTTTCCCAAATTTTCTCGAGCTCTCTTCCTGCTATCCTTGGATCTCCAAGTTTAGGGCAGATTTTTCAAATCTGTTTGGTGGGATTGCTCATTGGTATGTGACTCCTCCACTCATCCAATTACTTTTTGTTCTTATGCCTCATGCATGAAGTATTTTGCTGCACTAGGTGTCACCCTTTTATGCTTAGGAAATCCATAGATTCAAGTTTTCTAGTTGATATTGATGCATGATATTGATGTGGAGACTATTTATGGATGGCTTAATGTTGTTTTAAGGTGTTACATCTTGATTTTTGTTGAATATTGTTTTTGGGCAGCAAGGTATCATGTTTAGCAAGGGCAAAGCTTTGGTTGGGATGAGCTCAAGACCAAGAAGAAGAGTGCAAAGTCTCCCTCAATTATGATGACACCATCTTGGGAGGATGATGCATTCTTTGTAGGGGAGAAGCTGAAAATACATACAACAAGATGGCAAGATCCCTATGTTCTTGAGTGGGGATCAAAGAGGACTTCGACACCTTCGCACTACAACTGGTTTGCTTAGGTTTCTCAGAACCCCAAGATACATATGAAGAACTCTCTCGGGAATTCCTCTCTACTTCAGATTTGAGGGCCCGGAGCCCAAAAGCACAGGAAGAAAGTAAGGCACCCTCTTACCTTTGTTTGCAAATTTACTATGAGAGGTGAGCGCCTTGTTATGTCTCTAGGGGAATTTTGCAATGCTATTGGTGTAGAAAATTCAGGGAGTTGGAGTGAAACTCGTGCTGATACCAACCATGAGCTTGTTGAGTTTTGGCATACTATATCTGTAAACTCTCATGATAGATTAAATAGGGGTAAATTTACTCATATACAGCACCCAAGTTTGAGATATTTTGCGTTGTTTCTTGCAAGAGGATTTCTTGCTAGGGATAACAATTCTGCTTGCACTGGACCAATGGTTTATCTACTAAAATGTGCAAAAGAAAATACACCGTGTGAATATAACTTGGGAGTCATACTTGCTAGATCTTTGCATACTGCTGTGAGTAGAAATATTACTGATCAAACTCCTATTTATGCTGGTGCTATTGCTACTATGGTGTACAATTACATTAAAAACGAGAGAGGATATGGTGATAACATGGGTACTCTAGTGCGAGAGTCCAAATTACTTGATTTTGCTTTGACTACTCGCATGGATATAAGTACGTTGTATGGGGAACATTATCTGTATAACTATTTGAGCACTAGTGGGCAGCGAGTGTCCATTAGGCTCCCCCGTACTGACCTTTTTGACAGGAGTACCGGAAAATGGATAGTGGAAGAGGCGCCGCCTCAGGAGGAGCCACAAGCTCCAGAGACACAGGGGTACATACCTCAGGCGGAGCCCCTGTACCCAAGCATGCAAGGCTACCCATATAGTTACTACCCTGGAAGTGGAAGTGGATACGGCAACTACCCAGGATACTAGCTTGATCGCAAGCTTGGGGGAGTACTTCTCTTACTCTCCATTCATTGTTTTATATCACCGTTATATTGCTATGATAAGTTTCTTGAAAACACAAAAACACAAAAAGATTTTATTTGTTTCTTTTACTTCTGGTTGTTTGTCTTTTGTTTCTTAGAACGAAAAATAACAAAAATATTTTCGTTTTCTTGAAACAAACGCAAAAACGGAGGTGCAGAAATTGCTGAAATCTGCTCGCTGTTTTATTTTTCATTTTTTCTCTGTAACTCCGATTGAGCTGAAATTTTAACCACTGCTGCAACACATCATAACCTACACACACGTAAAATATGAGATTTTTCTGAGGTGTCTAGGTAGGGTAAAAACAGTACTGTATGCAGTGACATTTTCTGGCAGATTTGAGTTTTTATTGTGCAGTTCAAGTTGGGAGAGGAGAACAACGATGATGAGTTGATGGTGCATGAAGTGGATGAAAGGTATGACACCTTTGCCGTGTTTATGTGGACTTTTAATAACAGCAAGTGAGCACATCATATTTCTTCACATCTAGAAATGGTAGCAAATGTTTATCTTTCCATGTTCTAGTATGTTATATGATGATGCAAGTGAAATATTTAGTGACAATACTTGGTTGTGGATTGAATAATTGTGGCTCTAAACAAAGGTCTACGCATCCCATTGTGCTTACTAAACTTGCCAAAAAAGAAGTAAAAAATTTTCAAATGTTAAACATGAAGTTATGCTTGACAGGTTTAGTGGTTGGGAGTTAGCTGAAATGTGCTGACACATGAAAGCTTTCAACATTGCACTAAATATATTCAGTTGATATCATGTACTTTTGTTTATGGATGCTTATCATGTGCGAAATGAAAGCGGAAACTTAGCAAGTTTGATGAGTAAGAATAATTGGCTAGAGAGACGCCTGGGCCGCCAACTTAAGCCATGCATCATTCATGGTGGAAATTTACAGCATACATAGTGACATTCAGTGATGCACTTCATAATAAAAAGCTATGCAAATGGTAAATAAAAGAGTGCTGAGATTGTTCATTGTCTGTTTGTCTTGTTGTTTGGACATGGGCTTGTCCATGTCCTGGGACAAGAGGTACCCCAGTTGACGCTCTTGATGACGCTTTTATTACTTGCAATGACTGAAAATTTCGAACTTGCTAGTGACCCAAGTTGAGTAGCCATGGTGTAGGTACTCGTATTCACGGGGCATGAGGTTTTCAACCATTAGTGGTCAAGCATATGAGTCATATTAATGATCAAATGGTTTGCTAAAACTAAGAGCAAGGTTGTAAGCACAATGATTTCACCAGTAACAAAAGAAAGAATCAAAAGATCTCAAAAGTCTTGTCATGATTCAATCATTAGCGATGCAAGAACCTTTGTTTATTTCTACAGTTGAGCAAACTCATCCAAGTATTGACACTACATGTTATTCCTCTTGCAACAAATATAAATGCTTTAACATTGATTAGATATACCTTTGCTAGCATCTTGTTATTTGTTATTGAAGCTATGCTTTGAATGCTTGTTGTATTAAATTGTGTTACATATGCAATGCAAAGTTCTTGTCAAAGTCTTTTATCGCTTCTGCACTACGTTTGAGTTGTTCGAGGACAAACAACGAGCTAAGCTTGGGGGAGCTGATGCATCCAAAATGCATCTACTTTTCCAAGCACTTTGCCTCATAATTTGCTCCGGAATCTTCCCATATTTGAATAAAACTGCTGAATCTGACGCTGTTTTTAGCAAAGTCTCTTCTGGCTATTTTGCAGGAAATAAAATCGGGGAAAATTACCACGTCAATTTTTATGGAAAAGGAAGGACAATGGACAAAGATGGACACGAGGAAGCGCTCGAGGGCCAAATGGGGGGTCCCACGCGGCCCCTGTACCTGGCCGCGTGGGCCCACCCAAATGGGCCTCGGGCGCCGCCTCGCCTTCGGTCTTCGACGTACCCCCTCATATATACGAAAAAGTGCTTGCCCTAGAAGGAGAGGAGTTTTCGCGAAACAGAACGCCGCCACCATCACGATCTTCGTTTCGGGGACAGATTGATCCAGGATTTCTCCTCCGGTGGAGGGATCCGGAGGCCGTCTTCACCGCCTTCATCACCGCCTTCATCTCCATCGACCATGAGCCCCTTCACCATCACCATGTGTGAGTAGTCCGCTGTAGGCATGTGAGGTGGATGGGGATTGGATGAGATTGATCATGTAATGCTACCCGTTGTTCGGGATTTTAGGGTTTTATCTTGAGGATACTTTTGTATTGTGTTGATGCACTCTTGCTATGTTTAATGCTTGCTACTAGGGCCCGAGTGGCATGATTTCAGTACTGAACTTATATTGCCCCATCATATATTTGAGTTTGGTATTTATCTGCAAAGTGTATCACCTGCTATTATGTTGAACCTGCGAACCCTAAACGTGACATATAGGGAAAACAAGGGGGAGATGTTTTAGTTTGAGGATTCTATGTGTTCATGAAGTGTTAATGCATTGTTCCGGTCTATTCGAAAGGGTAGACCTTAATTACCTGTAGTTCCAAGTTGGCCCCGGTGAAATGGGCAGGTTGGACAATAGATGTTGTGCAAATTCTCTTGGTTAGTACGCACAACTAAATATGGAACACATACCTACATATATCGGAGTTAGAGATAGGTCCCATTGTTATTTGTTTCTTATTATATGATCAATCTCATTCTTGCAACACCCCGCTATCACCTCATGCCTACGTTTTAAATCTCTGAGTTACACTTTCACTTTTCCGGTGAAAACTGGGAAACACTTGTTCACTGCTACTGTTCTGCTTGTTACTTGAATCATACTACTGCCATCACTATTACTGCTGCAAGTTATTGATATACAGGTGTGGTTGAGAGTGACGCCTCAATTGCCAAGGTCTTATTGATATTCTTGTGTTCCCATCGAGTCGAACTATAAATTTGGGTAATTGTCGTGGTGGGATCACGGCAGATGCCATGGGTATGGCTAAGATGGGGCCGAATGGTCGTTGGGGGAATCCGGGGAGGGTTTATGCACTCAAGAAGTGCACAAGCAAGAACACGCAAGAAACCGCAAGAACACGAACGAGAAAACAAGAAACCAAGAACACAAAGCACACCACGATGTACCTGCTTCGGGGCCCTCTTGGGGAGGTAACACCCCTACTGCAGCACTATCCTACTTGGTGTATCTCTTGGTGACACGTACAAGCTGCTCCTCGAGCTGTGTGATGATACAATGGTGAGAAATTGAGGTAAAAGATGGAGCTACACGGGAGGAAGAAGGAACTCCGAGCTAGATCCGAGGTGTCTCCGGGGGTTCCGATGTTCCTTTCTCTCTCTCTATATATCTCTCTCCTTCTCTGTCGATCGATCCCTCAAGCAGGAGGGGTTGGAGCCCATTATATAGGCCAGCCGAGTTACCGTTGTGCCCCTTGCTGAACACTATTGCCATGCCTCTGCACCGGTCATCATCGTACCCCTGTCAGGGACAAGACATGGCCTGCCCATCTCCTGCTGCCTAACGGCAGAACTAGCATGTCTCCTCTGACAGAGACATGACGTGGCCTGGCAGAGCTACCTCGTAGCCTTTTCCCAGATCTCGCGTGGTCAGCGGTCAGAGACGTGCAGCCCCGCCGAACCCGGGGCACGCCTCTGCCAGGCTCCGTGACAGACGCTCCCGCGTCAGGCGCTCTTGTACCAGGCAGGAAGTGACAGGAGCATTGACTCCTGCTCGACCTACAGCCTCTTGCCTTGGTTAGCTCGGGTCTTGTTCCCGCTCCTTACCTCGGGTCTTGTACTTAAGATCCGACCAGGTCGGACATTACTTCCTTCAAATAGCTTCTCCTGCACTCACCATACAAACCACATCACCGAGGTAGTTAGGTCGGCTGATCATAGCTCGGATTATGAACCTCGGCCCATGCCAACGGGATACCTCGGACCCCTCTGGGCCAAGATAGGTCGGCCTTTATATTCTCTAGGTCAAGATGAAGCTCGGACACTCCCAGGCCCAAGCATGTCGGCCCTTTCCGTACCTCGGCACACCTTCAAACTCAACCTATGCCAAGCCTTGACCCTACCCGGGGGTAGCCCCCCGACAGTAATACTTCCCAACGAAGACTTCAGCGATCCCCTATACTTGTGGGTATCACACGCCCAAGTGCAGAATTTAATAGGTGTATCTGGTGGTGCTGAAATGACAAGGGATCTGCATGTACAAGTATAGATGCAAAAGCTGCTGAACTAGCTTGTAAGGAAAATAGATGAAAAACAACAGATGACAGGCATTTAAGGAACATAGATGAAAAAACAACAGCCAAGGATGTACAGAACAAGTAAGCATGGTGTGTACATAAACTAGTAGATGAGAAGTACCTCGGCATGGTGTGTACATAACAAGTAAGCATGGTGTGTACATAAACAAGTAAGCATGGTGTGTACATAAACAAGTAAGCATGGTGTGTACAACAGCCAAGATAGGTCGGCCTTTATATTCTCCAGGTCAAGATGAAGCTCGGACACTCCCAGGCCCAAGCAGGTCGGCCCTTTCCGTACCTCGGCACACCTTCAAACTCAACCTATGCCAAGCCTTGACCCTACCCGGGGGTAGCCCCCGACATTAGTCCCCGAAGCTGGTGCGGTCCTACGACCTCGGATGGAGGGCCGTAGCAGGTTCAAAAATAAACAAGGCACCACCTCTAAATCCGGCCTCAAATATAGCTCCGCCGAGGTACTTTCCACAGACCATAATTTAATCCGAGGTCGATCTGCAATCTGAACTTTCCGAGCTGTTTGACTCAGCACAATCTTGCCTCCAGATCTTCCGAGGCACGTGGCGAAGAATCTCTGCCCGGACCCCGAAATCCGGACCTTTGAAAGACAGGTCCTGACCACACGCCGCCTTCGTCAGCCGGACCCACCAAACAGTGCACCTGCGCACTCAAGTGCTTGACCAACTTGACCGCCCATGACCCTCGGTTCTCGCGCTGACCAGCACAGAAAATCGGCGTTGGCGGTTGCCGTCCTGTGGCCCACGATGTGGCCGATCGTGCGGCCACCAACCGCGCAACCGCTCCTCCGCCCGCACACGATCCCACGTCTCCCCGGTAACGCGCGGTAGTGCGCAGTTACCGCACGCGGTTATAAATAGGGGCCCAGGGGGAACTTCTCCTTCTTCCCCACTCGCCCGCTGCTCGTGCCCTCCGCTTCCAGCGCCGCCGTCGAGCCCTCGCTGGTGACGTGCACCGCACCTTGTGCCGCCATACCGCCGTTTTGCAGCAGCGTTCCGCACCGCCGTCGAGCGCCTCGCCGCACCGGAGTACGCGCGCTGCGCCTTGCGCCGTCGACTCGCCGCCGATCCTTCGCGTTCTTCACCGGTAAGTTCTTCGTTCCCCTCCATTGCCATGAACGCGTTCATCCTTCGATGAACTCGAGGATCTTGACGAACCCTATGATCTTGATGAACTAGATGATCCCCTCTCGAGCTCTTTTAGTACCTTTAAATCTCATCTAGATTCATTTTAGATACATCCACAGCACTGTCCTCTTAGTTTTGCCCCTTGACGAACTCGAGTTTATTTTCCTTTTTAGCTCATCGGTAGATCTTTGCTAGTATCTCGCAGTGGTAGAAACGTGTTTCCCGCCTAAATCCTTTAGCCCGGTTGTCTCGAATGATCCGAGGTATTTACCCGGCTATCCTGAACTGTCCGAGGTACTTACCCCGGTTGAACCTCCCTCTTCTGCAGGAAAGCGTCAACATGTCTTCTGCCTCGGATCACGCCGAGGAAGGAGCACCTGGAGAACGAGGTAGCTGGGAGGGATCTGATGTCACGGAGGTCGACATCAAGTGGCTCCGAGATTCACGGCGGATCCCGGCCAAACTCATCTGCCGGGTTCCGAAGAAAGAAGATATCGAACCCGAGGTGGAATCCGGGGAGCGGGTCGTCTTCCTAGATCACTTCGAACGTGGTTTCGGGCTCCCGGCCAGGAAATTCTTCCGGGACTTCTTAGACACCTTTGGGCTACAACCACACCACTTGCCCGCCAACGCCATCCTCCAACTTTCGGCCTACGCAACTTTTTCCGAGGGCTACCTCGGATTATGGCCAAGCATCGAGTCATGGGCCAAGTACTTCCAGCTAAAGAAACAAAGTGTCCCGAACAAGAAGGTCGTGGACAAGGAGATGACCGCTTGCGGGGCGGCCTCGATTTCGCCTCGGCGACTCTCTGAGATTCCTCGGATTCAGGGCCTGGACTCCTGCCGCAAATGGCAACGCTCCTTCTTCTATGTGAAGAACCTGGGCACCGAAGACCTCATCAACTTGCCGGAGTTCACCATCGGAACCCCCGCTGCCCAACTCAACTGGGATTATGAGCCCGAGGCTGACGCCCCCGAGGTGTTACTGATTCATCAAACCATGATGTCACTCCAGGAGAAAGGTTGGGGAGCAGATGACATCTTGCGCACCATGATCACCCGCCGAGTTAACCCTTTACAAGCGCGGGCCCATAAGATCTGCCACATGAGTGGCCGCTACGATCCCACTCGGAACAGCACTTTTGAACTCGATGACTCCGAAGTGAAGAGGCGCATCCGGGCCATCGCCAAGACCACCATGCCCGATAAGTGGAAATGGGGTGTCAAGCCCTATGACCGAGATCACCTTCCAGCCCAAGTAAGTGTACCTTACCCGACGTATAATGTTCCTCGGTTTCATTTGTACCCCGACATTGTATTGATTCTTGTGCTAACTCGGTTTTACTTCGCCACCTCTGCAGAAGTTCACTCGACAGGAAATCGAGGATGGCCCCTTTCTTCTAAGGAGTGGACTCCCGACCTGCCTATTCCGGCCGCCGCCGAGGCTGAAGATCCGGACAATGAGGATCACCTCCCTATTCCAAGGCCACCTCGGGTAAGACTCGCGGTTGCACATCGCACCGCCCACCAGTTCAATCGTCCATCCAGGACTAGCCCGATGATGACGATGACGATTGCCAAATTCTGGAACCTGTCAATGTTATTCCAATTTCGTATGCTCCTCCAACATATAAGAACTTTCATCCAGCGTCTGCAGCTTCCCGGAAGCGCTCAGGACCCGGTACCTCGGATGCCGAGGCTTCCAAGACCTGGGAGACTGCAGCGCCCAAAGCCAAGCATGCCAAGAAGACCTCGGCGAGGCACAAGAAACGAGGCCCCGTGGAGGAAGATGCGTAAGTCACCTTGCTCCTTTTTACTTCTCACGCTGTTCCGAGTTTAAGCTTTTTACTCTAACTTAATCTTTTCTTTTTCGTCTAGCCCGGCTCGGCAGATCAAACAGAGCCACAGCTCGATACACTCACCACTGCCTCCAGTGGTTGAATCTCAGACAACCGAGGTCGAGGTTAACCTCGGCAGCCCCGCCAGAGCTTCTCCTCCAGAACGGTCCGTTGACATCCACAGCCCGGAGAGGACCATCTCCTCCCCGGTTCGTGTCGCCTCCGCCGAACTTCCACCGCCGAGCTCTGACTCCGGCCTGGGACACTCTGCTCCCCGCCGAGATCAGACTCCTCCGCGTCCTCAGAAGGATACGGAGACAGATCGCGCCAAGACTCTGGCTAAGACCGTGCTGGAGCCTCGGCTCTCCCCCAAGTCTCAAGCTACGCGCAACCAGCAGCAACAGCAGCAGAAGAAGCAAAAACAACAACAACTGCAGAAGCAAAAGCTTCAGCAGCAGCAAAAGATTCAGCTCGAGTTGTTGAGCCCCCCAAACAGCCACAGCAAACTCCGATGCCGCCACCGCCACCGGGCCCCAAGGCTGCGAGCACCCAACTGGTGCCGCATGTTCCGCTTCTGCGCCGAAGTCCACCTTGACCAAGACCGCGCCCTCGAGCTCTCAGGTCGCCACCTCCCGAGCTCTTTTTGCTGCTACCATCCAGCCGAACATCAGCAGCTGGGAGGTCGGGCAACTCCGGACCAAGAGCGGGAACAGCTTAGGCTCGGAGAAGCATTACGACATGGACTGGAACTCGGCTGACACTGCCGAGGTCTCCTCTAATCCGACCTCTGAGCATCCAGCTGGACCTAGCGCCGTGCTCCAGTCCATTTACAACATGCAGACTGCGGTCCTTGATTGCAGCAAGAAGGCATCGGTAAGTTTCTTTACGCAACTCTCTTTCTTCCTTTGAAACCAAATGACAATCATACACTATTCCCAGTCCCCGAGATTCGGGTTGAGCAATTGACACTCCACCGAGTTAAAATTGCTCGGCTTGAATCTCAAAAACTTGTCATTTCTCCCATGCTGAGTCCCCGAGGCCAATGCCGAGTCCCGGGACTCAATTGGGCCTCGGGTGCTAAAAAGACCTCGGATTCCTCCGAAATGTAACTTTTCAATATTCGTGTCAAATCTCTTTCCGTCGAACTGATCTCTCTATTTTTCAGGAGTGCAACAATGCTCGGACAAAAATCTTCAAGAACCTCCTGCTGGATCACAACACACTGAAGAAGTCTCACCGGACTCTTCTATCCGCAAAGGAGCAGAGCGACAAAGACTATGCCTCCAAGTTGAAGACAGCCGAAGATGAAATAGCTCGACTGCAACAAGAGCTGAACCGGGCTAATGAAGCCAAAGCTGCTGTGGAGGACGCTATGAAGGTCAAAGACCAGGCCGCCGAACAGCAGCAAGAGCTTGCCAAGACCCTGGAGAACCGCGCCACCTCGGCCGAAACCGAACTTATCGCTCTCCGAGCAATATCGAAAAGCTGGTTGTCCGAGCTCACTCGGATTAATCACCAAATGGACAGTAAGTTTCTTTTCCCCTTTTCCTTATTTTCCGCCGACCTACACCCCGTGCCACCGTATGTCTTATTTCAGCGACAGCCTTTTTGTCTTCTTCAGAGAATTTTGAGCACTCCAAGGACAAAGCTATCCGAGAAGTTCAAGCAGCTCGGGCAAAGAGGGCTGAGACAGAAACCCTCGGCGAAAGCTGGGATATCTAGGACCACCTTGTTGCCCTTAATGCTCAGATCATGCCGCTCAGGGCCATTGGAACTAAACTGGTTGATGCTGCCATCGAGGTCCATCGTGCCCTCTGGCCCAAGGTTAAGACTCCCACTTGCATCGACAAGCTCGCCACGAAGCTGAAAGGAGCCGAGGCTAAACTTCGGGAGTGGAGATGCTCATCAGCTCGGGCTGGAGCGGACAAGGCCCTGGTGTTCGTGCTGTCCTGGTATGAATGTATCGAGATCCACACGGTTACACTAGTAGGAAAACCCAATTCTATGGATCCTTATTCTGTGGCGCACCATGTGGCCGTGCGCTACAGAATAAGCTTCTGTGGCGCACCCAAAACTGGTGCGCCACAGAATAAGGCTATTCTGTGGCGCACCGGAACTGGTGCGCCACAGAATTTGCTATTCTGTGGCGCACCTAAGCTGGTGCGCCACAGAATAGTGCTATTCTGTGGCGCATGGAAGCTGATGCGCCACAGAATTCTGGTTTTCTGTGGCGCATGGGCCACGTGCGCCACAGAAATGCAAATTCTGTGGCGCACGAGGCCATGCGCCACAGAAATCAGAAATTCTGTGGCGCACCAAGCCCCATGCGCCACAGAATTTTTTTTAAAAACAGCTCCACCCACCCCCCCCCCTGGATCGTCTTTTCAGTTTTCAAAACACTCAAAGAAAATGTTAAAAAATTCAAAAAATAAAATCCTTCGAGATGTGGTTAGGTGTTACTGTCTAGTTCGTATAGAAATCTTGAAATATGAATTTTGACCTTTTTTGCAAAATCCAGAAAAAAAAACGTAAAACGGCCATAACTTTTGCATACGACGTCGAAAAAATGCGTTTAATATGTCAAAAAAAACTAGAGAAAAAAAGGAACCCGATCCCACCCGGTTTACCCGGTGGGGTTTTCTCAGATCCTCCAAATTCCAAAGGGAAAAAAAGTTATTTCAAAATGAAAAAATAAAAAAAATAAAAAATTCAATTTTTTTTGGATTTGTTGAGTTTTTGGATTTTTTGAAGTTTTTGAATTTTTTGGGATTTTTTGAATTTTTTGAATTTTTTTGACTTTTTTGAATTTTTTGATTTTTTTTGGATATTTGAACTTTCTGTACAAACTTTTGAATTTTTTGAATTTTTTAAAACATATATATACACATAACACACATAAACTACACACACATATATAGACATACACAAGGGTTAAAAGGGTTGATATGATGCTATTATCAATAAGAACTTGAGTAGCAGGATGGTAGGTGAAGTGAATAGAACTTAGAAGTTAAGCGTGCTTGGGTGGGAGCACTCCTAGGATGGGTGACCTAGCGGGAAGTCAACATTTGAGATTCACTAGGAGTGTTAAAAATGTTCAGAAAATTCAAATATATAGCAATTTTCAAATTATTTCATTTTCTGATTTTTGTGAATTTTTTCAATTTTTTTGAATTTTTTTGAAAATTTTTGGGAATCCAGATCTAGATCTGGCCGCCATTTTTTTGAAATTCAAAAAAACAATTCTGTGGCGCACGGGGTAGGGTGCGCCACAGAATAAGCTATTCTGTGGCGCACCGGGCTGGGTGCGCCACAGAATAGCTTATTCTGTGGCGCACTAGGTGGTGCGCCACAGAATAGCTTATTTAGTGGCGACTATTCTGTGGCGCACCACCCATGCGCCACAGAATAGCAAAATGGTGCGCCACAGAATAGCTTTTCTGTACTAGTGTTACCTCCCTGCGTAAGGGCTCTCCTTGGAACACCACTCCTGCTGGCATTGAGAAACGCCAAGCAGCAGCCGACCTCTTTGCTAGTTATGCAAACACCCGGACCTTTGATGAAGGGCGCCTCTATTCTGAGGATGAAGAGAGCTCGGACGAGGAAGAAGAGTCCGGTGAAGAAGGCTCTGACGGCGAGGAAATTGACTTCGACGAGCCTGAGAGCTCCAAGGGCAAGGCCGGCAAAACAACCGAGGTGGCTGAAGATTCTGATGATGACTTCAACTTCGACGAACCTCCGAACCCAAGGGCAAGTCCGGCAAAGCCGTAGCCACCGAGGTGATCTCCCCCGACGTGACGGACACCCCGGCATCCACTCCAACAACCGAGGTTGCTTCCGCGACCGAGGTTGTTCCTGCGCCCGAGGTTGTTCCTGCGCCCGAGGCTCCTGCTTCCGAGGTCCCCACTACCACAACTTCGGCGACCGAGGTCTCTGGTTCCGAGGCCTGAACTTGTCTCAAGAAAAACATTAAATCCCCGGTATGCCGGGTGCAGATGTAATAGACCTTAAGTAGTTTGCCTTGCTACCTCTACTATTATCTTGCTATCCGAACCATGCTTTTCTAAGAATTTATGCCGAACCCTTTTGGAACGAGTCCCCGAGTTCACTTTCGTGTTTACTATACTTGGCATTCTTTGCTCTTGTCTACCATTTTGGCGTTCGACAGTCGAGTCACAAGATTGTTGTTTATAGCATACAGTACTTAGCAAATGTCGAGGTGTGTTTCAAAATCATCCGACATAAACGAAAGGTAAAGACAGGGGTTAGTAAACGACACATGCCGAACTATATTTTTGGACCGAGTCCCCGAGTCCATTTTCATGTTTCCCACGTTTTTTCATCTTTGCTCTTGACTACCATTTCGGCGTTCGTCAGTCGAGTCACAAGATTAGTTACACAGCATACATTACTTGAAGTTTGAGACGAGGTTCAAAATAGTTCGGCATATGAACGAAATTGACAAACAGAAATAAAACACAAGCACAAGAGCGAGGCAGTCCCCGAGCTTCAACCTCGGAGTGCCGACATTTCATTAAGGATTAACCGAGGTACATACATTGCGCCCTTCATGAGTAGAAAGGTCGGAGTAGAGCTACGTTCCATGGTCGCTGACCTCTGATCCGGGGTTGTCCAGCCCATCTTCCTTGGTTCCTGCGCATCTATTAGATAGTACGAATCATTGAGCAGAGCTCGGCTCACAATGAACGGTCCCTCCCATGGAGGTGACAACTTGTGCCGACCTTTCTTGCGCTGCACCAGCCTCAGCACCAAATCTCCCTCGTGAAACACACGAGGGTTGACACTCCGGCTATGATAACGTCGGAGACCTTGTTGGTATATTGCTGACCGAGATGAGGCCAATTCTCTAGCTTCCTCAAGCAGATCTACTGCATCCTCCCGAGCCTCTTTTGCCTCGGCTTCAGTGTACATTGCCACTCTGGGCGCATCATATTCGATGTCAGTGGGTAGCATAGCTTCTGCCCCATAGACCATAAAAAATGGCGTATAGCCAGTTGATCGATTTGGCGTGGTCCTTAGACCCCACAGTACTGCTGGTATCTCATCTATCCAACACCCCGGCGTTTTCAGCAGTGGTTCAATGAGCCGAGCCTTGATGCCGGCCAACACTAGAGCATTTGATCTTTCCACTTGTCCATTAGACTCCGGATGTGCCACCGAGGCTATGTCCAGCCGGATTCCCTTGTTCATGCAAAACCGAGCAAATTCTCCAACAGCAAAGTTGTGCCGTTGTCCGAGATAATGCTATGGGGGTACCCATATCGCAGAATGATCTCCTTCAAAAAGTCACTGCTGAATGACCATCCAACTTCCGGATTGGTTTCACCTCGATCCACTTGGTGAACTTGTCCACCATCACCAGTATGTGCGTCATGTTACCTCGGGCTGGTTTGAACTCTCCCACCATATCCAAACACCATACCGCAAACGGCCAAGTGATAGGAATTGTTTTGAGCGCCGAGGCTGGCATATGCGTTTGCTTGGCAAACCTTTGGCATCCTTCACATCTCCGGACTATGGCCTCTGCATCAGCAAGAGCAGTGGGCCAATAGAACCCATGCCTGAACACCTTGGCCACCAGAGCTCTTGTGCTGCAATGATGACCACACTCTCCTTGGTGGATCTCCAAAAGCATCTCCTTGCCTTCAGCTGGCTCGACACACCGTTGCAACACCTCGGTTACGCTTCTTTTATAGAGCTCCTTGTTGATGATGGTGTACGCCTTTGCCCTCCTTTGGATTCTCCTAGCCTCGGTTGTGTCACTTGGCAAGCTTCCCTCTGTTATGAACTTCATGATTTGCTCCGCCCACTCCGGCACTGGGTGCAAAGGAAAAAGTTTCTCGTCCACCTCCATTGGTTCGGCCACCATAATCTCCTCCATTATTTCCTCCACCATCCTGCGACCAGTCCCCGAGTCTTGATGAGCAGTCCCCGAGGTTCGGTGCGCAGTCCCCGAGCTCTGCCACGCAGTCCCCGGGTCCGACCAAACGCATCCGACGTCTACCTCCATTGGAACAGGTCCGGCTCTTGCTCCGCCGGGATGAAAATAGATTCGGATTCAGGAGAAGGTTTGATTGAAGGAGTTCTCAAGTGATTCAGGGCTACTCCTGGTGGTACTGCCTCTTTAGATGAACCGAGCTTTGACAACACGTCGGCAGCATTATTTTCTGTCCGAGGTATATGCCTGTATTCACACCCTTCAAAGAACCCGGATATCTTTTGCACATGGAACCGATATAACGCCATGTTGGCATCCAGAGCATCCCAAGTTCCAGAAGATTGTTGCACCACCAGGTCGGAATCGCCGAAGCATTCTACACGCCGGATACCGATCTCCTTCGCCACATTGAGTCCATGGATTAAGGCCTCATACTCCGCCACATTGTTTGATGCTGAGAAATGAATCTGCAGCACGTATTTCAGCTGATCTCGCTTCGGCGAGGTGAGGACTATTCCAGCCCCCAGCCCGATCTTTGTCTTGGACCCATCAAAATGCATTTTCCAATAATTATAGTCCGGCCTGGGTGGCTCATACTGCATCTCGGCCCAATCACAAAAGAAGTCCGGCAACGCCTGGGATTTAATTGCATCTCTTCTCTCATAATGTGGTGCATATGGAGACACCTCAATCGCCCATTTGGCAACTCGGCCAGTTGCATCTTTGCACCCGATGATCTCCGAGATTGGAGCTTCGCACACCACCGTCATGGGATGCTCCTGGAAATAATGCTTCAACTTCTTGACCGCCAGGTAGACACCATACGTCATCTTCTGGTAGTGAGGGTAATTCTGCTTCGAGGTAGAGATCACCTCGCTCAAGTAATACACCGGTCTCTGCACCGACCTGCCACCTTCTTCGCGCTCCACCACCACTGCCACACTTACAACTCGGTTTGTGGCCGCAATGTAAAGTAACATCGGCTCATTGTGCAATGGTGACGCCAACACCGGGCGGTGGACAACATCTTTTTCAGCTCATTGAACGCCACGTCGGCCTGCGGGGTCCATGTAAACCCGGTACTTTTCTTCATGAGCTGGTACAAAGGTAAGGCTTTTTCTCCCAGCCGACCTACAAATCGGCTCAACGAGGCTAGGCACCCTGTGAATTTCTGCACATCTTTCAAACACTTCGGTAATTTCATGTTCTCAATAGCTCGGATCTTGGCCGGGTTAACCTCGATACCTCGGCTAGACACCAGGAATCCAAGCAACTTTCCAGCCGGGACACCAAAGGTGCACTTGTCCGGGTTAAGCTTCAACCGATATTTTCTCAAATTCACAAATGTCTCCTCGAGATCCTCGAGGAGAGTACGTTTCTCCTTAGTTTTGATGACGATATCATCGACATACACTTGCACATTTTTGCCCATTTGAGAGTGCAGGCATTTCTGCATACACCTCTGATAAGTTGCCCCGGCATTCCTCAGACCAAAACACATGACACGATAGCAATACGCCCCATACGGGGTAATAAAAGCAGTCTTTATTTGATCCTTCGGGTTCAGTGGTATCTGGTGAAAACCAGAGTACGCATCGATAAAAGACAACAGTTCACAACCAGCAGTGGAATCAATCACTTGATCAATCCGAGGTAATGGAAACGGATCTTTCGGGCACGCCTTGTTGAGGTTAGTGAAGTCAATGCACATGCGCCACACCTTGACCACGGCTGGCTCGTCTTTCTTCTTTTCCACCAAGACCGGATTGGATATCCAGTCCGGATGCAGCACCTCCATAATGAACCCGGCTGCAAGCAACTTAGCCAGCTCGTCCAGCACCACTTGTCTTCGGTCGTCTGAGAGACGACGGGTCGGTTGCCTCACCGGTTTCACCTCGGCCTGACAAATAAAGAGTGCTCTGCCAACTCCCTCGGAACACCAGGCAGGTCCTTAGCCGACCATGCAAAGATATCCCGATTCTCACGGAGGAAGTGACAGAGCTCGCTTTCCTATTTCTCGCCCAGCCCGGTCCCAATGATGGCCATGCTCTGGGTGCTCCGGGTCAATGGGGATCTTCTTGGTCTCCTTGGGCACCTCGAATGCTGCAGTTGAGTCCGGGCTCATCAGTCCGGACATGCCGAGCTGTGTTGACTGCGCCATTGCCACCACTTGATGCAGCTTCTTCTTCTCAGCTGCGATCACCAAAGATTCGGCCAGATTAGACCCCGCCGAGGCACACTGAATGGCTCGCTTGTAGTCACCCGAGATGGATATGATCCCATTAGGCCCGGCATTTTCATCTTCAGGTATGCAACATGGGTGGAAATCATGAACTTGGCCAGAGCCGGCCTTCCAAGCAATGCATGGTATGCACTCTCCAAGTCCACCACCTCGAACTCGATACTCTCAACTCGGCAGTTATCCTTGGTTCCAAATGCTACATCCACCCATATCTTGCCCATGGGTGCACAGGAAACGCCAGGCACAATCCCATGAAAAGTACAACTGCTTGGCATCAACTGATTTGGCGATATGCCCAATTTCACCATTGTGTCTCGGTACATGATGTTGATGGCACTGCCATTGTCCACCAGAACTCGGGTGAACCTCACATTGTTGTAGGCCCACACAACGTCGGATCTACCACCAGGGCATACTTTCCAGGGCTCGGCATGATCCGAGGTGTGTCTTTCCTGCTCCAAGTGATCTCCTGCTCAGACCAGTTCATATAGGTCGGCACCACCGGCATTACTGCATTCACCTCCATGGCACGCCTCTGCACACTCTTCTTGTCAGTTGGCTCGGTCACAAAGACCACATAGCTCGCATGAGCCTCTCTATAGTCATTTCCGGGGTATTCATACTGCTGACTTGGTCCGGCACCATTATTGTTGTTATTACCTCGGACATTCACAACATTCACGGGCCTTGCTGCTGCAGGCCTCGGAGGAGGTGCAGTGGTTATCGGGGTAACATTTGCTCCGGACAGATTGGGTGGGCCTCGGCTGAAATCTCTGAGGTGGTCCTCCTCTGTTTCCTCCGGCCTTCGCCCCTTCTTCTGATTCTGCGGTTCCAGCTGCACTGCCGGGTTGAATGGTTGGCTGGCTTGCGCGGGTCGGTCGTATGGTAACGCAAGGACCATCTACATGATTCATAAGTCAAGGGTGGCTCCGGGTTCGGACTAAATGCCGGACCATTGATTTTCGGCCTCTGGACACCTCCAGCTCCGGGCTGATCCGGGTTCACCGCTGCAACTTGGTTCGAGGTGTATGGGTAGTCCGGCTCCCTCCTCTTTTGTCCGAACTCTTGGCGGTCATTACACCTTGGTCCGAGCCGGTTGTTTATTGGCTCCCTCCTTCTGTTACGTGCCACTGCCTCTGCTGCTGGCTGCATCGGATCACCCAGAGCATAAGAATCTGCAATCCGGATTGTCTGCTAGGGATTTCGGCATATCTCTTTGGAGCCTCTGCCACAGCATGCTGCCATGTCGACAACCATCTGCAAACCAGGAAATGGCCTGTGCCTCTACAACTCCTTCACAGGAATTCCGAACATTGCTCCACCGAGTTAAGAATTCTCGGTCAGTTTCATGATCATCTTGCTTACATGCTGCCAGGAGCTGAGGTCGGTTTGGCCTCTTGTATGTACTAGCAAAGTTGCTGTTAAACGCCAGCTCCAAGTCTATCCAGGAGTTGATACTATACTCCGGCAAATTATTCAGCCAGATCCGAGCTGGACCTTCCAACATGTGCGGGAGATACCGGACCGCCCATCGGCGATTGCCCCCCGCTATGTGCACCGAGGATACATAATCTGTCAGCCAATCTTGCGGCTTGGTGCTCCCGTTGTATGGCTTGGTGTTCCGACCTAACTGGAACTGAGATACTGGCGGTGGTGGCTCCTTCATGATCCGAGGTCCAAAACACGCCGGACCAGGAGGGCCTTCCTCCTCCAGTTGGACAAGTAGATTCTATCCAGCTTGTTACGAACATCGCCGGAGCTAACATCCGACTCCTATCCGAGGTCCCAACGCCCCATCCACTCTGTGGTATCCAGCTCGCGCCATGGCCGAGTCTCCATCATCATATCGGTCATCGCCTTGACCGACATTCTGAGGTTGCTGAACATACTCCGGCTCTCGCTGATATTGCCCCTGCGGCCGGGTTGTTGCTGATACCTCGGGGGCGGAGGTGGTTTACCTCGGCCAGCCGACGCTGCTTGCCCGCCATTCTGATTTCCCTGACCGGAGTTACCCTTAGCTCGGCTTGCATTACCTGGCCGGGGTTTCCCTTAGCTCGGCTAGCATTGCCCTGGCCCACCTTCTGCTTTGCTGCTAACACCGGATCATACATCTGCAGCTGCTTGTTCTGACCCGAGGTGACACTCCGGGCTCGATCGGCTCCTCCGACGAGTGGAGACGAGGCTTGCCCCTTGGACACCTGACTAACTGGCCTAGCTGAATAAACCATCTCGAATCACCAGCCCCGGCATATGCTCTGCGGAGAGCCTCATTCTGCTGGTTAGCTACATACACTAATTCATTGACTCGCTTCTGCTGCGCACGCCATGCATCTCCAGTCAACCCGGATAGCTCGGCCCTGCCTGCCTCGGCAGCTCTGAGGTTCTTAGCAGGGGAACTATATACCGGCCTTCCAGTCGACACGCGACTCTCACTCCTAGCCGAGGTGGTAGGTCGAGCCTCCCTGTTCATCTCATCATTGAGCCCCTTGCCTCTCTGCCGCACCTCGGCTCCCCTATTTGTATCAACTGCTACCGGGGTGAAGCCATTCGCTGCATTGTACTCACGCAGATCTCTATTGAACTCATCTCTAGCTGTCATCATTGCTACAGCCTCCTTTGCAACAGGACACGCTTTGCCTCTAGGTCGGCCACAGTCACACTACATCCACTCCTGGATTTACTGGGTCTGCCAGTGTCTCCACTATCTCTACAGGGTCGCACCTCGGCCCTGCACCTCGGGGGTACCAGGCAGCTCTTTCTCTAGCCTGGGCTTTGCAGATCTCACCTTAGCAACCTCGGCCGGCTTGGATTTGCTGGCATCTACTTTGCCAGCGGCATCAACCGGACCGGTCATCATCACCTCCACGCAGCTCTCGGGGCGAGTGATACGCCGACCTAAAGCCGCGAGGAGAGGAGTTTCGTCGTCCACGAGCACCTGCTCCGGGTACCGCGAACAACCTCGACAGCAACATAGGTGACGAAGCTGCCAAGCATCATGGTGAAGCCATGCTCGGGGAAGGGCTTGCCGGCGAAACACCCCGCATTGTCGCTGATGAAGGTGAACTCACCGATCTTGGCGATAAGCCCGGAAAGAACACGCTCGCCTGAGCCCGTCCGGATGTAAACTCCCTCCAACGCCTCAATCTGCCCCACGGTGGGCGCCAACTGTCGTGGTGGGATCACGGCAGATGCCATAGGTATGGCTAAGATGGGGCCGAATGGTCGTTGGGGGAATCCGGGGAGGGTTTATGCACTCAAGAAGTGCACAAGCAAGAACACGCAAGAAACCGCAAGAACACGAACGAGAAACAAGAAACCAAGAACACAAAGCACACCACGATGTACCCTGCTTCGGGGCCCTCTTGTGGAGGTAACACCCCTACTGCAGCACTATCCTACTGGTGTATAGCTCGGTGACAAGTACAAGCTGCTCCTCGAGCTGTGTGATGATACAATGGTGAGAACTTGAGGTAAAAGATGGAGCTACACGGGAGAAGAAGGAACTCCGAGCTAGATCCGAGGTGTCTCCGGGGTTCCGAGGTTCCTTTCTCTCTCTCTATTCTCTCCTTCTCTGTCGATCGATCCCTCAAGCAGGAGGGGTTGAAGCCCACTATATAGGCCAGCCGAGTTACCGTTGTGCCCCTTGCTGAACACTGTTGCCATGCCTCTGCACGGTCATCATCGTACCCTGTCAGGGACAAGACATGGCCTGCCCATCTCCTGCTGCCTAACGGCAGAACTAGCATGTCTCCTCTGACAGAGACAGGACGTGGCCTGGCAGAGCTACCTCGTAGCCTTTTCCCAGATCTCGCGTGGTCAGCGGTCAGAGACGTGCAGCCCGCCGAACCCGGGGCACGCCTCTGCCAGGCTCCGTGACAGACGCTCCCGCGTCAGGCGCTCTTGTACCAGGCAGGAAGTGACAGGAGCATTGACTCCTGCCCGACCTACAGCCTCTTGCCTTGGTTAGCTCGGGTCTTGTTCCCGCTCCTTACCTCGGGTCTTGTACTTAAGATCCGACCAGGTCGGACATTACTTCCTTCAAATAGCTTCTCCTGCACTCACCATACAAACCATCACCGAGGTAGTTAGGTCGGCTGATCATAGCTCGGATTATGAACCTCGGCCCATGCCAACGGGATACCTCGGACCCCTCTGGGCCAAGATAGGTCGGCCTTTATATTCTCTAGGTCAAGATGAAGCTCGGACACTCCCAGGCCCAAGCATGTCGGCCCTTTCCGTACCTCGGCACACTTCAAACTCAACCTATGCCAAGCCTTGACCCTACCCGGGGGTAGCCCCCCGACAGTAATACTTCCCAACGAAGACTTCAGCGATCCCCTATACTTGTGGGTATCACACGCCCAAGTGCAGAATTTAATAGGTGTCTGGTGGTGCTGAAATGACAAGGGATCTGCATGTACAAGTATAGATGCAAAAGCTGCTGAACTAGCTTGTAAGGAAAATAGATGAAAAACAACAGATGACAGGCATTTAAGGAACATAGATGAAAAAACAACAGCCAAGGATGTACAGAACAAGTAAGCATGGTGTGTACATAAACTAGTAGATGAGAAGTATATGTGAAATAGCTGGCGACAGGAGTTTGCAGCAGAATTCACAAAGAGAGATTACAGAGATGAAAAGAATTCAAGGGGACTTACAATTGCTTTTTTCACAGGCGAAGTGTATCCCTTCTTCCTGCTCTCATGCAGAATTTTGAACAATTCAAGGGCATCGTGCGAACCATTGGAGTAAACCTCGTAGCTACGAGAACCGGTGACACCATGGTACTTGACCTCTTGTCTGCTCTTAGCAGCTTTAACACAAGCCGTCTACACAAAACAAAGTACGAACATATTAGCGACTGTTCAGATCATAGAACTGAAATAATGGCAAGCTTGAGTGAACAAAGACAATGACCTGTTTGGTGGTTGAGGACCAGGAATCGAGTAATGCGCACCAGTCATCTTTGGTCATGTTTGTCAATTCCTCCGGAGGTGTCCGTGAAATCCTAGTCTTGTCAGCAACTTTGTTTCAATATTTGGACTTCAGATCATGGCGTCTTTGCTTTACACAGTCCTTGAGATTTCTCATAAGAGAATTTTGAATCCTAGGGTCGTCGACGTTGATAACAAACTTTGCCTGATACAAAATGAAGAGCATTCTTCAGTTTTATGAGCAACAATGGAAAGTACTGGAAGCAAGAGTTAAGAACTGGAAGTAAGAGTTACAGAACGTACGGCCACGTGGCCGGAGTAGGTTTTATATATGTCGACCCTGTTCTTGTACAATTTGAAATGGGTTAAGATAGGGACAACCTCCTTGACAGCTATTGAACAAGCAGTAGCATACATGCTAGCAATCCTTGCGTCAGCTGGCCTTGTCTTCCGGGAGGAATGACAATTTTGAACCTCTGTCCTTTGGACCCCCTGTGCATCGCCTTTCCCATGTTTAGTCCCATGTCCGCCCCGAAAGCTAGAGGCATCTCTTGCTCAGCTACAGAAATCGTGGCCCTGCTAGAGTCAGTGTTACCTCCATGCAGGCTCCAGTCAGTCCGATCATTATTCCATTGAGGATATCCCTCGTTGCAGGCATCTTGCGACTCGACTTGGGAACCTAGCCCCCCGCCTTGGAGTGTTGTCAGCTGGCCATTGGTAGGTGACGGCTCATGTTGGGCGGGTGCCTCAACGCGGCAGCCACCTGCCTCGTTGTGTGGGGTGGGCGCCTCCTCGTGGTGGTCAGCTGCCTGCTTGTTTGGGGTGGGTGCCTCCTGGCAGTGGGCAGCTGCCTCCTTGTGTGGGGCAACTACCTGCTCGCCTTGGGCAGCTACCTGCTGGCCATCGGCAAATGCCTGCTCGCCTTGGGCAGCTACTTGCTGGTCATGGGCATCTGCCTGCTTGCCTTGGGCAGCTGCCAGCTCGTGTGGGAGGCTGCCTCTTTGTGCTTTTCAGCTGGCCCCTTGATTTTGCTAGATGGCTTCTTGGGCTTGATAGGTGTGTCATTGCTTTCAGACTTGCCTTGATTCTGTCTTGTACGTCGTTGTGATACGTTTGCAGTTTCTACTTTCAAACTCAGTTTGGCCCTTTTATTGGATCCCCTAGTGTCAATTTGTGGTGTGCTGCCAACTGTCATTGCTTTGATGCGCTTGACACTAACAGGAGGCATTTGTCCCCTATAGGATGTCGACTTGACTTTCCAGTTCCTAATCTGCACGGTTCATATGCACCAATCATTTTGGATAGTAGCACAAAGTATATGGGATAACAGTAAATAAGCCAACAGTTCTACACAAGATAAGTAAGCAGCACCTTCATTGTTTGAGCTATCATGCAAGGGTGTTGAGCTAGCAGGTAAGGGTACAGCCTGTAGCTCATTGTCAAGTGATTCCATTGGCATGTCTCCTTCATTGAAAAGTTCCTTCTTGATCTTTTTAGGGGAGAGTATGGTTGGCAATGAAACAAGAGATGCTACAGACCTACCCAGTCGTGGATGGTTTCTCAAGATTTTTTTGAGTCGTGTATCGTCCATGGGTTTTGTTTGTAGTTCTAACATGAATAAAGAGCTCAACGTAAGCTACAATCATAGCACTTGATAAGAACCTATCAAGTAAGATACTAACTTCCGGGTTTCTTACACGGGGTGATGTTCTAACATATAGGGCTGGTATTGATTGTTCTGTAGCCTAATACAAGTTGGAAAATAAGCAAACTTTGACCATAGGAACTTATCAAACAGAGAGAACAACCAAACAGGCAATTAAAAAACATGTGCATGAAACAAGCATCGAACAGACTAAAATAACTCTCTCAACACTGCATCGGGATTTAGTGCCTTTTGTCTTACTCCTTGTCGTAGCGGAAACCATCTCTCGGGGAATGGAGGTGGCAGACCTTGACGACATAGTTGCCGCGAGGTTAGTGACGAGGTGGCAGACCTTCACGACGAAGTTTCCGCGAGGTTAGTGAGGCAGAGGGCAGACCTAGAAGTAGGGCGAGGTTGGTGATGAGCCAGACACCTGCGAGCTGGTCGGCGAACTGGACGGCGATAGGGAAGATCTTGACGGCGATGTGGCAGATCTTGACGGCGAGGTGGCAGATCTGGACGGCGACCTGGATGACGAGGTGGAAGACCGGGAAGGCGAGCTACATGGCAAGGTGGAAGACCGGGCGGTGAGCTATGCGGCGGGGTGTTATACCGGGACGACGAGCTGCTAGACGGGACGGAGCTACGCGGCGAGGTGGGAGACCGGGGCAGCGAGGTGGAAGACCGGGACGGCCAGCTACACGGCGAGCTGGAAGACCGGGACGGCGAGCTAGGGTTAGGAAGGGAGGGAAATTTGGGACGAGAGGAGGGGAGAAATGTCGATATGGGTATGTGTGGAGAAAGGTGCGAAATTTTGTGCGAGAGGCGCCAAAGTTTGAATGATAATTTGGGTGGGCGGCACGAAATTTTCTGCACGTACGAGGTTTTGGTAGCTGGGAAGGAAACGTTGCTGGCCGTCGGATGCATGATGGATGGCTTGAACAAACTTACCATTTATGAAATTAGTTATTAGAGGACTATGTGAAAAATAGGAGTTTGATGCTGGCTTTTCGGATGTACCAGGACACTATATATTGTAAATATATTAAGGCCCTATCTAGCTAGGGTTTGGTGTGACTCTGACGCTCTGGCACTCCATTTTCATTGAAACCCTAAATAGTTGATTGACCCTGTGGTCCACCCATGTCGTTTACCCCTTTGACCGGCGTCGAAAGGGGTGGCCCAATGGAATTTTCTCATTTGTTTGTGTCAGGTTATCTCATACATAGCAACAATTAAAACAAACTTTGAGCCTAGTAGATCACATGATTCCATCTGATGCACCAGAAGTGGGAGTTGAGTTGTGTATAGTGTGGGATAATTAGAGTCGTCTACGAAGCGCGGGTCGCACCTAGGAGTTTGATGTTGGCTCTTCTCATGCACTAGGACACTCTTAGGCATATATTAGGGCCCTACCTAGGGTTTGGTGGGATTCCGATGCTTCGGCGCTCCATTTTCGTGGAAACCCTAAGTAGGTGACCCCGTGGTCAATCATGTCGTCTACCCCTTTGACCGACATCGAAAGGGGGTAGCCTAATGGACTTTGCTCCTCTGTTGTGTTGGGGTGGCTCATAGGAATATTTAAAACGAACTTTGATCACATGTTATCACAGGATTCCACTCGCACCAGAAGTGGGAGTTGATCGAGCTGTGTATAGTACGGGATAGTGTCATTTGTGAAGCGCGGCGGGTCACACCTAGGAGTTTGATGTTGGCCATTTTAATGTACCAGGACACTCTTATACATATATTAAGGCCCTACCTAGGGTTTGGTAGGATTTCGACTCTCTAGCGCGCCATTCAAGAATTGAAACCCTAAGCAGTTGACCCCATGGTCAACCATGCATGTCGTCCACCGGCCTTTGACCGGCGTCGATAGGGGGTAGCCCATTGGACTTTTCTCCTTTGTTGTGAGAGGGTACTTCCTAGGAACATTTAAAAGCAACGTGTGATCTCATGATTCCATCAGGTGGAACCCGAGTGAGAGTTCAGCAGCGTATATATAGTGCAGAACCTTGTGTGCGGGATATATAAGTGTCGATCGCCGTATGTGAAGTGGGTCACAAATAGGATTTTGATGTTGGCTCTTCGGATGTACCAGGACACTATATATTGAAAAAATATTAAGACCGTACCTAGCTAGGGTTTGATGGGACTCTGACGCTTCGACGCTCCATCTTCATCGAAACCCTAAGTTGATCGCCCCCGTGGTCAACCATGTCGTCTACCCCTTTGACCGGCGTCGAAAGGGGGTGGCCCAGTGGACTTTTCTCCTTTGTTGTGTCAGGGTATCTCATAGCAACATTTAAAACAAACTTTGAGCAAATTTTCTCACACGATTCCATGTGATGCACCAGAAGTGGGAGTTGAGCTGTGTACAGTGCAGGATAATTAGTGTCGTCTACGAAGCGCGAGTCACACACAAGTTTGATGTTGGCTCTTCTCATATGCACCAGGACACTCTTAGGCATATATTAGGGCCCTACCTAGGGTTTGGTGAGATTCTGACGCTCCAGCACTCCATTTTCGTCAAAACTCTAACCAGTTGACCCGTGGTCAACCATGCATGCATGCCGTCTGCCCCTTTGACCGGCGTCGAAAGGGGGTAGCCTAATGTACTTTGCTGCTTTGTTGTGTTTGGGTGGACCACAGGGTCGTTTAAAATCAACATTGATCATATGTTATCACAAGATTCCACCCGGTGCACCAGAAGTGGGCATTGAGCTCTGCATAGTGCGGGATAAATGTCGTTTGTGAAGCACGGGTCCCACCTAGGAGTTTGATGTTGGCCCTTTTAATGTACCAGGACACTCTTAGACATATACTAAGGCCCTACCTAAGTACCTAGGGTTTGGTAGGATTCCGCCTCTCTGGCGCTCCATTCAAGAATTGAAACACAAAGTAGTTGACCAAGTGGTCAACCATGTCGTCCACCCTTTGACCGACGTCGAAAGGGGGTAGCCCATTGGACTTTTCTCCTTTGTTGTGAGAGGGTACTTCATAGGAACATTTAAAAGCAAGTTTGACCCCATGTTATCACATGATTCCATAAGGTGGAACCCGAGTGAGAGTTCATCAGTGTACATATAGTGCAGAATCTTGTGTGGGGGATATATAAATGTCGATCGCCGTCTGTGAAGTGGGTCTTCGGATGTACCAGGACACTATATATTTAAAATATATTAAGGCCCTACCTAGGTAGGGTTTGGCGGGAATTTGACGCTACGTCGCTCCATTTTCATCGAAACCCTAAGTTGATCGACCCCGTGGTCAACCATGTCGTCTACCCTTTGACCGGCGTGGAAAGGGGGTGGCCCAATGGACCCCGTGGTCATCAATGCTATGTGTGCACTGTCTCGAACTATATGCCACTCAATGATCTTAAGTTTGTGTCGAACTGATATATAGTTCTGTCAATATTTTGTTTCTTCATGGTAAAAATACTCTGAGCAATCAGTGCATGAGTCAGTTTGGAACAACATTTTTGGTACATATATATACATTAGATAGTTTGGTACGACAACACAAAATACATCAGTTCTGGTAAACTAGTACGTAAACAACAGAAGTTTCTTATCATTATGAAAATTACATATTCAGAAGTTGCCGATGATCACCTCGACGATCAGCCTGATATAATCCTGCATCACCTCTACATGGACGATGATGAGATCATCAATGCGCATCCGCGTTTGAACAGCGAATTCACCCCAGCCGTCAGTGAACTTGAAGTAATAACTATCTTCTTCTTCATCTATTTGGTATGAACCGAATAGTTCAAGGCCGCCACCAGTCCTCATGCATAGACGAGCTTGCCCGCTTCTTGGGAGTATGTACCCGTCTATGCACTTCAAAGGGACATCCTAGGCAAATAAAGTTAAGAATGATATCAGAAATGCATCCATTTTACTTAGATGATAAACTCTCTAATTAAGAATGAAAAGAATGTTAATGTAATGAACTAACCAACTCTTTAAGTTCTTCCCTATCCTGCAGCCGGTGCACGAAGAACTGAGGAATGTCCATGTGCTCCTCATTTTGCAGGTCCATCATATACTGCTTGTAAAAAGCCCAGGATATTGCATTCATTTCAGAACCACTAACCTCACATGGCAACTCAAATAGGCTCTTTTGCAGTGTCATCTTGCAACATGGTACGATCGGACGACACTCTGATCATCAAAGAGACGAGGCAAAGTTTGAAACATATATAGTAACTAGCTATACTAAATGTGTCAGAAAAACAAGTTGATGCGCAATCACATACCAGGGTCTCGTACCCAAGGTTTGACCTCGTAGTTTACATTACTCATTTGAATGTCAAACATACCGTCATGAACATCATAATCGAACCTGACAACATCGTTCTGTTGGATGTCATAAGCTTCACAAAATGATGTCCAATATGGTCCACATATGTAAGTCCATCCAGGTCCATGTCGCACGTAGAAGTGGTATTCATTACCATGGCAGATGGTCCAGGCCTTATGTGGACCAACAGCAAATCTCTCTATACGCTGATGGAAACAGCAAAGCAAATCCTACGGACACATATATATATATATATATAATTTAAAAGAATAAGCGCACATATATTCTTTAGCAAATCAAAAGATCAGGGTCAACATAATTAAAATGTCTCAAGAATATAAAAAGCTGGGCCATTTGGCGTTTTCTCCAAAAACAATGTCTAAAATTGCTTACAGCCGCTTGATGACATAATTCTGAACTCATCCTCACTCTAAAAGACAACAATGGCAGGTTTATGCCGGCGCGACACATGTCAAGTTCATGATAACAGAACTGACATGGGTTTTGAGCCATTCCCTGTTTTTTAAACAAAAAAATAACAGTATCAATTAGAACAGATTCCATGATACATGTACAGAAAATAGCATCACTAATGAAATAGCATCATGTATACAACAGGAATTAAATCTGCAGAAATACTAAATATATTCAACAAAATCTCCAGAAATACTAAATATATTCAACAAATCTCTAGAAATACTACTACTACTAAATCTGCAGAAATACAACTAGTACTAAATCAACCAAAACTGCAGAAATACTACAACTTGTACTGTTCAGCCGGCCGGCAAAAAACCCGATGATGACCGCCGCTGAAGAGGGCTGCTTACCGCCGGTGAAGAGCGTCATTGCCGGTGCTTTGCTGGCCGTTTTGCGTCCCTCACACCGTCGGCGGATTCGGCCACACATACCCTACATGCATGCACGCAAAAATTTGAGATTCACTCTCCTCTCGCATGCCATGCATGCGGAGGAAAAGAAAGTATAGTAGAAATTGAAGAACCTCGCCGCAGGTGAAGAGCTTTGCCGCAGGTGAAGAGCTTTGCCGCCGGCGAAGAGCTCCAATCCCCGTGGAGAAGAACGGCGGTGCGTTTTTTCTCTCACTAGAAGGGGGAAGAGCTCCAATCCTCTCTCTCCGCGTCTATTCGGCTACTTAACTGAAGTGGAGAAAACGTCCAGCTAAAATCAACCGTGGGGCCTAGGAAACACGTAGAGAACCCACGAATGGAGAGAAAAGACCCAAAATTAAATAAAAATCACCTCAGCGGTAATATGGGCTATAGGGGCTGGCATGTGGCCCCCCCCCAATCACCTCCCCCTCCCCAATATTTGGGCCAGAGGCGGGCTCCAACCAAAATCGCCCGCCATTGCCTCCAAGTTCAGAAATATCATTTCGAAACTAGATCTGGGACTCTCCACCCTCGACGGCGGCGGCGGCGTCCTCTTTCTCCCCGCAACCCCTCCACGGAGCTTACCCTTCCGTCCTCTGTCTCCCCGCAAGCCCTCCACGACACCCTCGCCGGTGTTGTGCAAGCCGTCAGCGGCTCATCCCGCTGGTCCCCCCTCCCTCTGGCCGATGTCTCCGTGTACGTCTTCCACGGCTGACCTCGCCGAGTCTCCCCTTTCGGCCGCATTCCCTACGCACGCCTCCGCTGATCGACTAGTTGGGGCTCCCCTTCCGGCGGCCTTTGCAAGCCAAGGTTATGAACCTTTCCATCCTTCTGCTAATTGCTAAGAATAACAAAACCTATTCTGCCAATTGATTAGTTTGCTCATGGGATGTTTGATTAGCTTGCTCATGGGATGATATTAGTTTACTCATGGGATGTTTGATTAGCTTGCTCATGGGATGACATTAGTTTGTTCGTGGTTAGTGATATGATGTTCTAGAAATGTGATTAGTTTGTTCTGAAAATTTAGTAGCTTGTTCTGAAAATTTAGTGATCTCCTTCAGAAATTTCATTAGCTTGTTTATTTCTTTCACAGATGGATAGGCGTTGGATTCAAAGTGATAAACCGTTTACCGTGTCATATCTGAATGGAATCAAGGGTTCTTAAGCTTTGTCAGGGAGAGAAACAGCGAAGGTGAGGCAGTTGGACAGGCTGACGACGAACTTGAAGCATTGTTGACAGACCTCGCGGGACGTGGCCATAGAGGAACAGAGGCTGATCAGGGCGAAGCTGGGGAGATAAAGCATTTCGACATTTATTGGAAGAGTCAAAGCGCCCGCTTTACCCGGGAAATAAACATGTCGGTAGGTTTGCATTAGTGTTGAGGCTACTTCATCACAAATCATATTACCGGATCAGCAACAGAGCTTTCGATGTTTGGTTGCAGTTATTTGCCAACACACTTCCTGACGGCAATACACTGCCCACATCATATAGAGAAGCAAAAGCTTTTCTGAAGGAGCTAGGTCTTTCATATGACTCCATACACGTGTGCCCAAACAAGTGCATACTTTTCAGAAAGGAGAATGCCAAAAAAACAATTGCCACAAGTGTGGAGCCTCGAGGTGGAAGTTTTCGGAAAGAAATGCATGTGCTATGAAAGTGTTGCGGCATTTTCCTTTGGTACCGAGGCTACAGAGATTGTTCTCTTCGAGGAAAACAGCGGAGAACATGAGGTGGCACTAGTTAAAGAGAAAGCCCAAAGAGGGCGTATTGAGTCATCCGGCTGATGGTGGGGCGTGGAAGGCGTTCGACGAGGATTGGCCAGATTTTACACTTGACCCTAGAAACATAAGGCTCGGCCTTGCCTCTGATGGCTTCAATCCCTATGGACACATGAGCACAAGCTACAGTATGTGGCCTATGTTTGCCGTGCCGTACAATCATTCCCCAAAGGAGTGCATTGATCCATCATACTACATGCTTTCCTTGATAATCCCTGGCAAATCAAGTCCTGGAAAGGACTTCGATGTTTTCATTGAGCCGTTGATTGATGATTTGCAAGAGCTTTGGAATGGCGTGCTGACTTTTGATACATTTGAAAATAGATCGTTTAATCTTTATGCTGCGGTACTATGGTGCATACATGACTACCTAGCTTGTAGCACTATGTCTGGGCGTACCACTGCAGGCTATGCTGCATGCCTGCATTGTGACAAAGATCCTCTATCCTATTCCATAAAGAACAAATTGTGCTTCATTGGGCATCATCGTTTCCTTGACAAGGACGACCCCCTGCGTGAAAAATCAGACCTTCGCGGCGTTCATGAAAGTCTGCGGAAGCCAGAATCATTTACTGCAGCTGAGTTAGAAGCTGAGCTGGAGAAGGTTAGACATGTAAAACCAGGAATTGGAGATGATTCGCATCAGTTAAAGAGGAAGCGAGGAGGTCCTCCAGTGATCTAGAAGCGCAGGGCTGGTTTCTGGGACTTACAGTACCGGCCAACGTTGAAACTTCGGCATAATCTCGACGTCATGCACATCGAAAAGAACATCTTTGAGAACATCTGCGGAACACTCCTTGAACTCGAAGGGAATAATAAGGATATCATCAATGCCAGGCTTGATTTGGAAAAATTAGGTATTAGACCCCATTTGCACGTGAAGAAAAACAAGGTAGGCAAATTTGGGTGGAAACATGCACGGTATTGTTTGGATAAAAATGGCAAGACAGAGTTATGTAAATTTTTATCTGAATGTAAATATCCAGATGGTTTTTGTTCCAACATGTCCAAATGTGTCAACGCACAGACACGCAAGATCTCCGGACTTAAAACCCATGACTGCCACATCCTGTTGCAGAGAATATTTCCTGCTGGCCTGCGAGGACTTGTGAGTAGTGATATCTATCAGGCGATTGCTGACCTAGGAAATTTTTTCAGGGAATTGTGCAGTAAAACTTTGGAACACGCTGTTCTGGTTCGACTGAAAAAACAAATCCCAGAAATTCTGTGCAGGCTTGAAATCATCTTCCCACCGGCGTTCTTTGATGTTATGATCCACCTGGCTGTGCATTTACCTGAGGAGGCGATGCTCCGAGGCCCTGTGAACTATTGGCGGATGTATCCAATTGAGAGGTTGTTGTGTACTTTGAAGAGATTTGTGAGGAACATGGCAGAGCCAGAAGGTTCAGTTGCAGAGGCCTACATTGCCTCCGAGTGCTTGACATTTTTCTCTAGATACCTTCATGATATTGAGACAAGGCAGGACCGGCCACGAAGATATGAGGTTGAAGAGCGTGAGTCAGCTATTGGTGTCCGTGTGTTTGGCCATGGTGTGCGTTTAATGGGAGCATTTAAAACAATCTATCATGATGTCAAGGAGGCCCTAAGAACAGACCTTCACATAATGGCTTGGTTCGTCCTAAACAATTGCAAAGAGGTTAAGCCATACATCGAGTATGTTCTCACTTCCCTAGTACTGATTTCTATGTTACCATTAACATTGTAGCTATGTGTCACAATTAAACTCTCTGGTTTGCAGCTTGTTCATAGCAGAGCTGAAGGAAGATGGGATGGCCAATGTCAAAGTTAGGGTTCAGCAGGAATTTCAAGGATGGTTCAAGGAGCATGCAAGTTTCCTTTTGCATTTATCTATGTCCTAATATATATATTATAGCATTTCATTGCATGGTTATAACCATTTTTTTGCTGTGGTACACAGATGATGAGCAAGGCACGGGAGGGAGCAGACGATTTTGATCCAGAGCTCTTTGCATTGGCATGTGGCCCACACAGCAAAGTTAAAATATATTCAATCTGTGTTGTGAACTTAGTTCAGTTTGTCACCGCTGACCGTGACAAGGGCAAGAAAACGCAAAACAGTGGAGTCTCAACTGGTGGAGATCACGAGCAGCTTGATAGAGAATTTTATGGTGTCCTCAAGGAAATCAAAGAGCTGACTTATAACTCTGACGAGAAACATAAACGGACAGTTATTCTATTTTCCTGTGACTGGGACCGTCTTGAAGATGAAGAAGACCGCTGGATTAAGCTGGAAAAGTATGATACACGCTTTAGAAGCATCAACGTTTCCAGTTTATGGTACAAGGATGATCAGTATATCTTGTCAACCAGGTAAAAAAAGTGTTTTATGTGGCAGACACATTCCTGGGAGCAGAGTGGCGGATAGTTCAAACTTTTGAGCATAGGCGGACTTTTGACGTGTCCGAACATGGTAAGGAGCAGGTACTTGATAAGGAGAATGACCTTAATAATGTGGACGAGGCTAGTGCTACAGCACATCAAGATGCCGCAGTCTATGACAATGAGGATGAACCTACCGACCTGTTACAGCTTCCTCCCTCTGCCTACTCTGGAACGACCTAATAACAGCAGTCCCCGCCGCATATCTGCAGAAGAGATTGACGAGATTTGGACATTTATCAAGAATCGGAAGAAGGGACGTCGAACGGTAAGGAAGTACAGGAGAATGAAGATGAAGAAGAAAGTGACGTTGAACCACCAGACGACACATTAGGGCAGTATGACAGCGACACGGATGGAGTAGCAGCAGATGAATCCGATGAAGACTAGTGTTGCATGCCTGTGTGCATGCTTGTGTCGAACTGATGTGCATGCTTTGTGTGCATGCTTTTGTTGAACTATTGTGCATGCTTGTTTGCATGCTTGTGTTGAACTGATGTGCATGCTTTGTTTGCATGCTTGTGTTGAACTGATGTGCATGCTTTGTGTGCATGCACATCTGTGAAACTGATTGGCATGCCATGCCTGTGTGCATGCTTTGTGTTGAACTGATGTCCATGGGCTGTGTGCATGCTCGTGCTGAACTGATGTTTTTTTGTGTGTGCGATTTTCTGCTATTTGTCTCCTATATATATCAAGTGGTTGTTTCTGTGCTAGGTGAGGAGGAGTTCGCGGGTTCAAGTTCTGCCCCAGCACTCCAATAATTTCGGTGATTTCATAACGGTGCACATGGTATCAAGGTGGGGTCAGGCACCAACGGCGCGGTCCTTGCCAGTTAAATGAGTCAAACAGCACAGGATGTGGCAGTGGGACGAAAATTTGCGACGTTCTATGTGACCAAGCCAGTTTCGTCGAAGGAAACTGGGCTCAAGCTGGGCTACTGGGCCGGGGACGAAAATCCGCGACGTAAAATCTTCAAAACGTCGCGCCAACCGGCCCATGACTGGAAAAACCAAAACGTCGAGAGCAATATCGACTTTACAACCTTCCGCGACGGAAACATGCGACGTTATTGGAACGTCGCCGCAGAAACGTCGTGGATTGCCGGATTTTTGGTAGTGCGTTGCGTCGTCACCTTCTTCGATGGCTTCTCCAATGGCGGTAAGATTATCTGCTCCCACCTCGTGCACCATTTGTAACATAGATCTGTAGATCGAAGTCGATTATGCGGCGTATTGCGACATGCACCGTAGATTTGCAAGTTTCTAGGGTTCGATCTGCTTTTAGGGTTTGATGTCTTGTCACTGCAGTCTACGATTTGGGTTTTTCATGTATGTTGCTACATGTATTCGTGGTTCGTTCTTGATATGGGCCGATGATGAAGAATCTTAACTGAGGCGAATCAAAAAAAGGCATAGATCTACTGTTATGTGTGCTATATCTTACTGCGGGCCATTGATTAAGCTAGGGCTGTAGATTTGCAAAGAGATTGTCTTCAAAACAAGGGGGTTAATACAAGTTTATTTCTTGTAGTGCCACTTCGTTCTTGTAGGCACTCTTTTTGCTCATCCATGGCTATGATGTATGAGGCTTCTTTTCCCCTAGTTTGCATTCGAGAGGTGTCTTTTAATATCTGTATCTGTGCAAAAATGTGTGTTTTTGTGTACGAATTCAGGTACTAAGAGATCATCTTTTGAGTGTTGTGCCAATGATGATGGGTGCTCTTGTACCACTGGCACCACAAGGCAGCCACCAAAATTAAGAACCAGACGTTCTATGATTGTGTCTTCTACTTGCTTTTGTGGGTTGACATGTGGTGCAAACCTTAACTGAGGCATCCATACTTGTTGCACTGTTGCACTTGTTCTTTTGCCTGTGATGATCTGCTCTACTTGTGAGGCAGTAATTAATGGCACCACCAGACATCCATCAAACTTAAGAACCAGGCACAACTAATAGTGTCTTGAACTTAATTTCGTTGGCTTGTCTGGTGGTGCATACTCTGTATGCCTTCACTGATGTTAGCATAACTGAGGCGTTTATGTTGTGTATTGTGGCTGATGATTGTAATGTTGCAAAGTAGAGGTGCATGAAATGGCTCCACTGTACCTTGAGCGATGTCCAAGTACATTTCTTGTGCAAAGCTCCTGGTACCGTGGAGCCATTTCTTAGCACCACTCCTTGTGCGCTTGTTTATGAGGCTGATTTGTTGTTCCAGTCTTATTTTCTCTTTTGCACCAAGCCGATGATTACAATGTGGCATAACATATATATGTGCACGGAGGGACCTCTTGGTCCCTGTACAGAGTCATCTCCCTGTGATCTTTGTTTGCTATTTCTTATGAGGCAATTTTGGATTGAGTATGTGTTGTTCTGCCAATGATGATCTTGTGTGCTAGCTCTTGTGAGCCAGTTTGAGTTATGTCAGCACTAGACAGTCACCAAAATTAAGAACTAAGCACAACTCTTTGTGTTTTCTACTTCATTTTGATGGCTAGTCTAGTGCTGCATACTTTTCAATACCTTCTCACTGCTAAACTATACTGAGGGCATTCATCTTCATTTTTTATGGGGCAACAATTATGTACCTGTTCATTTAGATTGTCTGTGAGGTCGTAATTCGTGACATCTTACTTCATTTGCAGGCATCCCTTGGCAAGCAAGTTGTTCATGAGAGTGACAGTAGTGCGAAGAAGAGGAAGAAGCCGCTTGCACCTGTCGGACACTTCCATGAGGAGGTGTCTCCAACCAATTTCTGCAAAGTCATCCTTGCTCCTTGGTTGGATCTGCTGCCAATCCCTCCTGCATTGCGTCAGCACATCGGAGACATCCCAAAAGAGATCATCATGAAGACGAACACTAGCTGCAGCTGGCAGGTGAGCATCGTTGATTACAATGGTCAGGCTGCCATTGATAATGGGTGGGCACCGTTTGCTATGTGCCGCGAGGTGAAGATCGGGTACTTCTTGACGTTCAAGGTCCTGAAGCGCAATGTCTACTGGGTTACCATCTTCCACGTCGATGGCTTCGAGATCGTGAAGAAGTGTGAAGCGCATCGATGAACTTCATGCTCAAGCCAGCGCAGAACTAGTTAATCTGCCCCTATGTCTGTGTCCCCAGCTTGTTATTGTCTGTGTCTGATGAACCTATCCGTGTCGAGATCGTGTCTATGACTCTTATGTCCTACATAATTACCTACTTATCGTATGCCCTTTGATAATAGTCTGATACGTCTGTGATGGTAAGCTCACCATTCGAACTGGTGGTGAGAGTAAGTGTCGCATTGCATGTAACCAAATAGCAGCAATTTGCATGCGTTTTAGTCGCACAACCAACCAAACACTGGGGCTGGGGAATTTGGTTGAAGAGGCACGGGCCTGGCCGCCTCTTTGTGGGCAACCAAATGGGCTGCAGAACGTGGCTTTTGCCTCGTTTTCCCAGGGTCAGGCCCTACTGGGCCACGGATGCAAGGAGGCCAAAACCGCTGCAGGAAACCAAACACGCCCTTATCCCGCCCGTCTATCTCGATTCCTCTCGACCGAGGCGAGAAGGATAACTATCCTGGTATGTTAATTCCGCCACCCGCGCATGCATGCGTACGTGCATGTGAGGCGCGCGCGTTGTCCTCGTCAGTCTCCATTTGTTTTTACGATATTTGTGGGGTTTAGTGGGATAATCGCATAGGGATTCACCCAATCCCATAAAATCACCAAAATCGCCAATCCAATAGGTGGGTTAATGTCGTGTGTATTGAAGAAAATACATTAGTTTGGAAAATTGTGGGAAATGTGGGGATAAAACCCATCATATACACTAGAAACAAACGGCTTTTTAGGGATTTGTCGGGCCAGGATTTGGGGTTTGACCAGGATAATCCCCACCAATCTTCACAAAAACTTTAGAAACAAACAAGGCCTCACGGGGCTGCTCTTGGAGACACAGACGAAGCGCCGCTGACAAAAACAGATGGGCGAGGATAATGCGGTAAGTCATCCAAACATATTTTTCTTGCGAATCATGAGTCATCCCAAGTTAGCAGCCACAAAGTCAGCCAATTTCAATCATACGTATTGATTCTTGTGAACAGACGACGAAACTCGAGATATCGCCACGAGACAAAGATCTGATGGGTGAGCCGTCCATCACAACGACTGAGGTTGAATCAACTATCATACCCCCGACTATCTCTTCGAGATCTAAACATATAACTTAGCCAACTCAAACAAATAGACGGGATAGCATGTAAAACTATAAAATGATACATATCAAGATAACAATAGGTATCACAACATCAACACATCTTGTTATAAAGGGACAATTCAACATATCCCAGTAAATACAACAACTATCAAATCAAGTGAATCTTAATCTTGTAGGAAAGCACATGAGATCTTTGTATTGAAAAAAATGAGAGCGAGGATTCTATCTAGCTACTGCTGAGTACGCATAGTTCAAGGAAAACTATGCATCTATCACCATGGAGCCAACAAGATTGACGAAGAAGGCTCAGTTACTTCCACACTCCATCATTTTTATGGTACCTATGCATGGAATTGTTTCAGATTTTTTTGATATTTTAAAAGGGTTTAACGTATTTATTTTAAAAAAGTGGATTCATATGTACCTGTATCTAACCTATTCAGTCTCCAGTTAGTATTCCAGATGAGGTGGCCGTTCTCGATTGTTCCTTAGGAAAAAAATTATTAGGCTCTGAAACACCATACCAGGTATACTACTTCACCGTTGCTTGGTGATTTTATCTCACTGCCTTTCCCATCTTCAGATCAGGCAACCGTGTGAGCTAGATTGTCATGATCATATGAAACGGTCCAGTGCGACCCGTTGATTCGGTGACTTACTTGGTCCCCAATCCACGTTTTCTTTCCGTCGGAAAGCAGAGTGGAAAGTCGTCGCGCGTGCACACACTCTCCATGTACATGTCCACAGCGGCGCACGAGAGCGTCCATGGTAACGTGCGTGAGAGGTCCTCCTTCCTGCGATCTACGATCTACAGTACTAACATACGCCCACATGTCACCCACGCTACAATGCATCATGACCGTACCGCTCACATAAAAGGAAATCTATTTTAAACCTTGAAATGTACAAGTCTCGCGGATCAAAAATCAAAATCCATGTCGTTTACCCCCTAAATTGTTAAATCCCAGTAAAAACTGAATCTTGGACATGTCCGGAGGCACCGCTTGTGTTGCAAGGGTTGAGCCGAAAGCCAGGGGACTCGCCCGGCGAACGGCCGTGGTCCTCCCCGCCTACGGACAGCTGTGTCGCGAGGGTTGAGCCTCGACAACCGAATGAGTTTATCGTGGAGCTCTGCATCATCGACCTCGCCATCGTCTCCACTTTTGCGTGGGTGTAGCTAAGGGCGTCTCCAATGTAGAAATAAGCCTTGGTCTTAAGCAATAAAGTGAGCTTAAGACCCGGTCTTATACATAGTAGCACCCGACCATAGCCCAAAAATCTTAAGACCCAGCCATACCGGTATAGCCCGGCCACAGGCAATATAATACAATAAAAATCACTGTTCTCTGACTTGCTTTACACTATTCACATGTGACCGTTGTCCACAAATTAACCGCTGCCTTCAGCTTCTCCACTGTACCAGCAAAGAGACGTTGGCCTCAGCTTCTTCACTGTAGCGATAGCAAAGAGACCGTTGCTTTCTTCGATCTCTTCCTCCCATGGCTGCAACGTTACCTATAAAAAGAGAGATTGAACACATCTGAAGTAGCAGTTCATGAACATTTCAAGCCCTAGTTCAGGCCATGGATGCACAACACAAAAACTACCGAAACAAGAGTCCAAATTGCACAAATGCTCATTCAGATCATGTCAACATCCCAGCATCCCAATACCCCATAGCTACTCCCACTCCCCAGGCTATTCACCACCTCAATACTCACCGAATCAATATTCCATGAACATGCCACAATCTCAATACTCCCAGGACAGTCCACCCTCTCATTTCTTTCACAATCCTCACCCATTTCGCCCTCCAAACAACTATCCATATGGTCTACCTACACCAAGCTTTCAAAGCATGCTGCAACAAGATTTTTCGAACTCACCAGGTGGACCTGTTCGAGCTGCAGGTATTCATGGATCACCCCATCCGTATCCTCCACCGCCTTCAATCCGAGGTTTTGGCAGCGCACACTCGCAAGGACAAGGCTCAGCTCCTCCACAGACAAGCCTTGAAGAGGAAGCTGCACAAGAAGAAGATTCAGATGCTACTAGTCCAGAGGAAGATGCAAGAAGAGGAGCGCGCCTCAATTGGAATGATGAAGAGAATAAGCGGCTTGCTAGTTCATGGTTAGCCAATTCCAATGATTGTGTTCGTGGCAATGCAAAGAAGTCAGATTTCTACTGGGCAAGTGTTCATGAAGAATTTAACAAGAATAGGCCTACAGATGCAATAATTAGGACCGCCAAGCAATGCAAGAGCTATTGGACTACTGTGATGAAGCTTGTTACAGCTTTCAATGGGGTTTATGAGCGAGTAAAGAATACTTATAGCAGTGGGCAATGTGATAAGATGCTGATGACGAAAACCCGTGAGTGGTACAAAATGAAAACAAGCAGAAAGCTTTCGCAATGGAGTATTTGTGGGAACTTGTCAAGGATAATCCAAAATGGCGAAATATTATTTGGGCAAAGGTAAAGGTGAACACAGTAAGAGGACAAAAATTTCAGAATCTGGAGCATACTCATCAAGCAACCAAGAAGGAGAAGACACAGATCCTACCGAGAAAAGCGTCCAGAGGGGCAAAAGTCAGCAAAAGCAAGACGAAAAGGAAAAGATAAAAATTTGGTCGATGAGCCATGCGAGAACATGAGGCTATATCACGAAGCTATGTCAAAGAAAGCGCATGCACAAGTTGCAGTAGCAGAAGCATCAAAAGAGAAGACACGTATGCGCAAGATGGAGAGGTACTTAGATTTGATGGAGAAGGATACTTCAGATTTTGATGAAGCAAGGCTTAAAAGATATAATGAGGTGTTAGAGCAGCTTCAGCTAGAACTATTTAGTTAGGTCTTTCAATTTAATGCAAGACCGATGTATCTTTTAATTTTTGTAATGCCGATGTATCTTTCAGTTCTTGTAATGCCATTGTATCAGTTTTATGTGCTTGCAATAAAGTGGGAAAACCAAACTTACATGCTGACAAATAAGAACAAACATCTTCAGAGCTATGCCGCGCATTTAGTTCAACATTATCTTCCACAAAAGGATTCAAATATTATCAATAACATGCATTTTGAGCCCCAGGAAACATTAGAAAAAGCTAAAATTGCATTACAGAATAAATTCGAAAATAGCCAAGTTGGAAGCACAGTCTTAGCTGTGCTGGAAAGCTGACATTTTCAGAAAGAGCTGTTGGAATAGAGCTGTTAGAAAACTAGCTGTTGGAATAGAGCTGTTAGAAAACTAGCTGTTGCACATTTCCATCTATATATACAGCAAGAAGTAGTTCAGATAGCAGCACATCCAACATAGTAACATACTCCTCTTCATAGAAATGTCTCAGGAGTCCAACAAGAGAGCAACAACTCAGATGCACTAGTAGAAAATGGGCCTATGGTCCCGGTTCGGTTGGGCCTTCAGTCCCGGTTGCCCAACCGGGACTGGCCAATCGGGACCAATGCTGGTCCCGGTTGGGCCACGAACCGGGACCAATGGTTGTCCACGTGGCCTGGTCTGGCTGCTCGTGGGGGGAGACTCATTGGTCCCGGTTCTTAATACGAACCGGGACCAATGAGTGCTTTTTTTTTTTGGTATTTAGGGTTTAGGATTCGATCTCGCCGGTGCCCCCTCTCGCCGGTGCCCCCTCTCCCTCTCGCCGGTGCCCCCTATCGCCGGTGCCCCCTCTCCCTCTCGCCGGTGCCCCCTCTCGCCGGTGCCCCCTCTCGCTATCGCCGGTGCCCCCTCTCCCTCTCGCCGGTGCCTCCGTCGTCTCCCCCTTCTTCGCATCGCCGACGAGCTCTCCATCGTTTCCGTACGCATATTATACGCTCTACTATATACACAGTACACGTTGATGCATATATAATTAATATTCGATCTCTTGCGAGAATACAACTATTTAATTACATGGAGATAGATCAAGCCATCAAGGCATATTTAGTTCATCGTCCGAAGCATAATGTTCTCCCTTTTCATCGATGGCCTCCCTAAGCAGAAATCCCGCCAATTCCTCTTGAATTGCTCCTACGCGCAGTTTTGGTTCGAGCGTCTCCCGCAGGTCGCTCAAATGAGTTGTTCTCCGCTCAGTGGTCAACTCGCGAATGAACTCGCAAACGTAGAATCCACATAAATTACTCCCCGGTGGCTGCTGCGGACATGTCACCGATTTATAAGTTAGCTCATCTTTGAATGGACCTTGTACCTTCTGTTTGAAATGTGTCCAACACCTGCTTTGGCAAAGAAAATGAACAAAGGAGTTATTAATTACTTGACATAAGGGAACGAACGAAAGAGGGCGATATAATGCGATAATGATTGAAATTACTTGTTGAGCATTTCTTTCATGTCGGACCACATGTCTTGGTCCCAACTTAATGAGTCGTGGACTTCAACTGTGGACTTGTCAGGTTGAATGCTTAGCAGAATCCAGTGGAACCTGCGGACGTTTACATAAAGCAGACATGCATAGCTCATTAATTACACTTAACATCGAGAAAGCCAAATAAAAATATGTACAAGACAAAAACACTCACTTGAAGTTGTAAGGAAATAGTATTTCCGTACAGAAATGTTGCATGGTTAAAAAGGTGGTCAGGTCATGCTCCACGTCTTTGGGGTGATTGACTAAGGTATATGAATTCACGATATACGGGTCAACGAACCCGACCTCAAAAACTTTAGTTCTTTTGCATTCCATCATCTTCATTCTGCATAATAGCGTACAAAAGGATATATATATAGTCAGGATAATATAATACAGGCAATGAACGAGCTGAGCTAGAGACTTAATTACGAAAATAAATCACTTACAGACAATAGCAAGAGAGGATAGATTTGTCGAGGGCGCGCTTTTGGAATAACTGGAACAGTTCAGTCAGTTGAACCTGTATAACGTAACGTTTGAAGAAATGCTCCACTCTAACGTCCACCGGAAACCAATCTTTCGCGTCCTTCTTTGATGTGTGCACCAGGTACCAGTTATGCAAATTTCGCATATGTGTTGATAGACGCGCGAGCTCCTCATTACTGACCATAGGCTCCCCTTGGACATATTTCCGTGCCATCTCTAACATTGGCGCAGATTCATAGCCTAAAAGTTGACCAAGGCTCATACCCAAGGCGGTAGCCTGTTCCTTGGCCTGCGATACAGTGACACCAAGTTCTTTAGCAGCAGCCATGGCTCTGGGGTCCAATAATTCCAGGTCCTTATCCATAGCGTCTCTGAAGTCCTTGTCGGCATCGGAACACACTATGAGCGGGGGGACCGATTGATTTTTCTGCTGTCCGAGCTGGGCAATTTGTTTCCCGCTTTTTGCACTTCTTCCCTTGTTCTGCTCAGACTGGGCACGTGCTAGCTTAGTAAGTTCACGACCATAGTCAGATGGCAGATTCATCGATATCTGGGATGGCTGCTCAAGGAAGGACTTTCTCCACTTTTTGGTTTTTGCATCATATACCGGCTTCTGCTCGGGCTTTTTTGGTGCAAAAAAAGCCTTATTGTAGGCAGCCACCTCCGCGGCGTTTTCCGCTACAGTCCTGTCATAAGGTCTAATGGGAAGATTCTTATGAGGTACTGTTGGGAGGGGCGACCTTTTACGTTTCGGTGATCGCTTACCCCTCATAGTACGAGCGGTGGGCGGAAACGGCTGACGCGGCGGCGGAGACGGCTGCGCTGGAGACTGGTGAGGCGGTGAAGAGGACTGTTGCGCTGGAGACTGGTGAGGCGGTGAAGAGGACTGTTGCGCTGGAGACTGGTGAGGAGTCGATGGCCTTGGCTGCCAGTTCGGAAGCACGATGAATTCCTTTGGCCATAGAATGGTCGCTTTCTTGGCTTCTCCAAGTTCAAGCACCTCCCCATCTTCACCTGCAGGGTGTTGCAGCTTCAGCTCCTCATAATCTTTCATCACTTCATCCACCGCGACAACAGCGTAGCCATTTGGAACCGGAGAGAAATGGTAAGTTGGATTAGGTCCAATTGGTACGACATAGCCGACCGCCACCTTAAAGGTTAAGTTAAAAACTTTCACATGCATCTCACAAGGTGTGCTCTCCATGATATCATCCACTGGGTAGCGACGAAGTGGAGCCACTGCATCATCATTACCATCCTGGAGCTCCGTGGAAGCCACGCTGCTTTTCCGATTCGATGGGACACCGGTACCATCGCATGCAGCTTCTACCATGTGCCGTTGAGATTGGCCGCTAGTACCTTGCTGGCTAAGCACGGCAATTTGTTCCTTCTGCAGCTTTAATTCTTCTTCTATATTACGCAGCCGGTCTGCACCAGCGCGTGCTTCCATTGCCTCCTTTTCCTTTCTCCTCTGATGGCTTCTATCAGGAAATTTCTTCCTGTGCTCGGGAATCGCAATTGTCTTGGGCTTGGAGCCAGGTACGCCTCGTAACCGTCCGTCGTGTTCCTTATTCCCAAGGGCGCGTGTGAGCTCGTCATCCTCTCTATCGGGAATGAACCGTCCCTCTTCAACATCCTTTACTGCATTTCTAATTTCTTGGATGGGTAGTAGGGGATTATCTTTGTGTCTTCTGTTATATATGCACTTCCCTTCTGCGTCCAACGTGCCCCCATGCCCGTAAAACCAATTTCTTGCCCGTTCGATCCACTTGAGTGGCTCTGGAGTGATCCCATTAGCCAGCAGGCCCGCCTCAAGTTTCTCCCACTTAGGCATGCTACCAGCGTAGCCACCAGGCCCCATAGTATGGTGGTACATCTTTAGAGCAGCATTTGCCGCATTTTTTGCAGACTTTTCCAGAGCTTCCTCTGATTTCTTGTACGCCACAAATTCTTCCCAGTAGTCCTTTATCTTCTCATACCCTTTATCGAAGTCTGGAGTCTTATTTTTCTTGACAAACAGTTTGTTCAATCTTTTCTTCCAGTTCTTGAATAGCTCGGCCATCTTCTTAAGTGCCCAGTCCTTGACTTTTTGCTCCATGATTTTCCGGGCAATCTTTTCTGCCTCATCTGGATCCTCCTCATCTGAATCCACCTCTGGCGCCGGCAGGGTGAAATTAACCATGAGCTTTCTCCAAAGTCTTTCTTTGCCCTCATCGCTGACATATAGCTGTCCTTTCTCGTTTGGCCGATGCCATTCTCGAACGGTGATCGGGATGAAGTCCCTAACAAGAACTCCGCATTGCTTTACCATTTTATTTTTAACACCAGGGGGAGCAGTCGGTGTGCCGTCTTCAGCGACTCTTTCGATCGTGTACCTTTCTTGGTCGCCCAACTTTTTGGCTGGGCCTCGTTTTGTCCTTACAGAAGATTTGCTCGATCCGGAGGGCTAAAAGAAGAAAGAGCGTTAATATATGTATATATACATCAGAGACTTAATTAATACAATCTTCGGCTTCATTAATATATGTATATGCACCTCGCCGGAGTTTGCAACATTTAATGTTCCACCGGAGCCTTCGGCTTCTCCCTCGTCGGCTTCTCCCTCGCTGACTTCTCCCTCACCCCGGCCGTCGGGTTCTACCTCACCGGAGCCGTCTCTTCGGTTGAGAGACTCATCTCCCTCACCGGAGTTGTTCAAAAACTCCGTGGTGACATCGACAATATCTTCCGGCCCGCGGATTATATCCTGGAGGATATTTTCCTGATCTTCGTCTCGTTCCATAGTTTCTGCAAATTAAGAACAATGCACAAAACTTTAGTTGGGTAACTTGTTCCATATGTCAAGATACATCTACAATATCATCTCATTTGCAAGAACAAATTAGAAACTTCATATGCTGCCGTATCGTAAACCCGTAAACTCGTAAACTCGTATCGTAAACCCGTAAACTCGTTAACTCGTATCGTAAACCCGTAAACTCGTATCGTAAACCCGTAAACTCGTAAACTCGTGTCGTAAACCCGTAAACTCGTAAACTCGTATCGTAAACCCGTAAACTCGTACCGTAAACCCGTAAACTCGTAAACTCGTATCGTAAACCCGTAAACTCGTATCGTAAACCCGTAAACTCGTTAACTCGTATCATAAACCCGTAAACTCGTTAACTCGTATCGTAAACTCGTAAGGTCGGAACGAAATTGTTTCCCTAACACAAAAAATCCTAAGTGTTTGAATTTCTAAACCTAAACAAAAAATCCTTTAATTCATACATTCATATATTCATACAATTAAAAAATAGCAATTTCTTCTAAACCCTCACCGAGAGGGGGCGGCGCGAGTGGGGGCGTGGAGGCCGGCCGGCTTCGGGCTCTTCACGTACTGCCGCACTGCAATGTCACTGCAAATTTTTAAACAAAATTGCTAAGTTTCAAAATTGCCAAGTTTCAAAATTTCATTGCAACTAAAAACAAAATTGCTAAGTTTCAAATTTGCTAAAACTAACTAAAACAGTAGCTAAATTCTTATACACAATTTTATCAAATTCTATCTAAAATTCTATCTAAAAATTCTATCTAAAATTAAGTCTATCTAAAATTTAAAATATTTTCTATCTAAAATTTTAAACAACTATCTAAAATTCAACAATTTTAAACAACTATCTAAAATTCAACAATTTTAAACAACACTAACAAATTCTATCTAAAAAAATTCTATCAAATTGTAAACAACACTAACAATTTTAAACAACTATCTAAACAACTATCTAAAAATTCTGTGTGTTGAGCAAATTTGCTACAAATTTGTACTCCTAAAATAATAAACCGCTGATGTCATGCTGACGTCAGCAATGGTGCTACGGCTCGGTGTTGAGCACGAGAGGGAGGGCGTGGGCGCCGCGGCGATCACCTAGAGCAGGAGCAGGCCAATGCCAGTGGAGAGGGAAGGGGCGGGCGCGGCGGAGGCCAGGAGCAGGCCGCCGGCGACGGGAGAGGCGCGACGGCGCGGGGGGCGCGGCGGAGGGCAGGGGGCGCGATGGGAGGGCCGCCGGAGCAGGGGCGCGCGACGGCGGGGGCCGCGGCGGAGCAGGGCCGCCGGAAAAACGAGCAGGGCTTCGCCGGCGTGCACGGGCTCCTCCTTCCTCTGGTCCTTAGGCGTTTCTGCGAACTGAATCGGGGAAGGAGAAGGGGAAGCAGTTAAGTAGCAGGGGGTCTTTGGTCCCGGTTGCTCGCAAGAACCGGGACCAATGCCTCTTTGGTCCCGGTTCTTTCCAGCAACCGGGACCAAAGAGTGGGCAGATCAAGCGCGGCATCCACGGACTCATTGGTCCCGGTTCTTGGTAGAAACCGGGACCAAAGAGTCCTTTTTCAAAATTATTTCGAACTTTTCAGTTCTGAAATTTTGTTCCCGCCTTTTTTATTCTTATTTAGGTGTTTGGATATGAATTTCAAATGGTTTTGAATCTGAAAAGACTTTCAACATGAAAAGTTTTTAAATTTGAATAAATAATCCAAAACCATTTTCTGTTTTCTAAAATAATTATTCTAACTATACAAACTATTAACCATTTTGCCATTTTCAATTAAAAATGCATTAACTTTATTGCATATTTTGAATTGACAAAACTTTCAACATGAAAAGTGTTTGAATTTGTATAAATAATCCAAAATCAATTTTACATTATTATTGTCATTTTCAATTTAATATGGATAAATTCATATCTTTAAATCCGTAAGTCGAAACTCGACTAATAATACGTATAAATCGATAAAAATTGATTAAGTAAGATTTATGATTAAGTAATAATAATTATTAATTCAGTTAATTCTATTTTTGGTGTTGTAAAATCCCATGGCAAGCAGAAGTAAATGCAGAACAATTTCAGAAAACCTATATTTGTAAGATGAATGTTTGGTGTTGTAAAATGCAGAAGAAAGCTGATAAAAATTATTAATTCATTTATCTTAATGCATTACATAAAAGGTTTAATACATTATTACACATGATACAATGTCTCACAAGCGCTTGAAAGAAACACACCCCTGATCCAACATCACCAACATTATTCTACATAAACGGACTTGCTGGCTCGAAGGCCGTAGGATTAGGGGGAACGGCGGGAGGAGCCAGCCCCGTGGGCGGCCGCCCGGTTCTCGCGCGCACGTTTGCGGCGGAGGGCAAGATCCATGGAGGATGAGTCTTTCAGCGCCCAATCCAGATCGGAAGCCTCCTTCGCCTTGAGCTGGTAGGAAGTCTTGGCTCGCTGGACAGGGTAGTCGCGGACAGACTGGAAGGAGGCTTCCATGGCCTCCTGTATCTGCAACCCACAACCTTCTTCCCCGTCGTCGCTCCAGTCGAAGTCGTCGTCCTCCTCCTCCTCCGCGGGAGGAGCGGCGGCGCCTGGTGGAGGTGCAGCGGCGCCAGGTGGAGGTGCGGCGGCACCTGGTGGAGCAGGAGGCCGGTAGCTGGGCATTCCTCTCCACGCCGGGCTCGTGGGCATACGGCGGGATAGACTCCCGCGGTTGCGCCCAAGCGCGCTCTGCCGAGCACGCTCGACCTCGTCCAGAAGGCGCTGCGGCGGGCGTGGCGGATCCATCTCGTGGAGACGATGCGTTCGTGGCTAGGAATGGTGGATTAGGGTTTACCCCGTCGGCGACAATATATAAAGACCTCCAGGGCAGCGCTGGGGGAGGACACGTGCCCAGGGAAGCGCTGGGGGAGGACACGTGTCGTGACCGCAAAGCCCGTCTTTAGTCCCGGTTGGTGTTACCAACCGGGACTAAAGAAGCACACAGATCGTGTGTTTCTTTCAATCGCTTGTGAGCCGTTGGATCAGGGGTGTGTTTCTTTTGAGGGATTGTGAGCTGTTGGATCAGCAGTATCACGACCACTTCGTGAGCCACATGACCCGGTTGGTGTTACCAACCGGGACTAAAGAAGCACACGGATCGTGTGTTTCTTTCAAGCGCTTGTGAGCCGTTGGATCAGGGGTGTGTTTCTTTTGAGGGATTGTGAGCTGTTGGATCAGCAGTATCACGACCACTTCGTGAGCCACATGACCCGGTTGGTGTTACCAACCGGGACTAAAGAAGCACACGGATCGTGTGTTTCTTTCAAGCGCTTGTGAGACGTTGGATCAGGGGTGTGTTTCTTTTGAGGGATTGTGAGCTGTTGGATCAGCAGTATCACGACCACTTCGTGAGCCACATGACCCGGTTGGTGTTACCAACCGGGACTAAAGAAGCACACGTACCCTATATATAGCCGCCCTCCTCAGACAAGTTACTCACTCACACAAAACATTCCAGCGTCACTCGGAGAGGCATCTTTGGGCAACCAGCGGCAAGACGTCTCTGATGACCTGCGACCGTTCCAAACGGTTGCAGATCATCAGAGACGTCTTGCCGGACGGTTGTAGATCATCAGAGACGTCTTACCGCTGCTTGGATCGAAGTGGCGCTCAAACTCACGAGCCACCGTCGGGCTGTATGCAGGGGGAACTGTGTTTGGACGGGAGGTGTGGGAGCCGACAACCACCTACCACGCGTGTTTCACCACATAAAGGTTTAATACATTACTACACATCACATAAAGGTTTAATACATTACATTGATTTACATAAAAGCCATGAACCCTTCTTCGCGTATGTCCCTGGCCTATGATCGCTTCAGCCGTAACCATGGAGCATCTTCATTATTTAACGGGATGCTTGGGTCAGTTCTCACTGTGAAGGGCGGAATTTCATCAAACTTATCATAATCTGCTGACATGTCTGTCTTGTCCTCGACTCCCACGATGTTTCTTTTCCCTGAAAGAACTACGTGACGCTTTGGCTCATCGTCTGATGTATTCGTTTGCTTGTTTTTTCTTTTTTTCGGTCTGGAGGACATGTCCTTCACATAGAAAACCTGAGCCACATCATTGGCTAGGACGAATGGTTCGTTCTTGTAACAACCAAGATTCTTGAGATCCACTGTTGTCATCCCGTACAGCTGGTCTACCTTTATCCCTTCTCCATTCATGTTGACCCAACTGCACCGAAACAAAGGGACCTTAAAAGTAGGTCCATAGTCAAGTTCCCATATCTCCTCTATGCGACCATAGTATGTGTCCTTTTGCCCATCGTCGTTTGTTGCATCAAAGCGGACACCACTGTTCTGGTTGGTGCTCTTTTTATCTTGGGCGATCGTGTAAAATGTATTCCCATTTATCTCGTACCCTTGGAAATTCAATACAGTCGAAGATGGTGACGCGGCCAACAAGTAGAGCTGTTCTCCGACAGTGGTGTCATTCATGAGCTGTAATCGCAACCAACTGCCGAAGGTCTCCATGTGTTTTTCTTTAATCCAGGAGTCATCCTTCCCCGGGTTCTTGGAGCGTACATAATTCTTGTGTTCCTCGATATACGGAGCCACGAAGGTGGAACTTTGTAGAACTGTGTAGTGTGCTTGAGTTAAAGAATGCCCGTCCCTACATATCAGTGCTTTCTTTCCTAGCGTGCCTTTTCCACTCAGTCTCCCCTCATGCCGCGATTCAGGAACACCAATCGGCTTAAGGTCAGGAATAAAGTCAACACAGAACTCAATGACCTCTTCTGTTCCATAGCCCCTTGAGATGCTTCCTTCTGGCCTAGCACGGTTATGAACATATTTCTTCAAGACTCCCATGAACCTCTCGAAGGGGAACATATTGTGTAGAAATACAGGACCGAGAATGGCAATCTCGTCGCGTAGGTGAACCAGGAGATGCGTCATAATATTGAAGAATGATGGGGGGAACACCAACTCGAAGCTGACAAGACATTGGACCACAGCCTTCTGTAAACTTGGTAGAGTTACTGGATCGATGACCTTCTGAGATATTGCATTGAGGAATGCACATAGCTTCACAATGGGTACTCGAACATTTTCCGGAAGAAGCCCCCTCAATGCAACCGGAAGCAACTGCGTCATAATCACGTGGCAATCATGAGACTTCAGGTTCTGGAATTTTTTCTTTGCCATATTTATTATTCCCTTTATATTTGACGAGAAGCCAGCCGGGACCTTGATACTGCTCAGGCATTCAAAAAATATTTCCTTCTCTGCTTTGGTAAGAGCGTATCTGCTTAAGTATTGACGCCCTTTATCCGTCTGCTTGTTGTATGGGTCTTTCATACGTTGCTGGTCTGCCCGTGCTTCCGGTGTATCTTTTGTCTTCCCATACACGCCCAGGAAGCCTAGCAGGTTCACGCAAAGATTCTTCGTCACGTGCATCACGTCGATTGAAGACCGGACCTCTAGGACTTTCCAATAGGGTAGCTCCCAGAATATAGAGCACTTCTTCCATATGGGTACGTGGTTGTCAGCGTCATTCGGAACAGATAGACTGCCAGGACCCTTTCCAAAGATTACTTCTAAATCCTTGACCATGTCATATATAACATCACCATCAGGGAGGTTAGGCTTCTTCCGGCGATCTGCCTCACCGTTGAAATGCTTGCCGGGCTTTCTTACGGCATGACCGTTCGGAAGAAATCGACGATGCCCCAGGTACACATTCTTGTTTCCCAAATGTATACTTTCAGTCTTATCTAAACAGTGCGTGCATGCATTGTATCCCTTGTTTGACTGTCCTGAAATGTTACTAAGAGCAGGCCAATCATTGATGGTTACGAACAGCAACGCTCGTAGGTCAAATTCCTGTTGTTTGTGCTCATCCCACACACGTACACCTGGTTCGGACCACAACTGCAAAAGTTCATCAACTAATGGCCGTAGGTACACATCAATGTCGTTGCCGGGTTGCTTCGGGCCTTGGATGAGCACTGGCATCATAATGAACTTCCGCTTCATGCACAACCAAGGAGGAAGGTTGTAGATACATAGAGTCACGGGCCAAGTGCTATGACTGGAGCTCTGCTCCCCAAAAGGATTAAAGCCATCTGTACTTAGACCAAATCTTAAGTTCCTTGCGTCATCTGAAAATGTCGGGAACTCTCTGTCGATTTTTCTCCACTGGGACCCATCGGCGGGGTGTCTCAACTTCCCGTCTTTCTTACGCTCTTCTTTGTGCCATCGCAACAACCTGGCATGCTCTTTGTTTCTGAACAGACGTTTCAACCGTGGTATTATAGGAGCATACCACATCACCTTAGCAGGAACCCTCTTCCGGGGGGGCTCGTCATCGCCCTCAACATCACCAGGGTCATCTTGTCTTATCTTGTACCGCAGTGCATTGCATACCGGGCATTTATCCATGTTCTCGTACTCACCGCGGTACAGGATGCAGTCATTAATGCATGCATGTATCTTCTGCACATCTAATCCTAGAGGGCAGATAGCCTTCTTTGCTTCGTATGTAGTCTCGGGCAATTCGTTATCCTTTGGAAGCTTCGGCTTCATTATTTTCAGTAACTTCTCAAATCCCTTGTCAGAACAACCAGTCTCTGCCTTCCATTTCAGCAGTTCCAGTGTGGTACCGAGCTTTGTGCTGCCATCTTCGCAGTTTGGGTACAGCAACTTTTTGTGATCCTCAAGCATGGCCTCCAACTTTAGCTTCTCCTTTTCTGTATCGCATTCTCGCTTTGCATCAGAAATGACCCCACCAAGACCATCAGCGGGCTCATCTGATGCCCGATGTTCACCTCTTTCTTCTTCAACGTCTTCCATAACAGTATCACCGCATTCCTCAGGGAACATAGGATAGTTGTCATCATCCTCCTCTTCTTCATTGTCTTCCATCGTAACCCCTCTTTCTCCGTGCTTGGTCCAACAATTATAGCTGGGCATGAAACCTTTCCGAATCACGTGGTCTTGAATGGTTCTCGGGTCAGAGTACTCCCTGACGTTCCGACACTTCTCACATGGACAAGGCATAAAATTATTCACTTTGTTTGCCTCAGCCACATCGAGAAATTTATGCAGGCCTGCAATAAACTCGGAACTGCGTCGTTCGCCGTACATCCATCGCATCCGTGCATCCATCTGCATCATATATATAATTAAGTTTATCAAATACCATTACAATAACATCTTGAATAGTGAAATGACCACCGTACATCGACACGTGCAATATTTCTGTATCAATTACAGACGAAAAGGATAAAGTTGCTAACCTCGGTGCGGGTCGGGCATTTCATCGAACACATCTTGTGCGTGGCAAAGAGAAAAAAAACTAGCACCCCCACTTCCCACCAATCCAGGAAAAAAAACAGAGGAGAGAGGGGGTGGGGGCAACAATATATAGGCAGGGGAGGGGTATTGGTCCCGGTTCTTGGCACGAACCGGGACCAAAGCTCCGCGGCATGCCACGTGGTCCGGCTCTGGAGCTTTGGTCCCGGTTCTTGGCATGAACCGGGACCAATGCCCCCAACCGAACCGGGACCATTGCCCCACGGGGCCCTGGCAGCTCGAACCGGGACCAGTGCCAGGCACTGGTCCCGGTTTTTGCCTGAACCGGGGCTAATGGCAAAACAGTACTCCGGACCAAAAGTCCTTTTTCTACTAGTGATGACAGCATTGGCAGTGATGTTCTTGAAGAGCTGATGGAAGAAGACCTAGTGGAGGCTCAACTTACTGCCCAGATTGAAGCTCAACTTGAGGCACGGTTAAATGGTGAACCTAATGGCCGAAGGAGCTACACACGGAGGTACCTTGACAGAGATCATGAAAGTGACCACAATCGATTGTTTGCTCTCTATTTTTCTGAAAATCCAATGTACACCGATTATCATTTTCGTAGAAGGTACCGCATGAGAAAGGGCCTCTTTTCACGCATTGTTCAAGCCCTTGGTCACTGGTCCCCATATTTTAGGCTAAAGAGAGATGCCTTCGGCAAGGTGGGTCTATCCCCCATAATGAAATGCACAGTTGCACTCAGAATGTTAGCCTATGGAACACCTGCTGACCTTATGGACGAATCCTTTGGTATTCCAGAGAGCACGGCTATAGATTGCATGCTCAACTTTGTTAGGGGAATTAGGCACATATTTGGTCAGCAGTATCTCAGAAGGCCTAATTGATGATATTCAACGGTTGCTTCAAGAACGGGAGGCACGTGGATTCCCAGGGATGCTAGGTAGTGTGGACTGCATGCACTGGAAATGGGAAATGTGTCCAATAGGATGGAGGGGACAATTTCAACGTGGTGATCAAAAAGGTCCAACTATCATGTTAGAAGCAGTAGCCTCGGCAGACCTTTGGATATGGCATGCCTTCTTTGGTGTAGCTGGTTCAAACAATGATATCAATGTGTTGAATCAGTCAACCTTGGTCACGCAATTGCTACAAGGGAGAGCTCTAGCTGTCCAATTTCATGCAAATGGGACAGAATACAATATGGGATACTACCTAGCGGATGGCATTTATCCGAGTGGGCAACATTTGTCAAGACAATTCCGCTGCCCCAAATTGACAAGGATAAGTTGTTCGCACAACGGCAAGAGGGCTGCAGGAAAGATGTAGAGCGCTCGTTTGGGGTTCTGCAAAAACGTTGGGCCATCGTACGTGCACCTGTGCGTATGTGGCATAGGTAAGATCTTGCTGATATTATGTATGGTTGTATTATCATGCATAACATGATAATTGAAGACGAGAGAGAAGCAAATGACATAAACCAAGATTACACATATGAGCAAGGGAATTCAGAACAAATTCAAGGCTATGCTCATGGCCCAATCCATGATTTTGTAACTGTTATGGAAATAAACACTCGTATTCATGATCAACCGATGCATCGACGACTCAAAAAAGATCTTGTAGAGCATATTTGGCAATTATTCAACAACGAACATCAAGATTAGTATTACCTAGTTTAAGAATTTCTTTTACAATTTCAGTTTCCAGTAGAGTTTAATCTAGTTGAACCAGTTTGTAATGTCTATGTACTGAATTGTGTGTAATGTAATTTCTATGAACCAGTTGTAATGCCTATGTACCCGAACACATTTGCAAGTATTGAGAAAACATTTCAGTGCATCAGTACTGAACAATGTTATCCATTTCATCTCTGTTTTGACGAAATAAATTACGAATTAGCAATTCTATAGGGCAGCTGACAGTACAGTTCAAAAAGAAAGAACATCAGGTCAAGACATCCATGGAAAAGAGATCCTTACCATGGGCGACGGCGAGCACCGCGACCCCCAGCGTGGAGGAGCTCCGCCATGAACAGCAGCCTGAGAGGTAGCGGCGATGAGCACCGCGACCCACAGCACAGCGCGGAGGAGCCCCGCCAGGACCAGCAGCATGCGCGGAACCGGCCGATGCCGACGGCCAGCGTCGAGGACACCAGCTAGCTTCGAGGTGAAGGAACTGGCGCTGCACCCACCGGCCAGCGTCGAGGGCCGCAACCCCCACCAGGAAGCATGGATGCGTCCGCGACCGACGACCGCGACGAGGGCCGCCACGTCCAGCGGCTACCGGGGCACGATTGCGACCGCATGCTGCGACCAGAGCCTCCATGCCCAGCGGCGAGGGCGGAGGATCCCGGTCCGAGCGTGGAGGTCGCCGCCGATTTGGTCGCCGACGGGAGTCTTCGATTGGGGATCCTGGATGGATAGGGTTCGCGGGAAGGAAAGCCACGTTCGGTGGGGAAAAAGAGAGAGAAAACTACCAAGCGGGCCCCAGCTTATAACCCCAACTCGCCCTTAAACATTGCTGGACTTTTAATCGGCCATAGCACAAGCGGTGGGGCCCAGCTTATGCCCTAGATTGGAAAATAAACAATCATGAACCCACCAGTGCAGAGCACGTGCGGATCCCGCGGCTGATGCGACGCCCGGCAAAATCGACACCGTTGAACCCTGTGCGAAAGTTTAACACAAAATGAACCTCGTGCGAAACTATTTCACGCTTCTGACCCTTTTGGTAGCGCCTCACGGTCGGGCGCTACACTACTACACTGTGTAGCGCCTAACGATCGGGCGCTACACTACTTTTCATGTATCCGGATGTGTAAAGCCTGATCGTAAGGCGCTACACAATGTAGTAGTGTAGCGCCCGATCGTAAGGCGCTACACAAAAGGATCAGAAGCGTGAATTAGTTTCGCCCGAGGTTCATTTTGTGTTATAGTTTCGTCCAGAGGTCAACCGTGTCCAAATTGCCGCGACGCCCACATGAACGCGTGCAGACGCAACCGCCGTGCCGACCTGCGGGACCAGAAGCAGGGCCTGAATGGATCTCCGCCTACGTGACACGTGTCCTGGGCCCATTCGCGGCTTCATTTATTACGGCGGCCGCGACGCGTTCGTGTCCGACTTCTCCGGAACTGAACTGACAGGAGGCTTCATTTACTCCCTCTGGCGCGAGTACGTTCTGGAACGCTGCAGGTCCAGGATGATGCCACGCAACTGGCGCCAAATCCAACCGCGCGCCGTACAACAGCGTAGTAGATGCAGCCGTCCTCTCGATGGAGGAAAACTATATATCGTATCCTGGTTTGTTGATTCGGCTAGGCCACTGGTGCACGTACTAACAGAGATCGGTTTTTCCTCCTACATGTACAGTACATATATACGGTGACCATGCTCCTTGTACAGGCTACGAGTACATGTCTAGTGTCTTATTTGTACTTAATTATCTACTCCTGGATGGTTTTTCGTTTTTTAAATGTACGTGCAACGCACGTCTTTACATGACAGTTTGCAAGTAGGAAAGACTGTACCATGGTATTACTACTTCTTCTTTTGCATCGGTTTATATTTTATATTGCAAAGAGAACGATGCTTATGTAACCATCATAGAGCACATAAACCACACAACGAAGCCAACTGAATTGGTGCCCCGCCATAAAGGCGTGCTCCTTGGGCGGGTTCTCGGCACAAATTACGCCACACCCGTTTTGTTCAGCACGACCTTCGGCGCGGCACGCCTCGGGCATCATCACCCGCATGTAGAGGGAAGAGAAAGAGCGCACGGAGCAGGCAGTGAACATGAAGGTTGTCGCCATCCTCATCGCTATCGCGGAATATGCCCTCAGCCTAGTGGTATTCACGTGGCGCTCGTCGAAGCTAAAAGCGCGGGTAAGGAAGGAGGAGTACTTGCGGTTAGCTGGAGCGACATCACGTCGTCACATGAGCGTCGGAGTGTAGGCTCGTGGACTACTCATCGCAAAATTTCCATGACTGCATACTACCTAAGCTTTGATCAGATCTTCATGACAGCGAGGGATGATGACGGTGGTAGATTTCGCACCAAGATCCCCTAAAAAAATCACCCAGATCCACATTGCGCGATGCCACCGTCGGTCTCATGCTCCACATCGCCCATCCGGCGTCGACTTCCCTACTCTCACCTCATGTGACGCCACCGGCTTCCCTGCTTTGCCTCGCACGCCGCTGCCGCATCCCTCGCTCCCTTTGTGTGTGGTCATCGCCTCTCCTACTCCACATCGGGCGCAGCTACCACCCTTCCTATGCTCCGCATCACGCACCGGTCACTGGAAAACCTAGGTCCTTCAAACTTTTGTAGTACATACCTTACATTTCAAAACAAATTTATTTCTCATCTTGGAGAACATTTAGCCTTTTTAATTACGTTCTAATTTAGAACCAACCGCTTTAGATATTTTAATTACCTCTAATCTTAGATCTTTGAGAAGGAACCGACCGGTCCAAAAGAAAATGAATTAACCATATACGGAAAGTATTTTAGATAGCAACCAAATCCAATCTTGAAAGTATCAAATAAAAGCAAATCACATCCATGAAAAACATGAACAAATCACCGGGGCCCTTGGAATTTTGTGTACTCTATACACTTATTTAATTTAATTTCTTCATAAGTACTACGGATCATGAAACAATGTAAAACAAAATTTCAAATATTTTTCTAGGATTATCAACCAAAAATCCAAAATACTAATCCACGGTACCTATCCTCTTTGTTTTGTTCACAAGTCATACGAATCTAGAAGGAAAAAAAAGAGGAGAAACGGAACTGAGAAACGCATCCAACCAAAACGAAATTAGCTGAAGCTAGATCCGCCCTTCTCGTCCTGCTCGTGGTGTTCCTGTCACCGCTGCTGCTAGAGCAAGACAATCAGGAGTGGGGAGTCGATTTCTCATGAAGCAGCAGCCAGCAGCCGCCTCGCTACGGACGCCACAGCTGCTGCCCGTCTCGGATCCGGCGCAAGAAAGGAGCGGCGCTGCGAGCGGGTGCGTCGGCTGCTCCTGCATGCGCTTCAGCCCCGACCACTCGCGTGTCGACCCGCCGCCCGCCGGGCGCCCTGGTCGGCGCCATGGCCGTCGTACGTCGGAGGGTCTCCCGCGTCCCGCTCGAGCAGAGAGAACGATGCGGCCGCCGTCACCGCATCTCGTCCCCGCGTCGACCGCACGGCCAATGGTGGCATAGAAAGTAACATTTTGTTTTATAGCGGTGGTAATTCCCATAATTATCACGAAACGAAAAGATGTGTTGAGTTGTCAAACATTGGAACAATCGGGACCGTTGGCTAAATATTGAAGGGCTCAGATTTAATGTATCAACACAAGTTTGCTCTTTTAATAGTAGTATAGATTATTGAACAGATGCACTAGCCAATTATCCCAAAAGTCCGAACTAATGGAAAAGGCTAGGATTTATATTTAACATTCCCCCTCACATCTAGGCTGTGACGTACAGGAAGACCCTCAGACGTGGGATCGATGACAGATGTGATGTCTACGCACGATTCTATTCTTGTAGACAGTGTTGGGCCTCCAAGAGCAGAGGTTTGTAGGACAGCAGCAAGTTTCCCTTAAGTGAATCACCCAAGGTTTATCGAACTCAGGGAGGTAGAGGTCAAAGATATTCCTCTCAAGCAACCCTGCAATTAAGATACAAGAAGTCTCTTGTGTCCCCAACACACCCAATACACTTGTCAGATGTATAGGTGCACTAGTTCGGCGAAGAGATAGTGAAATACAAGTGATAGGGATGATTATAAGTAGTAACTGCAATCTGAAATAAAGATGGCAGCAAGCAAACATGTAGCAGAACTTGTTGTAAACGGTGTTTCAATGCTTAGAAACAAGGCCTAGGGATCATACTTTCACTAGTGGACACTCTCAACAATGATCTCATAACTGAATAAATAAAAGCTACTCTTAAACACTCTCTTGTTGGATAACAAACACCATTCATTGTGTAGGGCTACAAAAGCACACCTCAAGCCGGAGTAAACAAGCTCCACAACGTCATAAAGGAATCACACACGGTGCACACACTGTCACCTTTACACCGTGGAGAGTACCGGAGTTCATATTAAAGTAACCTATAGAGTGCATAATAGATAAAGAGTAACATCTACATATTCAACTAGATTAGCACAACTGAACACAAGTAAATACTACTCGGGATTATTCTCCTTCTTGATAACACAAGAGTACTACGTGTAGGGCTGCAAAAGCACTCCTCAAAGTCTGAGTAAACAAACACCACAGTTCCCAAGAACAAGCCATGATAATATCTAAATTATTCATAGAGTCACACAAGTACCCACACTGTCACCTTGATACCGTGTTGTCACAATGACTCCAGAAACTAGACAAAATCACTTGAGTAGCATAAACATTATTAATGTATTCAGCGATACTAGCAATACACACGATCACATAAAGATCACACCATGGAGAGAGAGATGAACCACATAGCTACCGGTAGAGCCCTCAGCCTCGGGGGAGAACTACTCCCTCCTCATCATGGGAGTCAGCAGCGGCGATGAAGATGGCGGTGGAGTCGATGGAGATGACTCCGGGGGCAATTCCCCGTCCCGGCAGCGTGCCGGAACAGAGACTTCTGTCCCCCGAAACTTGTCGTCGATGGCGGCGGCGCTGCGGAACTCTTCGTGGAAATTGGCTTGGTATTTAGGGTTTTCGCGTCTGAGGCAATATATAGGCGAAGGGGCGATGTCGGCGGACCCGAGGGGCCCAAACCACACCCAGGCGCGGGGGGCCCACTGCCGCGCCGCTGGTGGTTTGGCCACCTCGTGGCTCATCTTCGTCTCTCCTTCGGACTCCGTGACGGTGCTGGAAAAATAGGGACTGGCCTTTTGTTTCGTGCAATTCCGAGAATATTTCCAGAAGTACTTTCTGAAACCAAAAACAGCAGAAAACAGGGAACTGGCACTGTGGCATCTTGTTAATAGGTTAGTCCCAGAAAATGCATAAAAGTGATATGAAGTGTATATAAAACATGTAGCAAATGGTATAATATAAGCATGGAACAGCAGAAATTATGGATACGTTGGAGACGTATCAAGCATCCCCAAGCTTAGTTCTACTCGTCCTCGAGTAGGTAAAACGATAACAACAAATAATTTCTGAGGAGACATGCTTTCACACAATCTTGATCAATATATTGCAAGGCTCATGTCATGAATGAAGTGACTCAAAGCAATGATCTATAGTTTGCTAACAAATAGATAAAGAGTAAACAATGAATCATATAAGCAAAAACTTTTCATGAATAGTACTTTCAAGACAAGCATCAAAAAGTTTTGCATAAGAGGTAACTCATAAAGCAATAGATTCAAAGTAAAAGGCATTGAAGCAACACAAAGGATGATTAAGTTTCAGCAATTGCTTTCAACTTGTAACATGTATATCTCATGGATAGTTGTCAACATAAAGCAATATAACAAGTGCAATAAGTAAATATGTAAGAATCAATGCACACAAAGTTGACACAAGTGTTTGCTTCTAAGATAGAAAGGAGTAGGTAAACTGACTCAACATAAAGTAAAAGATAGGCCCTTCGCAGAGGGAAGCAGGGATTAAATCATGTGCTAGAGCTTTTTAAGTTTTCGAAAGCATATAGAGAGCACAAAATAAGTATTTGAGAGGTGTTTGTTGTTGTCAACGAATGGTAGTGGGCACTCTAACCCCCTTGTCAACCAGACTTTCAAGAGCGGCTCCCATGAAGGACGTTATCTCTACCAGCAAGGTAGATCATCCCTCTTCTCTTTTGTTTACACATGTATTTTAGTTTCTTTATAGATGACACTCCTCCCAACCTTTTGCTTACACAAGCCATGGCTAACCGAATCCTCGGGTGCCTTCCAACATTCACATACCATGGAGGAGTGTCTATTTGCAAATTAAGTTGCTTACTGATAAATCAGGGCAAAACATGTGAAGAGAATTATTAATGAAAGTTGTAATTAATTGGGGCTGGGCACCCCGTTGCCAGCTCTTTTTGCAAATTATTGGATAAGCGGATGTATATGCCACTAGTCCATTGGTGAAAGTCTGTCAGAAGTAAATGACAAGATTGAAAGATAAAACACCACATACTTCCTCATGAGCTATAAAACATTGACACAAATAAGGAGTAATAAAGTTTTGAATAGTTTAAAGGTAGCACATGAAATATTTACTTGGAATGGCAGGAAATACCACATAGTAGGTAGGTATGGTGGACACAAATGGCATGGGTTTTGGCTCAAGTTTTGGATGCACGAGAAGCATTCCCTCTCAGTACAGAGTTTAGGCTAGCAAGGTTGTTTGAAGCAAACACAAGTATAAACCGGTACAGCAAGAATCACATAAAAACATATTGCAAGTATTATAAGACTCTACACTGTCTTCCTTGTTGCTCAAACATTTTACCAGAAAATATCTAGACCTTAGAGAGAACAAATATGCATCCCAAGTCTCAACAAGCTCTACGGTAGTTCTCCACTACTAGGCTTTAACTACATGATGCAAGAGCTTAAACATGATCTACTTGAGAGCTCAAAACAATTGCAAAGCATCAAATCGAAACAAGACAATGATCTACAAGAATGCATATGTCTTTTCCAATACCAACTACTACATGTAGCATTTTCTTTCTTCCAAACAAACACCAATCAATTTATTTAAACATAAACTCTCCAAATGATAATATAATGCAGCAAGAGAGTATTTATAAACAAGTGCTAACAGCTCGAAGAGATGCATGAAAAACAGGAGCTAAAAGCACTGCAGTAGCTAGTTAAGAATACTCAACAAATATAAGTGAAGAACATGAGTATTCACATGAAAAAGCGGAGCGTGTCTCTCTCCCACACAAGGATTGCTAGGATCCGAATTTATTCAAACAAAAACAAAAATAAAAACACACAGACGCTCCAAGTAAAGCGCATAAGATGTGAAAGAATTAAAATATAGTTTCACTAGAGATGACCTGATAAGTTGTTGATGAAGAAGGGGATGCCTTGGGCATCCCCAAGCTTAGACGCTTGAGTCTTCTGAATATGGGGGATGAACCACGGGGGCATCCCCAAGCTTAGGCTTTTCACTCTTCTTGATCACATAATATCACCCTTCTCGCTTGATCCTTGAAAACTTCCTTCACACCAAACTCAAGACAGTTCTCATTAGAGGGTTAGTGCATAATCAAAAATTCTCATATTCTGTAATGATACAATCAATCCCAAAGCTTCTGGACATTAGCTACAGCCACCAATGCTTTGTGGAGCAAAGAAATCCACACAAACACAGTAAAAGAGCGAATGCAAAACAAAAGGCAGAATCTGTCAAAAACAGAACAGTCTGGAAGACGAATTTTTTCGAGGCACTTAAGTTGCTCAGATGGATCTGGCCATAATGAAAGTTGCGTACATATCTGGAAGATGCGTGATTTTTCAGAATTTTTGAATTTTTACAGGGAGAAAAGCTCAAATTCGTGACAGCTAAAAATCTGTCTGCGCAGAAATCCAAATCTTGCATCAACTTTCAATATAGAACTTTACTTGGCACAACAATGCAATAAAATAAAGATACAAAGGAGTTGCTACAGAAGTACAAAACTCCTTGACTCAAAGAAAAAAAAATAACAGAAAATAAAAACATGGGTTGTCTCCCATAAGCGCTTTTCTTTAAAGCCTTTTAGCTAGGCATAGTGATTTTGATAATGCTCCATATGTATAAGAGTTGAATATAAGAGAGCATCAAAAGCAAATACCAAACACATTTAAGTCTAACCCACTTCCTATGCAAAGGAGTCTTGTAAGAAAATAAATCAATAAAGCATAAAGTGACTAGCATAGGAAGGCAAAACAAGTGCAACTTCAAAAATTTCAACATAAAGAGAGAAGACTTAATATTATTGAGATATATGAAACATGTCTCCCTCTCTCATAAGACCAGTAGGTCTTAAAGTACCCAGCAAATAAAAGCAAATCAAGAGAAAGCTCAAAACTTCATCATAAAGAGAGGTGTTTAGTAACATGAAGATTTCTATAACCATACTTTCCTCTCTCAAAATAATTTTCAGCGGCATCATGAATAAACTCAACAATATAGCTATCACATAAAGCATTCTTATCATGATCCACATGCATAAAGTATCATTACTCTCCACATAAGCATAACATTATCATTAGTAATAGTGAGAGTAAAACTATCACATCCATCATTGTATTCATCATAAATTGCAGGCATAGTATAATCATAATAAACTTTATCCTCCATAGTAGGTGGCACCAAAATACCACTATCATTATAATCATCATAAATTGGAGGCAAAGTATCATCAAAGAAAATTTTCTCCTCAAAACTTGGGGGACTAAAATATCATATTCATCAAAACCAGCTTCCCCAAGCTTAGACTTTCATAGCATTAGCAATAATGGTGTTCAAAGAATTTATAGTAATACATTGCTACCATCATGCAAACAATCCATAGGTTTTTTAATTTTCTCTTCAAAAGCATCATGTCCTAATTCAATATAAAGTTCATAAGATCTCTAATTTTTTTGTTGTTTTCCATTAAGCCTAACTAGTGAAAATAAAAACAAGAAACAAAAAGAAATAATTGCAGAATCTAAAGGAAATAACTTCGAGCACTCACACACTAGCAACAATACTAGAAAATAGCTTTGTAGCCAGAGGATGTGAATACCTTTTACCTTACCTCCCCGGCAACGGCGCCAGAAAATAGCTTGATGTCTACACGTTCTATTCTTGTAGACAGTGTTGGGCCTCCAAGAGCAGAGGTTTGTAGAACAGCAGCAAGTTTCCCTTAAGTGAATCACCCAAGGTTTATCGAACTCAGGGAGGTAGAGGTCAAAGATATCCTCTCAAGCAACCCTGCAATTAAGATACAAGAAGTCTCTTGTGTCCCCAACACACCCAATACACTTGTCAGATGTATAGGTGCACTAGTTCGGCGAAGAGATAGTGAAATACAAGTGATAGGATGATTATAAGTAGTAACTGCAATCTGAAATAAAGATGGCAGCAAGCAAACATGTAGCAGAACTTGTTGTAAACGGTGTTTCAATGCTTAGAAACAAGGCCTAGGGATCATACTTTCACTAGTGGACACTCTCAACAATGATCTCATAACTGAATAAGTAAAAGCTACTCTTAAACACTCTCTTGTTGGATAACAAACACCATTCATTGTGTAGGGCTACAAAAGCACACCTCAAGCCGGAGTAAACAAGCTCCACAACGTCATAAAGGAATCACACACGGTGCACACACTGTCACCTTTACACCGTGGAGAGTACCGGAGTTCATATTAAAGTAACCTATAGAGTGCATAATAGATAAAGAGTAACATCTACATATTCAACTAGATTAGCACAACTGAACACAAGTAAATACTACTCGGGATTATTCTCCTTCTTGATAACACAAGAGTACTACGTGTAGGGCTGCAAAAGCACTCCTCAAAGTCTGAGTAAACAAACACCACAGTTCCCAAGAACAAGCCATGATAATATCTAAATTATTCATAGAGTCACACAAGTACCCACACTGTCACCTTGATACCGTGTTGTCACAATGACTCCAGAAACTAGACAAAATCACTTGAGTAGCATAAACATTATTAATGTATTCAGCGATACTAGCAATACACACGATCACATAAAGATCACACCATGGAGAGAGAGATGAACCACATAGCTACCGGTAGAGCCCTCAGCCTCGGGGGAGAACTACTCCCTCCTCATCATGGGAATCAGCAGCGGTGATGAAGATGGCGGTGGAGTCGATGGAGATGACTCCGGGGGCAATTCCCCGTCCCGGCAGCGTGCCGGAACAGAGACTTCTGTCCCCCGAAACTTGTCGTCGATGGCGGCGGCGCTGCAGAACTCTTCGTGGAAATTGGCTTGGTATTTTAGGGTTTTCGCGTCTGAGGCAATATATAGGCGAAGGGGTGATGTCGGCGGACCCCGAGGGGCCCAAACCACACCCAGGCGCGGGTGGGCCCACTGCCGCGCCTGCTGGTGGTTTGGCCACCTCGTGGCTCATCTTCGTCTCTCCTTCGGACTCCGTGATGGTGCTGGAAAAATAGGGACCTGGCCTTTTGTTTCGTGCAATTCCGAGAATATTTCCAGAAGTAAATTTGTGAAACCAAAAACAGCAGAAAACAGGGAACTGGCACTGTGGCATCTTGTTAATAGGTTAGTCCCAGAAAATGCATAAAAGTGATACGAAGTGTATATAAAACATGTAGCAAATGGTATAATATAAGCATGGAACAGCAGAAATTATGGATACGTTGGAGACGTATCAAGATGCAACTATTTTTAGATAAATAGTGCGTTGGCCGGGTCTTGAACTTGAGACATCTTGGCTCTGATACCATATTGAACAGATGCACTAGCCAATTATCCCAAAAGTCCGAACTGATGGGAAAGGCTAGGATTTATATTTAACAGTAATCTGCCCCAAGTAAAAAAAGTAATCTGCCCGATCGTTTATATTACCGTGCAAAAGGCACTCTGCTCAGCAGCTGAAATCCCCACGCGGGTCGTGAGAGCATCTCCAACCAGAGTTGCCAAATTTGGCCGCCAAACTGTCCGCGGACACACAGTGACCGGACAGCCCCCAAATGTGGTGCTCTACAACCACAATGTTCAAATCTTCACACCTAAAAACATGCAAGACATGCAACGTAGATCATAGTGATAGATAGTTCAAAGATTATATGAATGAAACATAGTTCGGACATCGACGGACATATTTCAACACATAACTGAAATGGACAGACTTCAGGGCATCATCACACACGGATGCACATTCGTCAGAGAGACCGGAGATTATCAGAAATTGGATTTGGGCCCTGGTTCGCCGCTTCCCCCGCTGCATGTTCCTCCAACGCACGGGCCCTTGCTCGAGCTCGCCGTGCCTTGCGAGCACCAGCTTCGCGCTCCTTTTGTTGTCGTCTCTCTGTTGCCTCTCGTTCCCTTTGGCGAGACCGGCGTTCCATCCGAGCCTGGCTCTCCACTTGGCGCATAATGTTCCTCTTCGCGGCGTCCGGCGTGTAGTCCACGAACGGACTATCCTTCAGTATGTCCCAACAATGGCCGATCTTCCACTCCCTCATCGCCGGCCTCCCCCAAGTGCATTGTACAGTGGGATGACATCCTCCATCTACGAAAAGGAATAGCTAATCATGAAATTGAAGCTACCGGATCCGGCGGTTCATCAAATTGTAGCTAGTTCATCCGGCATTGTACAAATGGAACATTAAATACTTACACAGCCACTTGTGCATAGCATCCGGCGAACTTGTTAATCTCGGCGACGATGCATTGCCATATATGGCGGAGAGAGGCCTCATTGCGGAGTACTTCCGAGTTTGCATTGAACACCTGACAGATCCGGCCCCAAAATGAAACATTGAGGCAACGTCCGTCTTGACCATCCTCCGGGGTGGACAACCACGCATTGCACAACACCTTATCATCGCTGACCGAGTAGACATTTCCTCTATGAACGACCTACGGGTTCAACAATTTCCTACATTATGCATCCGACTAGTTCGTAAATCCTACAATGGTGGAAGTGAGGAACATACCGGTCGAGGACCCACCACATTTCCGTTGGAGGCGGATGCGGAACTGCCCGCCACCGAGTTCGGGGACGGCGGCGCGGCTTCCATCTCCGCCGCGGGGCAGCTAGCCACTGATACGTCCATTTTGCATCACTATTTTATATCATAATTTACTGCTATTCATCGATATATTTCATATTTAGAAATGTTACTTATGTTATTTTACCTATTTTGCATGTTTGATGAATAATGGAGAATTGGACACCGGAGTCAGGATTCTGCTGGAAAAAGCACCGTCGAGATGCACTATTTCTGAAGATCAATAAATCGAAGGAGACATATGGAAGTTCCTATTTTACCAGAAGATGGAGGAGGCCAAAAGGGGGAGCTGAGATGGGCCATGGTGGGCCCTCCTCACCCCTTGGCACGGTGGGGCCCCCTACCGCGCCGAGAGGTGGTTTGGGGGCCCTGGCCCACCTCAGCCGTTCCCCCTTCGCGTACTTGACCCCCTCGAAACCCTAACACACGGAGGAGGGCCATCGAAATATTCCGCCGCCTCCACGAGGCGGAAAACACCAGAGAGCGAAAAGCTCCCTGCAGGAAGAAATCTGCTGGGGGAAATTCCCTCCCGGAGGGGGAAATCATCGCCATCATCACCGTCATCGAGCTGGACTTCATCGGGATCATCATCATCATCATCATCTCCACCGCCAACACCATCATCACCTCCGCTGCACTCCGTCTCCGCTATAACATCTAGGGCTGAATCTTGTCTATTTCATAGGGGAAACTCTCCCGGTGTTGATTACTCTTGTTATTGATGCTATTGGGTGAAACCATTGGACTAAGGTTTATGTTCAGATTGTCATTCATCATCATATCACCTCTGATCATGTTCCGTATGATGTCTTGTGAGTAGTTCGTTTAGTTCTTGAGGACATGGGAGAAGTCTTGATGTTAGTAGTGAACTATGTTGAGTAATATTTAATGGTTTGATGCTTAAGTTGTGGTGTTATTCTTCTAGTGGTGTCATGTGAACGTCGACTACATGATACTTCACCTTTATGGGCCTAGGGAATGCATTGTGTATTCGTTTGCCAATTGTGGGGTTGCCGGAGTGACAGAAACCTGAACACCCGTTGGTATATCGATGCATGAGGGATAGCAGGATCTCAAAGTTTAAGGTTGTGGTTAGTTTAACTTAATTACTTTCTTGTATTTGCGGATGCTTGCAAGGGGTATAATCACAAGTATGTATTAGTCCTAGAAAGGGCGGTGCATTAGCATAGGTTCACCCACACAACACTTATCAAAACAATGAAGATTAATCAACTATATGAAGCGAAAGCACTTGACAATACTCCCGTGTGTCCTCAAGAACGTTTGATCATTATAAGTATAACAACCGGCTTGTCCTTTGATGTAGAAAGGATTGGGCCACTCGCTGCAACTATTACTACTGCATTTTATTTACTTGTACTTTATTTATCTGTCATATCAAAAACTCCTAAAAACTTGTCTGTGAGCATTTACAGTGAATCCTTCATCAAAACCGCTTGTCAACACCTTCTGCTCCTCGTTGGGTTCGACACTCTTATTTATCGAAAGTACTACGATACACCCCCTATACTTGTGAGTTATCAGCCACCTCCTCCCCCTCCTCCACGAACGCATCCTAGTGCAGCTCAGCCCCGGAGAACGCAGATCCGCTGCCGGAGCCGGCCATTGGTGATTCAGCGGACGGAGTAGAGTGAGATTGGAGTGTAGTGGAAAGGGGATCGGACGAGAGTGAGAGCTAGGGTTTCTTCCGGGGTGGGGATTGAGTGAATATAGGTGGGGTCGCAGCGGGCCGTCTCCGACGTGGCGGCCTGTCCGGGCGCGTCCGGACCGCCCCAAACCCTTCCCATATATGGGCTGGGTTTGGTATTTGCCGGACAGCCCGAGCGTTTGGGCTGCGTTTGGGGGAGGCGGTTGGGTGCTGGTTTTCAGCCCAAACCCTGTCCGGGCTGTCCGCTGGACGTTTGGGAGGGTACGAGGGTCTCGGTTGAAAATGCTCTGATGCACGCATGTATGAGGGAGCTGCGGATCGACAGAAAAAAAAAGTGGAATCAGACGAATCACCAAACCAAGGACGATAGAGATCCATCCGCAGGCATGCGATCCGCACCGTAGTGCGTGCAGTGTCGTCGTCACGGGGCTGCTCTGGGACAGGGAAGCAGCGACGGTGACAATGCAGATGGGCCATAATACTGTGATGAATATGCTATGTGTACATCCTCTTAGATTCTTCTCAACACACAACCAAACTCTAGCTATTCGGATATCACGGGACACTAGTAGAGTACTACTACTTCGCAAGACTACTTCCAAGATTGTAAATGTACAGACTCCCTCCGTTATACAATATAAAATGTTTTAGGTGTTATTAGACATGTTGTCTACATTCGGGCTAAAAACTGTGGGCATTCAGTAAACCGTATCTAGATACACATGTTCACATGTGAATGTGAAAAAATGGTAAAACATCTTATATTATGGAACAGAGTGAATATCAATGCTTTACTCGAATGATTTTTTTCGTAATTTTCAAATATACAATACAATTTTTTTCATAAGTTTTCTGTATAAATTCAGCTCATATGTGCTAAGAAACAACGCGGGACCTCTGAGTCGATTCGAGAGGGTGACCCAAGGGATGTTTCTTGTGCCGAGGCAGGCTCTGTTATGGTGGTTACGTGTGTCACGGGAGGGGTTGCATTTGCTCCACTGTGTGACTTCCTCCTCGCAACGCTACTGATACAAATGTTCTAATGCGATACAAGGTCGATCTCCGGGCAAGAGGCGGTGACGACTGTCCTTGTGTCTTGGTGAAGCCTCAAGCTCTAGCAAGGCCTTGGTTATGGAGATGCACCTACGTGACCGTGGTTATGTTACAAATAGCCGGCGGGAGAAATCCCGCTGGCGTTTGTCCATATCTCTCGGGGCGGTGACTGATAGTTTGAGGTACCTCCAGCGCTTTATGTCGATGTCCACTATGTCGCCCGAGTTCCTACTTTTTAGGTGTCAGTGGTTCGTGTGATTTTGTGGATGTGGCCTCTGGATCTTAGTGGGTTAAAGTTTGGAATGAAACAACAAGAATGTTCGTCCTAACGGTGGTGTGACAGGTGGCCACAAGATGTAGTGCAGTTATGAACTCATGCTGCTTCTTGATTTCACCTTCGTCGTGACCGCAGGGGTCTCCTTCCTTGTTCCTAGCCACGCGCAACACCACCCACCCTCGGCTGGTCACAGTCTTCCCTGACACCCTCGTGGCGGGCCCCAAGGCCCGCGCTCCTCGCCGATCTTGATCTCCTCCCCCATGGCTCTCGCCATAATGCTCGGCTCGCCTCGCGCTAGGGCCGGAGACGAGACGATGGAGCCGACCGTCGCAACACGTGCTGCACGTCGGACCACGACACGCACCCTCGACCCAACAGTGACATCCGCTATGTACACATCGGGATGGGAACAGGCTAGAAGACATGCTTTTGATACTTTTTTCTAGAGGAAGCACCTCCCCGTTCCTCGCAGTCTAGCCGTTGAGCTCCTTTCGCCTTTTGGTTTTGTATCTTTATTTCTGGTTGGGTTTCTTTGTGATGTTGTTCCAATAGACCCTCTCTATTTTCTCTCGCACTAAGGGGTCTTTCCCTACCATCCTCATTGTTATGTGTGCGATTATCTTTTGTCAAAGACATATATGGGATAGATTCTACATATTTTGTATGTCGGGAGACCACGTGCCTGTCTTCGGAAATGAATTTTTGGCTAGGTGTATCCGCGAATATAGCCCGAGAGATTTATTTTTCTTTTCATAAAAAAGAAATGTGCCAAGATTGTAAACTACCATTCATCCCCTAACGAAAACTTTGCAAGGAAGTGCGTAGATAAACATGGGGTCCCATGTGTCTTTTGAATTATGACATAGACAACGGCCCCGACGCATGTGGTTGCTCTGCGCAAGCAAGATGGCCTAATTAGTCTGATCCGTAATCATATACTAGTATGACTAGCAAACTGCCCGTGCGTTGCTACGGATTATCACAAATATACTTTACGAAATATCGATTTAGAGATATTTTATCTTGTGAAGATACACTCCTAGCATGATAGATGCCCCTTCGGAAAATCTATGTTATTTGTGGACAAATTTTAATTTAGTACTCCTCCGTTCGGATTTAATTGACACACATTTTGTTACACATGGATGTATCTAGACATCCAACAAGTATAGATACATCCATTTTGGACAAAATCAAGTCAATTAATTTGGAATGGAGGGAGTAGTAAAAACACATTGAGCCAATGACGCTCGATCCAACTTCCCCCTAAGGACAGTAGCATGAAAATGGATGCTCATGTTCTCTTTTTTAAGCAACATTATTTTGGATATGGACAACTTGACGCCACTGGAAACATATTATCCATTTAAAGCTATGTGCATACACAGTTTTATCACCGCACGTGATCAGCTCATAAATTAGACAAACACAGTAGCTTTCAGAAAAGTTCTTAGATAACTGTGTAGGGATGTTGCTACCGGACCACTTCCTCCGCTCAGTTCAACACCCTCTTCCCTCTTCCCCATCTTCTTGATAACGATGTTGCAGCGATACCATGAAAACGATGCCGCTGCTTTCCAGTTTCTGACACTTCAAACTCTTCTTACATCGCTTGCACCTAATCACAAGAGGTAGCGGAGCAAGGTTTTTTGGTCCAAGGATCCTCTGCTCTACCAGGAAGAACACACCGGGAGAGAACAATGCTTCATACATTGATCTTTCAGTCACCAACTCACCATGAGAAAGTTGTTCTTTCAGGCAATGGAAGTGGTTCTGGATCAAATAAAAAAGATGTAATCACCACTTAATTTATGTAAGAGGTTTCAGCTGATCACTCGCTCGGGGCCCAGTGACGTGTGTAATCTCCACTTGGTTTATAAGAAGTTTCGGCTAATTCAGTAGGGTGGGACTAAAAGACAATCACCAGATCTTGATCGCAAAGCGAAATGAACTGGACACCATTAGGCTTGCACTATTATTTGAAAAGAGACATCGGACTTTGAACTTTTTGCGTTTCTACTGCGATGAGAAAATCATCACTCAGCGTCACTGTTAAACAGCCAATTTGCTTAAAGAAGTTAAGTACTCCACTATTTTTCATATAAATTTTAGACTTTGTATGTGATAGTTGTAGTGTGTGTATATGGAGCAGAGAAATTAATCCATATAAACATCAACGTTTGCCCCATACATAATTTAACTTATCACTACTGGTATTGATTTGTCCACGCTCGATCGACTACAACCACCAGAAGCTAGCTTTGTTGTTCGAAGCACCGTAAAATTTGCATAGGAATAAGTTGGTAAAATTCATGATAATTAACGCAAGATGGATAGATGGATGCAGGTGCTCACGTACCTGATCCTGGCGGCCGGCGAGGCTACCGCGGTGCTGCACTACCAGGTGTACAACGGCGATCAGGAGGTGAGATGCAGCGAGCTGGACGGCATATTCGGAGGCATCTGCAGGCAGGCCGGGCCGTCGTTGTTGGCCATCACCTTAAGCTCTGTACTCTGCTACATCCCCCTCTCCCTCATCTCCTCCCACGATCGCGCGTGTCGGCGATGTGCACGAGCACTGTGTTTCGGATCCCAACGATCCGGCCGGGATGACAGAGGATGAGGATGAGTAAACAGGACGGAGGACGTCTATTCGGCGGTGGACATAGAAAATTCCTTTAAATTGGGAACGGGAGATTTGAAGACAGCACAGAGCGGCCGCGCGGGCGACATTGACAAGATGCCCGAAGCGGCACTTGACGAACTGATGGATACTCATGCAAATCGACCGGCCGGATGTGCGGACGCCACAGGCGTCGCCGAGCCGTTCAGGTACGCAGGGCGGCGGAGGTTGAGGACGGAGGCGATGCCGAACTTGATTACTTGACCATAGCCTCCGCTATATCTTCCGACGACAGCGCGGGCCCGAGCCTAGCCCAGCGTCGCCTCCTCTGCGTGCAGACACGCTGCAGAAGCCGCGCGGCCGCCTCGCGAAAATACGGCGCCGGGGACTCGGGAGGGTGCGTCAGAGGGTCGCCGTGGGGCTGGACGCCTGCACCGGTGAGCGCGGAGGCTGGGTTGAGCCTGCGGAGACCTCTCTTCGACGGCGGCGCGAAGGTCGGGGACCGGACCACCGCGAGCAGCAGGAGACAGGCGGCCGAGCTTGCCTCGCCGGCGACCGCGAGCAGCAGGAGACGAATAGCGAAGCGATAATATGACTTGGCGGTGGCATACTGCGTAATTATGCTATCAATGCAAGGGTATAACTGGAAAGTGAAAAACGGACCATCACCTGAAGCCATATTATATAGTAGAGATAATAATTCGGTTAGGCATGGTAATGTGATTGGGTAGAGTGTAGACACGTCTCATAATTCTTCCCCATGGTCTTGCGTTTTTTTTTTTCAAACGCACATGGTCTTGCGTCCATGACTGCGTGCCGTGGAAAATCCGGTAAAAGATATTGTGTTGATCTTTATGTTAAGAGTATATGTTTAGCTGTTAGGTCCTTTTAGTCTTTAGGCCCTTGCCTCTATCTGTAAATGGACTGGTCCTGCTATGTTGTGCGGTGTATTCGACAAGTTATGTTTTATTGACATGGTATCAGAGCTGGGCGCCGGCGTCCCGTCTCCGTCGCCGTCTCCGCCGGCGAGCTGACTCCGGCGAGCTCCCCGGCCGTCTCCATCTCCGCATCATCTCCGTCGTCGTCTCCGCCGGTCTTCGTCGCCGTCCCGTCGCCGCACTGTCCTCGTCGCCGCTCTGTGCTCCGTCGCAGCTCCCTCCGGTCTGCTCTCCAGCAGCCGCACGGCCTTCGTCGCCTCTGGTCTGCTCTCCAGCAGCCAGCCGCACGGTCTTCGTCGCCGTCGCTCGGCCTTCTCGCCACGGTCTTCGTCGCCGCTTCATCGCCGCTTCTCTGCTCGCGATCCAGATCGAGGCGAGGCTGGTGAGTGTTGACTTATCCGGAATTTGTCCCGAAATTTTCCGGATTTCTTTCCGGACCAAGAAATCAGCTACTGCACTTACCCAGTTTCGCCCGGATTTCACCCGGTTTTGACCCGGAAATCATTCCGGATTTTTTCTGGTACCAGTCCCGGAATTTTCCGGACCTGAATCCGGATTGTTCCATAGCTGCAACTTGAAGGCTGTTCTGTGTGCTATTCTTTGCTGAACGGATATACATTATGAGTTCCGATGGTCTGCTTGATCCTAGACATGCCTTGTGTCATGCTCTTTCACCTCCCTCTGGTGTTTTGGAATCTTTTGCAACTCAGCTAAGTGAAATTCAGAATCAGTTAGGAAATCTTCAGTCCAAGCTGCAACAACTACAAGCCTCAGCTGATGGATCCGTTGGATGTCCTGTTCCATCGTGCTCAGTTTCAGGTGCTGTCATTCCTTGGGTGCTAGACTCTGGTGCTTCTTTCCATGTGACATCCGACAGCTCATGCCTTACATCATGCCGACCTGTAGCAGACAATACTTGTGTTCATACAGCCGATGGTACTCCATGCAAGGTCACTCATAAAGGGCACTTTCTACCTCTCAGTTTGCAGTTTCAGATGTATCCTTGGCCCCTAAGCTCTCAATGAACCTTATGTCCGTTGGTCAGTTGACTGATAGAAATTATTTTGTTGGATTTGATGACATCTCTTGTTATGTACAAGATCGTCGCAACGGGAAGATCATTGGTACTGGTCGTCGTCATAGAGGATCCACATCTCTCTACGAGCTTGACGCATTGCATCTCCCCTCAGCTTCCACATCGTGTGTTTTACCCTCTAGTGCATCAATATCGAGATCCACTTCTTTGTTGTCTTTTGCCCAATGACATCATCGGTTAGGTCATCTATGTGGTTCTCGTCTATCTGGTCTTGTTCGGCAGGGTGTTTTGGGTCGTGTTCGTGTGGATGTGGATTTCCATTGCAAGGGTTGTAAATTAGGGAAACAAATACAACTTCCATATCCTTCTAGCACTACTTTTTCTAGTCGTCCTTTCGATTTGGTGCACTCTGATGTATGGGGCCCTTCTCCCTTTGTCTCAAAAGGTGGTCACAAACATTATGTCATATTTGTTGATGATCACTCTCGATATACTTGGGTTTATTTTATGAAACATCGTTCCCAACTGTTTTCCATATATCAGGCTTTTGCACGCATGGTGCACACTCAGTTTTCTAGTGCTATTCGTGTTTTCCGTTCTGACTCAGGGGGAGAGTATCTATCTGCAGCTTTTCGTGAGTTTCTTTCTTCCGAGGGTACCCTTCCTCAACTCTCTTGTCCTGGTGCTCATGCTCAGAATGGTGTTTCTGAGCGTAAGCATCGCCATATTATTGAGACAGCTCGTACTCTCCTGATTTCCTCTTTTGTGCCTACTCATTTCTGGGGTGAAGCTATTTCCACGGCAGTGTATCTCATAAATATCCAGCCTTCCTCGCGCCTTCAGGGCAAGTGTCCCGGTGAGGTTTTGTTTGGTTCTGTTCCCAAGTATGACCATCTTCGTGTTTTTGGTTGTACATGCTATGTTCTGCTAGCACCCCGTGAGCGTACCAAGTTAACTGCACAGTCTGTTGAATGTGTTTTTCTTGGATATAGTCTTGAGCATAAGGGTTATCGTTGTTATGATCCTTCGGCTCGTCGTATTAGTTTTTCTCGTGATGTCAGTTTCAATGAGGATCAACCTTTCTTCTATTCCTCCTCCACTATTCCATCATCCTCCACCACTTTAGAGTCCACCTCTTTTCTTTCTCTTCCACCTATCTTCTCTTCAGATGAGCCAGACTCCGATCATTCATCTCCAACCTTACCACCTTCACGCTCTCCTTTCTCATCACCTCCACCAGACCCACCACTTAGAGATTCTTTTCCATTTCACTATAGTCGACGTCCTAGAGTATCATCTGATTCTCAGTCATCTCCTCCTACTAGTACTATTGATCCTTGCACCGATGAATCCTCTCAGACAAGCAGGTATGCTCTTCGCAATGGCGACACTCTTGAGCTTCCAAGTAGATATAGAAATGATTTCAGTGTGGGGGCAGCCTGTGAGCCAAATAGTTATCAAGAGGCTGTTGTGTTGCCTGAGTGGCAGTTAGCTATGTCTGAGGAGATTGCAGCCTTAGAGAGTACCGGTACATGGGATATGGTACCACTGCCTCCTCGATCAGCCCCTATCACTTGCAAATGGGTATACAAGGTGAAAACCAAGTCTGATGGTTCTGTGGAGCGCTACAAGGCTCGTCTTGTTGCTAGAGGTTTTCAACAAGCTCATGGGAGAGATTATGATGAGACCTTTGCTCCAGTTGCGCACATGACGTCTGTCCGCACTCTAATTGTTGTGGCTGCTGCTCGGTCCTGGCAAATCTCTCAAATGGATGTAAAGAATGCTTTCCTTCATGGTGATCTACAGGAGGAAGTATATATGCAGCCACCTCTCGGTGTTGAGGCCCCACCGGGTCATGTGTGTCGCCTTCGGAAGGCTCTTTATGGGCTCAAGCAAGCTCCTCGTGCTTGGTTTGAGCGTTTCAGCTCTGTGGTTCAAGCTACTGGTTTCTCTTCTAGTGAGCATGACCCAGTACTTTTTATTCATACATCTGGCCATGGTCGCACTTTGCTTCTGCTCTATGTGGATGATATGTTGATCACCGGAGATGATCAGAAGTACATTGCTTTTGTTAAGAAAAAATTGAGTGAGCAATTCAAGATGTCAGATTTGGGGTCTCTTAGTTACTTTCTCGGAATTGAGGTTGATCGTACTGATGATGGTTACTATCTTTCTCAGCATCGTTACACCAAGGATTTGATCTCACGGTCAGGTATGACTGACACACATGCTGCTACCACACCCATGGAGCTCCATCTGCAATTGCGTCCAAGCGACGGCACTCCTCTTGAGGATCCTTCTCACTATTCAGATTGCCAATGACCCTGTCAAGCATGAGCTAACCAAACATATTGATGTGTATGCCTCTTTTACTCGTTCACATTGTCAACAATCAACTATTCGTCTTCAATATGTTCCGTCGGAGCTCCAAGTGGCAGATTTCTTCACCAAGTCCCAAACTAGAGAACAACATCGTCTTCATATTATCAAACTCAATGTTTTAGATCCACCTTGAGTTTGAGGGGGGTGTTAAGAGTATATGTTTAGCTGTTAGGTCCTTTTAGTCTTTAGGCCCTTGCCTCTATCTGTAAATGGACTGGTCCTGCTATGTTGTGCGGTGTATTCGACAAGTTATGTTTTATTGACACTTTATACACCCAAAAAAAAAGAGGGCTAGTAAAAGCCAACAAAGGCCCATGTCGCTCGCACCTCGATGCCTCCGACTCTTTTCCGGGCATCATCCCGCGATCCTGTCAGCGTCACTAGCAAGATTCCAGCGGAACAGATAGATTACCCCAAAAGTCCAAACAGATCGCATTGACCGGCGAAGAAATATCTCCACCAATTTCATCTTCCGTCTCCACTAATCTACTCCCATTCTTTTATTATTATCTCCTAATCTGTTATTGTTTTCAAACCCATTTTTGTTTTCAAACCAAACTGACCCAATCAGGGCGGTTATATATAAAGAGAGAGGCATGGTCAAGTCCTTAGTGCACACTTCTCTCCTACCCCCACCATCCCTCCTCTGTTTCTCGCCTTATCTCCATATATTGCCGCTCGAGCTCCATCGAGCTAGCAGCCAAAGGTTAGCGAGTTGTCATGGCGGGGGAGGTGGCAACGGTGGCGCAGGAGCTCCGGGCGAGCTTCAGGACGGGCCGGACGCGGCCGGCGCAGTGGCGGGCGGCGCAGCTCAAGTCCCTGGTCAGGATGATCGAGGAGAAGGAGGACGACATCAGCGACGCGCTCCACGCCGACCTCGCCAAGCCGCGCATGGAGTCCTACCTCCACGAGGTACGCCTCTTGCTTGCTCCATCCTCAAGTCTGAATCTCTCGCTCTCTCTTCGAGTTGAATCGCTTATGAACTGGAGATTTTCCTCCTTCTGCTCATCGTGATTGCGTCAAGCAAGCAATCAAGCATAGGTTTCTGCATCCGGGAAACAAGATTGGAATTTTCCGATGCACTTTCCCTCTGTAGATCGAATTTCCTCGTGGTGCTGGATTGATCAGGATACTCGTTCAATCCGGCACTTATTGGGGGTGTGGGTCAGCGGGGTTTTGGGAAAGTTGGGTGTGTCTCCTACCTTTCCGTTGCTAGAACTCTCGGAAAGGATCGCGTTGCGTGGGTGCCAATGGACTCTTTGCTGGTCAAACTGCTCCATTGCGGCGTCGCTTGTAAGAAAACACTCTCTATGTTTGCTTCCAGATCGGCAAATATTCGCGCCTTCATTAATTTCGCCGTCTTCATTAATATTTATTGAACTATCTTAATTAATATTGATTCTATGCAAGTCATCACCACAAAATGAAATAAAAGGGCGGCATCGGTTTCTACTTGCTCTGTTCCTGGAAACAGAGAAACACTTGGGCTAAAATATCTCGTTAGTTCAGGGAGAGGGATTCCTAAGCTGAGCAGTCACGGTCTGTAGTTAGTGAAGCATCACTGTTACTATCAACCTAGGACTAGGGATGATATAATCCAATTGCTACGGCAGCACCCTGATTGAGTATTGCAGAGTTAATGGCACCCGCAGTCACGCAACTCGTCACGTATGTGCACTTAAGTCACACTTCTCCAGAACGTGATTTTTTGGTCACACATCTGGACAAGTGGGTGCACGGTGGTCTCTGGGCCCACGTGTCAGACCGTTTTCCGTTGCGGGAGTGCTGACATGGACAAGTAATTTTGCAGAAAACCCCTGTATTTTTAGATATTTCGCAAAATGGTCCTCCTAATTTTACAAAATGGTCCTTCTAATTTTGTACCATTTTGTAAAATTATATTACTCCAGGGGGTTTTCTGAAAATTTACCATCCAAAACGGACTGACACGTGGGCCCAGAGACCTGCGTGCACCCACTTGTCCAGATGTGTGACCAAAAAATCACGTTCTGGAGAAGTGTGACTTAAGTGCACATACGTGACGAGTTGCGTGACTGCGGGTGCCATTAACTCAGTATTGCAACCCGTAATTATTTTTCAGAAAATTCTAATTGCTTCGGAACTTATGCCTGGAATTCTTAAAGACGAAGATTGCGTTTTTACACTGGACTAGTATCTGATAACCACTGTCCTTGTCTGTCCATGACTCAGATATCACTAGCGAAAGGGTCCTGCATATTTGCCTTGAAGGGGCTGAAGAATTGGATGAAACCCGAGAAGGTAGGCATTCTACTGGCAAATTCGTTCTCTAGATGCATCAAAATCCATTTGTTTTCTGCTGATCTGGATGTGTAACCTTTACTACCTTATATCCAGGTACCTGCTGCTATAACTACATTCCCATCCACTGCTACAATTGTGCCGGAGCCCCTTGGTGTCGTGCTCGTCATCTCGGCCTGGAACTATCCTTTCTGTAAGTCCATGACAAACTCGTAGTACAAGATGCCTTGACAATATGCATATCAGGGCAGCAGAGTATGGGTTTAATCAATGCAATTTGTGTGGGAGTGGGTAGGAGGATATAGCAGTACCATTAATTAATTTGTTCCATGATGGTGCTGTAGGTTATGAGTTATGACATGAGTTTGATATGATCCCGTCTCCTGTGCTCAAGGCTGGGTTACATGCCAATCTGTTCCGTAGTTGGTATCTTTCCTTTTCGTCAAACAAACTTGGTTTTCTGCAGCACAGTTTATCCTTTGGTCATTTTTTATGGTGTTGGGATTTTTCAAAACCAAAAAAAACTTTTAAAATTAATTTCACCATGAAAGCACTCAATTTGTTTGGATTTTTGCTTTTGACCACTTAAGTTGAATAACAAATCTCCCGCAAAATATAGAATTGAATCGAATATCGTAAAATCATTTTCCCCCTACTATCTCGATTATTTAGAAGATTGTTTGCCTGTTAGCTTACTGTCTGACTGTTTGAAATTAAGTTAACTAATCATCTTACCTTCATGGCTTCATCATAGTGCTATCAATCGACCCTGTCATCGGCGCAATTGCTGCTGGGAATGCTGTAGTGTTGAAGCCGTCAGAAATTGCGCCAGCAACATCATCACTGTTTGCGAAGCTGCTACCAGAGTATGTCGATAGCTCCTGCATAAAAGTTGTGGAGGGAGGCGTTCCTGAAACAACCACACTCTTGGAACAAAAATGGGATAAGATCTTCTACACAGGTTGAGTTCTTACCTCTAAAAAAAGATTTCTGCAGGATATTGATGTTAAGTTTCTGAAGTTCAAAAGTTCATTTGAATTGCAGGAAATGGAAATATTGGCCGCATAGTTTTGGCAGCAGCCGCGAAGCATCTAACCCCAGTTGCCCTGGAGCTCGGTGGAAAGTGCCCTGTTATTGTTGATTCTAACGTCGATCTTCATGTAAGAGATATCTTATATTGATAGCCTGTTACAGAAAAACTCCTCCTTTTCAGTTTCCCTAATCAGAAATTTTGTTTGAAGGTTGCTGTTAAGAGGATTGCTGTTGGTAAATGGGGCTGTAACAATGGCCAAGCATGCATTGCTCCGGATTACATTATAACGACGAAAGCGTTTGTTCCAGAGCTGGTATCAAGATACTACTATAACTACAGCTAAAAAAATGTATTGTGCCAACTGAACTTCTGCATATCTGCTTATCCATGAAATGAACTTTCTTCAGGTCGACTCTCTGAAAAGAGTGTTGGAAAGGTTTTACGGGCAAGATCCGTTGCAATCAGAGGACCTGTCGCGTATCGTGAATTCTAATCATTTCCGCAGATTGACAAAGTTGATTGAAGAAAAGGAAGTCGCCGACAAGATTGTGCTCGGTGGCCAGACAGATGAGAAGCTACTGTGAGAATTCAGTAACTTACAGTGTGCACTTAGCAGTCACAAACTCAAATTTGGGTTTCGAAAGGTGTTCAATTGATCATTAACATTTGTTTCTTACATTGCAGAAAAATAGCTCCTACCGTGTTGGTAGATGTTCCTCTTGATTCGGAACTCATGATAGGGGAAATATTTGGTCCCTTGCTTCCAATTGTAACGGTTAGTAATCCTCGGCCTTGATATTGTCTGACCACATTATTCATAAACTGAACTTAGTACCCAAACTCTCTCTGTTTATGTCAGGTCGAAAATATTGAAGAAAGCATCGAGCACATCAACGCTGGGACAAAGCCGCTCGCGGCCTACCTCTTCACCAAGAACAAGAAACTGCAAGAGGACTTCGTCTCAAACGTCTCAGCAGGAGGCATGCTTGTCAATGACGTCGCCCTACATGTAAATTCTCCTCAACTCGCTGAACCGATCTCTGAATCAACAACGTACATTTCTCCTTATTAACACACCACATTCTGCAGCTAACGAACCCGCATCTGCCGTTCGGGGGCGTGGGCGACAGCGGCACGGGGTCGTACCACGGCAAGTTCACCTTCGACTGCTTCAGCCACAAGAAGGCGGTGCTCATCCGCGGGTTCGGGGGCGAGGCCAACGCGAGGTACCCACCCTACACGGCGGAGAAGCAGAAGATCCTGAGGGGCCTCATCAATGGCAGCTTCTTTGCGCTCATCCTGGCGCTCTTGGGCTTCCCAAGGGAGAAGCGTTAGCTGTCTTGTGTCTCTCTCTCGTACAGCATAATAGGATCTGTTCATTTTTCGTAAGGGTTGTGTGGTGCGCTGCAAAGCGGCATCGCATCACTGCATGCGTGTGTTGAACAGGTGTACCATATGGGATTATTATCGGATTTGTGGATGTAAGTTAATTGGACTTTACATAAATACGTCGGCTCTGGTCTGCTTTGTTAGTTAATTCACTGTGAATAATGAACATATCTTTTGGGTAAAAGTTAATATTATATTTTTAGTTTTTAGATAAAAGGCATAATGTATTCGTCTTTAAATTAATGAAGCTCTTACTGACCAGGACAGTATTGCAGTGAGGTTCTCAACTATTTCTCACGAAGAGGGTCATGGCTCAAGGATCCCATAGGGTTGATACACAAATCAACCAGCGGAAAAGACCTAACATATAGCGGAAATTCAGAATGGCTCTCAGCTCATATGCACCTAGAAAATGTTAAAAAGATAAAACATTTCAAAAAATTCAAAAACAAGTGGGCGCAAACATATCCAAGTGTTCTACATTGTGCAAAGTTTCATAACCAAATGACATTTGTGATACTCTACGCAAAAAAAACAAAAAAACAAATTAGTGGCCAACATGAGATTTAATAATATATTTTTTAGACCACTGTACATAGATTACACTGAAAAGAAACTGATGGTCATTAGTTTTCAAACAAACATATCCGACTCATCAGACCAATTGACCATCATCAATCTTTGGCATAAGTGCAACCATGCATTCCACAAGGCACTTATTACCAGTTAAGGTCCTTCTGAAACCAATATTTAGTGCAATTTGAGATAAAACATTGGACATGAAATCGCCTTTCTGTTGCACTATATTATATAACGATGGATATTGTTAAATGCTGGTTTGGCATGCGGACACGGATGGAGGTGGGGTGGCGACGCGAGAAGTCGATCTGGTGGCAGTGTGGCATCGCCGGATCTGGTGGTGCCGGTGCTTCTTCCTCTTCTCCGACTGATAGTAGGGTTAGGGAGGTCAGAGACGCCTTTGTGTGACCGTCAAATAGCTCGGACACACCCACACACAGGTCAGACATAGTTAGCACTCGATCAGCCAGACATCACGCTAGGAATCGATGATAGCCACGATTATTTATTGCTCAATCTTAGTGTGTGTTACTTTGTTAGCATAACAGGTTTCGTTACTCAGACATGTTAACAAATATGTCTATTGGAAAGAGGCATAGTAAAATATACTCCCTCCATCCACCAAGAAGTATATTTCTAGATTTTGTTAAAAAAAAAAAAAGCAAACATCGGTCCGAAATTTAGAAGTTACAGACGACGAAACTCGAAACCGAGCACGAGAATGGAACCTACTCGTTGACACATATATATTTTGTGTACAAATCTATTATATTATTAAAACAACAAACAATCAACGGTGTGGATTAGCTAGGCCTAATCAACTTAAAAAAGAACGTCCAAGATTAACTGGTCGGATTATGTTCATATACGATGTCCTTCTCTCCCACGTCTAGGAACAACAAAGACGTATACATGCTGGAGTCTGATTAATTAATAATGTCCGGCCGGCCGGTACGATGATATGCATCTGCGACGACCAGCACACGGCATGTATCCACAACGGCAAAGCTACACACGCACGCCCTAACCTCGGCCTCGATCGAGATCTCGAAAGACATGCCACGACGCCATGAAGCCCAGCAATTCGAGAGCACACAAGTAAAGGATCGTCAACTCTGCACTAACTCAAGCAAATCCTGCATTCACGTCGTGCGATTATGGTGCGCTGGTCATCGAAGGCACGGACAATCGGCGAACTGAATAGGGCAGCCACGGTAACACTGATCCTGATGTTTTTTATCGAACAAACGATCAGCAAACTAAACACACGGCGACCATCCTGATGTCTGGATAGTTCAATTTATGGATTATTGAAGGTACAATGAAACGCTCCGCAAATCGACAAGCTGGATTGGACTACAACTTTCTGCCCTGTAGACCATGAGTTCGGGGACACCATTGTTAGGCAGCAGCCACTACGTGATGTACTTGCACGATCTTAGGAATTGGTAGTCCTGTTGTTTCATATCCACGGTGCAAGGATGGATTCGGAGGTAATAAGCTGTACCAATTTCAATCCCACAATATATATTTTCATATTATGGTGCCCTGTTCCTGATAAGAAGTCCAATAGACCTTTTTTGCAGGGATGAATACGTATTCTCAACAGAATAGCTTAGGCCCAGCTTGGATTGTGGTTTTAAGTTTTGGAACCAGAATTTTTACGCCGCCTACGCCGTATTATCAGCAGGACCTGACATGTTCCGTGAATATTCACAATAACAACAACCGAGTAGTTCGACAAGGGAGCCTAAAAATTAGCTGGTGTTCGTGCTTACCATTTACCATTTTTTACAGCCTTGGTTCATGTAAAAAAATCCAGACTTAATTTGTACTTTGTATGTTCTTTATTTTTGCAGGTGTACCCTTTGAGATAATGGTTTGTAGCATGACAGTATGGTTTTATTAAATTGTTTTGGGCAAATTTCAGGTAGCTTTTACTCCTTGCATTTTGTTCTGTTTCCTCCAATCAACGGTTAAGTTATTCATATATTTGCACATAAAAAATAATATGCATGTCTATTGGTACTGACATCGATCTCATGTAAACACCAGAAAAGGATCAGAGTGGGGAAATGTTGGTATAGGCAGGATAAGTGCATTATTTGACAGAACTTAGCAAAAAAATAAGACTTAACTTAGCATTATATAATGTATGTCTTATTAAAATGTGTGGTGTGTAATGGAATGGGTACGATATTTCAAAAAGTGTATATAGTCATTTCAAATATTATTAAATGTCTTCTGTTTTATCTTTTAGGGACGACTTCTTACTCGCTGGTCCACTGGCCCGTGAAACTCAGTCGCCGCCGAGCCGCCAACAGCAAGGTCCATTCACTCCTCCGAGACTGATCTCTGATGTCGAGCTAGCAGCGTAGGACATGCGTGTCACCCTGCTTCAATTGTTTCACGTACGTGATTCTGCTAATTTGGGTGACCAATTCTACTCCTTCTGGCATGAGCAGGTAGCAGCGATAAAAGGATTGTCACATTGGGATCAAGATTGTTGAGATGTGCAAAAACACATTGAAGATGATCGAAATATAATTACTGCAATTCAATGATTTTTTAGCCACTACTTCCAGTTTGAGATAAATAAGCATCGGCAATATCAGTGTGAGGTAATACATGCCTATTTTCGTACAAATAGTGGGCGCGTATACAATTAAATATTAGAGGAAGGGTTCTTTAGCAAGGGCACAACAATTATCTTACTGCCTCATATTTGTAAGATTTTTTCTGCATGCAACCAAAGATGGAACCCGAAATACATGTCGGTTCCTATATTCAGTGTGAAGACATTGCCTACCTTGACCTCTATTTTTCGTGTACTAAACTATTTTTGCAATTCCGTCTATTTAAATTCTTCGAAACACTATTGTTCATAGGTCGGATATATTTCTTTATTAACAAAATCATATAGCTAGAATTTGTCTGTATTTGGTTTCCATGTTCCCATATTATTTTCATTTGTCTAATCTTTGTTGATCATTGTATATCATGATATCTATTTTCTATGGAAGAGATTTTCTAAAGTTAAGATTCTATAATTCTTATATTTGTAGGAAAGAGGTGCATGGCATCCTTCATTAGGACACAATATTTCCTAAAGTGTGTACATACTTTTAAATTTAAAATTGTTTTCTTTTCACCTTAGAGATTCATAGATTTTAGGGAGGTAGAAATTACATTCAAATAGGGGAGCTAAAGCTTTCGTAAAAGCCATTCATAGAAAAGAAACATTCTTGACAAAACTTTCAGATTTATGTTGTCAAGTAATCTGCCGTAGAATAAGTAAAAAAAGAGAAGATTTAAATTATGTTTATGATTGCTGAACATCATTAATATTGCAAAAGACACAATAAAATTAGTTTGATGGCGAGTACAGATAGTTTATCAATTAGAGTGGAACGTGGAAGTTATCGGAAGCTCGACAAAGTGAGTGTCCTAAACCATTCTTATACTTTTTTTTCAACTATTTTATAATATACTCGCTCCGTTTCTGAGTTATAGAATACTTTGCAGATTTTGATGGGGACCACAGTCGAATTGAAATAGGTGAATTGACACACTACAATGTGTATATACACATGCAACTTAGAAAAATATAATATCTTAATGATTCAGAATAGAGGGAGTATTATCCATAAGAAAAATAAAACATTAGATACAAATAATTTTTATATTAACACTAGCCGCGCAATTGCGCGGGCCACCCAGCTAGTTATTTTTAATCGAATAATAGTTAAGAATATTAGAGAGGATTATATTGAACCGTTTAAGTTTAAGGGAGGTTAGAGTAAAGTAACATACAAACGTGCGTTCGCCGGCCCAGCTAAAACGGCCGGACAGTTCTTTCAGGGCTGACTTGAGAGGTGTTTTAAGGTTCGTACCGGGTAAGAGCATCTCTAGCAGATACCGGCTAAACCCCGGTTCAAAAAATAACTGCTTTTTTCGGGTCCAAGGCGAAAATTGGGACGGATCAAATACCATATAATACCATATAAGGTCCCGCCCCGAAAAAATTTATCTGGGAGGAGGAAATTTCGCCCTGTGTGCTCCATCTTTTCCATTTCCGAGATGATTTTTCGTGTAAACTGAATAGCCAATCAACAGGGGCGCGAGCGGACGCGGCGCCGATGAGGGCCGCCAAGGGCACGAGTGGGCGCAGGTGGTGCATGAGCGGGGGAAGGGGATGGGAGGTGGAAGACAAAGGAGAAAAGAAAAATGAAAAAAGTAACAGAAAGGATAAGATTTTGGGGTTGTATCCGACATCTATTCTGTGAGGGAAAATTTTCGTAGCATAAATAGTTTTCAGTTAAACCGGATAGCAATTTTTCGGTACCACATTATATGACTTGACCGGAAACTAAACAGGCAAAATTTAAACCTAAGCGGGACTGGCTGAGATGCTCACACCTAACCAAACACGCCGTATATCCATTCATCCCTGGCCCTCTAATCCAAATCTCACGCACAATACCAAAATGCGACAGGTTTGCACTTACACGTCCGCCCGGAAACTAAGTCAGAATGTAATTTCAATTGACCACCTCTGATAGCTTGAATAAATCGACTGTACACTAGATTAGACGATGGAAACCACAAAATACGGTGACAGACGACGACCACACAACGCAGCTTGTAGCGGCCGACGGCAGCCGCGGAGAGCCGGTGAGCAGATAACGTGGAGAGTGGCGATGATCACCCAACGCGGCAGTCGACAGCAACGGCGACTACTCAACGCATGCGGGCGGCGGCAACCATCACATGCATGCAACTTTACGTGCTACATATACCGCGTGTTTGACTTCCTGATGCGGGCCAGGCACTTGGGCCAGACCTGGAGGAAATGCCGGTAAAGATCGTTGGTTCTGCCCTTAATATCCTCCACTTAGTGCCTCTTCAAATTTACCTCGAACCAAAATAAAGTGAACATGAAAATTATGCGCCTCGACGAGCAGGTTCCATTCCCGTGCTCGGTTTTAAGTTTCATCGAGTGTAACTTCTCAATTTTGAACCGTTTTTTCGGAACATTTTTAGAAGAATTTTGTCAAATTCGTCGCACGCGGTTGACCGTTTGAAATATCCTTCGACGAGCGTGTTCACCTCGACATTCTGCACAACTTTTCGTGTTGTTACTTTTCTGTTTTGACGGTTGTATATGAGTCGAGTTTGTACTTCATATATGCACGTTTACGCCCACCGTGAGCTTCACCGGCGCACTAGCACCTATAGTGCTTGGTGTAAGTGAGTATGTAACCTTTATCGCAGCCTCCGTCACCGCACCAACGCCGCGCTGTTCCATCGCCGGAGTCATCACCGGCGTTGAGGTAGTGTGAGGTATGTGAGAATATGTGAAACAGAGATTTACACCAAACACTGGGTCTTCAAAGTTCGTTTTCACGCAAACGGGTCTGGCTGAAACTTTGTGGGCAACCCAATGACCTGCACAACATGGCTGACGAGGTGTACCCTCATCAAATCCCATGGTTAAGTAACTAGGGTTGAGATTATGGGGAGAGAACGTGGTAGTACTGGTAGTTTCGTCGGCTGACAAGCAGAGGCAAAGATTTACCCAGGTTCAGGCCCCTCGGGTGGACGTAAAGACCCTACTTCCTGCTTGTCTGGTATTGATTGTGGATTATGCGATTACAGGGGAGTTCCGGCGAGTTGATGATCTCGCAAGAGTTTTGGTGGTTCGTGTATGGCTTCTCCAGATCGGTACCCCTCCCAGCCTTTAAATAGGCTGGGTCTCGGGAGTTTGTAACCGACCTAGTTTACACATAAGGAAAGCCTAAACCGACTATGCCTATGTCTAGTCTTGGAGGGTACTCCATCTTATTGGGCCTCTTGTCTTGGGCTTCGAGTAGGCTCTTCGATATTGGGCCTTAGTCGTCACGTGCACCAGGTACCCTCATGGTAGGGTACCCGATATGTATACCCATGTCAGTAGCCCCCGAGTACTTGGCTGACTCGAAGAATCGGGCATGGACTCTTTCGTGAGTGCACGTCGTATGCTTTGTATTTGTACATATAATTTGGAATTCCTGTATGAATAGCACACGTTTGGCTATGTCGAGTATCTCATCGACTGTGTTTTATGATGATCAAGGGATAATAGCTTAGCAGGCCCAGTACACTCGACGGATCGGGACTGGTTAACTACTCATTCGGGTAAAACCTTACTAGCTTTCAATCAAACTCGAGTCCCCGGACTCGAATCTGGAACAAACTGGTCAGATTCGACTAGGCCGCTTGAGGTCTTACTGAGTCGATCTGCAGTATAACTTTGAATTTTACCCAACGCGTCCGTCGGGATTTTTCATCATGTCTGCTGACACGGAAATGTAAGGATTAACGTTGCTGGAACGGTCCTTAGCCCAGCTCGAAAGTTCGGCGGGTCTTACCTTTGCACTATGCATGCAGCATCCGAGGTATTTGCGACTGACGCAACTCGGGAATGTTTCGAGTATGATTTCTGAACTTTGTTGGACGAGTCATGCCCTTTGTCGACTGATATTTGCCGTTATGCTATCGGGTGCGCGACAGCGCTCCCGATGGGAGTAGCCCCCGAGATTGTGCTTTATTACTTTGCAATGGAGGATAATCTCAAAAACTCTGCATATGTTAATCGAAGAAATTTGTGCCATAATTCTATCGGGTGCACGACAGTGCTCCCGATGGGAGTAGCCCCCGAGATTATGCTGTATTACTTGTAAATGGAGGATAATCTCAATCATTATCCTAAGCATCTTCAGTCGAAGAATTTTTTGAACATGCTCCCGATGGGAGTAATATGACTTAGTCGAAGGAACGGTCGAGTGACCAATTTTGCCTTAAGAAAGTTTTGTCACACCCGAACTAATCAGGGCAATCGAGTGACCAATATGCGCTGAGCATACTCGAACATATTTTCTGAACAGATGCTTCAATGACGTCAGGGATGACGTTTATTGCGACTGCGATTTCTGACACGCGTGGCGTGCGTTATGCTGCGATTGATGGGACGTGACACGTATGTGGGCCCATTTGTGCAGAGCTGACCGAAGACGGTGCCGTTTGGACTTGATTTGACTATACGGGCCCACTTTTTCCGCAAGCGTGATGATGGCTCCTCTTTTTACGTGCGTAGTGGGCGGAGTGGCCGGCGACGGTTGCCCTCCGCGTTTGCCACGTGTACGGTCAGATTGATGCGTAACGCACGATTGTGATATGAATGGCTGTGATTGCGTTTTCTTGCGGTAAATAGGGAACGGCGCTGGCATTTGTTTTTACTTGCCATTTGCTCCCTGCGCCGCCCTGTTTCCTCATCTTCCTCCTTGCGCTGCGCCTCCATTGTTCGTTTGCCCAAGCTCTTTGTGCTCTGTCCATCCATCCTAGCAATGGCCAAGGGTGGAGGCTCCAAGCGAAGCGCTGCGTCTGCCGCCACGACTGACGCAGCAACTAAGGTCAAGAAGACCACAACGAGCGCGTCTGCTGCCGCCGCCGCTTTGAAGAAGAGCAGCGGGGACTGGGCGAAGTCCACCATCAAGGACGCCCATCTGACCAAGTTTCGCGAGCAGGGTCTGCTTCCTCCCACGGACCAGCTTGCTGTTCGCGCGCCATCACCGAAGGAGGTACTCCCTGAACCACGCGCCAATGAGCGTGTCTGTTTTGCGGAGTTTCTGCCTAGGGGTTTCTCGCTCCCCCTCCATGATTTTGTGCGAGGTTTGCTTTTGCCTACGGGGTGCAGATCCATGATCTCACCCCGAACGGTATTCTGCACATTGCGTGTTTCATCACGCTATGCGAGTGTTTTTTGGGAGTTGCTCCAGTTGGGCATTATGGAAGGCCATTTTTATGGTGCGACCAAACAGGGGAGGCGGCCGCACCTACCCTGTGGGCGGCTGCGGGATCCAGGTGCGCGGTGACACCCGATATTTTCGACTGAAGACCGTCGACTCCGCACAAGGCTGGAGAAAGGGATGGTTTTATGCGAGTGTCGAGCAGGACGCAGCTGCCGCTTTTTCGACTGCTGCCTTTGCAAGGACCAAGGCCTGGGACCACCAACTTTCGGATGAAGAACTGGCAGAAGCAGAGCCTCTTCTGTCCCAGATTGGAGGTCTTCTCGACAAGGTGACGGGTGTGCATCTAATTGCCACTTTTGTAAAGAGGCGGGTGTGGCCGATCCGTGCCCGAGCGCACCCCATGTGGCAGTACGAGGGCCCAAATGATGCCACACGGATGAGCCCGGAGGAGCTGTCAAGGAATGAGTTGTTGGCGCATGTGCGATCAATCACCAACCTGACGGCAGCCGACCCGTGCAACGTCGACTGCCCCATTACACCGTATGGGATGGAAAATCCTTTGCTTGAGGTATGTGTACTTTATGATTTGCTTGCAGTTTTGGAGTTGCCACTCATATGCATTGCAGCCTCTAATTTTGCAGCCGTGATTTATGACATGCAGGGTCACTCGACTGCTGCCTCTCTTCCTCCTTTGCCAGAGAATGGTGCAACTGAAGAAACTCAGGTGCAAGAGATGGAAGCGAAAGGGGATCACTCGCCAATTCCCTCCGCCACCACTTCGCGTGTGGAAGAAGTTGAAGAGGAAGCAGCAGAAGAGGTGCAGACTGAAGAAGTGGCCGATTCTGACCCTGAGATCGACATCGCGCCTCCAAAGCGTCGTCGACTGACCAAAAAGGTATCTTCGGCTGTGAGTTCACCCGCGAAGGAGCATGACTTGGAGGTTGACGAGGAAGCGGGCTCATCACCCGTTCCCAGCGCCGCTCCTTTGCGTGTATGCTCAACGAGCTCGACCCCTCCTCCTCATTCGAGTGGCGCCCCTGTCTTTGGAGGCCCAAATTTTGATGACCTCGACTATGACGAAGAGGAAGAACACAGGTTTGTGTTTTTACTTATGATATAAGTTTTTACTGCTGTTGCATACTTGTGCTGATGATGTCTTCATGCGTGCCACTCGCAGTGCTGAAACCAATCAGCCTTTATCTCCTCAAGCAGAGAAAGTTCCGACGCCGGATCACCCGAACATTTCTCCCGCTGTGCATGAGGTTGTCCACCCGATGGACACCACTGCTGTTGTGGAGGCTGCCAAGGCTACGGTTGTGGCTACTCCTGAAGTCGGGACATCTGCTTCGACCCCTGAGCCTTGGACAAATCATGTGAGTACTTTTTGCCTTACCCGCGTAGTTTTGGGGCTATGTACGTTACAAATTATGCTAACTGCGTGTGTCTACAGCCCTTCTACCGCACACTGGCGGAATCTGCCAAAGCTTATGTCCAGGTGGAGCAGGAGAGGGATGGCCTGCGTAATGACCTGGAGCGACTCAGTCGTGAGTTTCACTTTGCCATTTTTTCTGAAGCTCTTTTTTGCAATACTTTGTCTTTGTCGATTCATAAACTGTATGCGATTTGCTACTTCAGGCGAAAAGACAGCGGCTGAGTCCCGCATAAAGGAGCTTGAAGAAGCACTCGTCACGCAGCGCGCTGAGTCGAAGAAGGAATTGGATGCTGCCACTAACTCAGCTACCGCGCGTGAGCGAGGATATGCCGAACAACTGGCGAAACTCGCACATGTCATGGGAGGTGAGTAATCTTTTCGTTTTGAACTTATGTGTGGTTGTCAAGCGTCGTATAGTGACGTTTGCTCTTTGTTGATTTATGAAGAAGCTGCAGGCGCGCCGACCTCTGCAGACAGGTCGAACGACGATCTGCCACTCGATCGTGCTGTGAGCGACCTTGGGGTCGTGTGCACCCACGCGAAGGATGCACTCGCCAAGTCAGCGAGTACACTTGGCGCAGTGTACAAGGCCGTGCTCCCGAGTGGCGAAGTACCGACGACGGCGGATGGATTTGCCGATGTTTTTGGCCCGGGGACTTCCACCATGGCGAACTTCTCTCGCGCCCTTTCGGTACGCGGCTCGGAGTCCACCCTCAAGCTCCTTTTAGGCCACGGATTAGAGGGTGACTACGAGAGAGCGCTTTCTGATTTCCCGCGGAGGCCAGACGGGAGACTTGTGCCTTTGAAAGGAGTCAGCGCGCCAGCTGCACGACTGGCCGAAATATTTATGACACCATGGAGCGCCGGGCAAAAGAGGTCGCCACTCGCTTGCTTAGGGGCAAGCCAGAGTCGACTTCCTAGTTCTAGGGCAGCTGCATCCCTTCTTTTTTATGCCATGTAATAATATCTGTGAACTGCGAGTGTGCGTGTGATTTTGCTACTCTTTTATGTCATTCTTCTGTTAATGTGTCTGTCGAAGAGCTGTATGTTGTTGCTTGTCTGAGTTTTGTGACTTGTTTCTCATGAAACTTTTATGATACTTGGAACAGAAACGGCCAGCCGCCACTTCATCCAGTTCGTCGCGGCATCATACCCCTTCTCGATCTCGAGCTCAGGCGTCAAATGATGCCGCGGTAATACGTTATATGAAGGCTCGACTTGCGAAACAGGAGCAGGAACTGGCGAGTGCCCGAAGCGAGCTGGAAAGGATGAGGGCAAGGCCTGCTTTACCCACCCAACGGGAGGAGTATGTGCTTGGCGAGATGGAGATCGTGAACAGACAGCTCGAGTGTAAGCATGACTGCCTTGATCTTATGAGTTCACAGCCTGTTCTTTTTGTTCACCCAACTTGTGTTGTTGCAGGTTTTGTTCAAGATTTCCAGGCGGAGCAGGCTCGCGTGGATGAGCAGTTGAACATGGCAACTGACGAACCCACGACTGGCCGCCAGCACTTTCGATTGGACAAGCACCGAGCACGCATACTTGCGACTCTGCAAGATCGGGTGTGGCGGAGCACTATGCTTCTTGAATTGTGCAGGTCGGCCTTCAGTCGAATCAACCAGATGGTTTTTCCACTGGGCCACAACCTCAAGGAATCCACGCGTTGCTCGATCTCTTCCGGTCAACAGGTTCCATTCGAGGCTTCATCACCCAGAAGCTTGTGGACGGTGCCAACGCAACCATGGCGTATCTCCGAAGTCAACGTCCAAATTTGCAGCTACGTCCACCCGTGCCTGGATCGTCTTTGTCCCAGTCGAATCTTGACGAAACATTCGATCCGCGAGGACATTGGTTGATTGCTATCAAGCGCAACTTATGGGCCCTGTTCTTCCAGCAAAGGATGAACCAGAAGATTAGGGTATTTATGTATAGGGAACAGCCCCCGAGTGTAAATTTGCCACTTAGTACATATTTGTTCACTTGTATGTATGCAGCCCCCGAGTGTATCGAGTGGGGTTTATGAAAAACAGTTTACATAGATCATGAATTACATAGCCCCCGAGTGCTCGAGTGAGGTTATGAATTTTATGAGAGTTGAAGCTTCAACTTATGCCTGCAGGCTCAGCCCCCGAGTGATTGATTGGGGTTGAGCAACTTTTCCTTTGTGTTTAGTGTTACGATCCAGCCCCCGAGTATTCGAGTGTGGCTGGAGTATTGTGTTTGAAGAGCAAAAGCTTTTATGTTTTGAGGTAGCTCAGCCCCCGAGCATACGGGTGAGGCTAAGTTTTGTGCTGATAAGCTATGCGAGTAGTAAGCAGGAAAAGTATGAGGAATTTATTGACTATATTCCATTTATGAATGTTAGGCTGCAGGCCGCCTCATTAAAAACCTTCCAGTCCCCTTAGGTACCCTGGTAAGGAAAAGAGCGCGTCTGAAACCTGCAGCCATCCGACATATGAGCCTATTACATTATGCGACTGAGCAATCTAAGCATAGAAACGGCGCAGCTGCGCAACGTTCCAAGGATTGTGGAGAGTTCGCCGGTCTTCGCATGCTTCAGTCTGTATGCTCCACCACCTATGACCTCGGTGATGATGAAGGGTCCTTCCCATGGAGAAGCAAGTTTATGCACCTTCTTCTGCTTCAGTCGAAGTACCAAGTCACCCACCTCGAAGGACCTGGTACGCAGTCGACGGCTGTGATAGTTGCGTAGATCTTGCTGGTAGACAGCTGTACGTGCTAGCGCTGTGTTGCGTGCTTCTTCGAGCAAGTCGACTGCATCTTCGAGTGCCTCTGCATCTTCTTCATTGTATGCTTCGACTCTTGGTGCGTTGAACCTTACGTCTGATGGCAGGATTGCCTCTGCGCCGTAGACCATGAAAATGGAGTGAATTGTGTTGAGGCGTTGGGTGTTGTGCGTAGGCTCCATAGCACAGACGGGAGCTCTTCTACCCAAGCACCCGCAGCCCTTTTGAGTGGCACCAGGAGGCGCTTCTTGATTCCACTCGTCACAAGCCCATTGGCCTTTTCGACTTGGCCGTTTGATTGCGGGTGCGCCACAGATGCATAATTGAGCGTGATATCTTGCTCTTTGCAGAAGGATTTGAATTCCTCAGCCGTGAAGTTTGTACCGTTGTCAGTGATGATGCTGCTTGGCACACCAAAGCGGTATATGATGGATTTTATGAAATTGACTGCTGTAGTGGCAGTCGAACTTGTGATGGGTACTGCTTCAATCCACTTGGTGAACTTGTCGACCGCCACCAGAAGGTGAGTATGCCCTCCATGGGAGGATTTTTTGAGTGGCCCAACCATATCGAGCCCCCACTGGGCGAAAGGCCAGGCCAATGGTATTGTCTTCAACGCCGATGCGGGTGCGTGCGGCTTTGTGGCGAATTTTTGGCAGCCGATGCACCTTTTGACTATGTCCTCCGCGTCTTTGAGTGCTGTGGGCCAGTAGAAGCCTGCGCGAAAGGCTTTGGCTACGAGTGATCGACTGCTGGCGTGATGCCCGCAAGTACCTGCATGAATATCACGAAGGATGGCTTGGCCATCTTCAAATGCTATGCAACGCTGGAACATACCTGATATGCTGCGTTTGTAAAGTTCACCGTTGATGACAGTGTATGCTTTAGATCGTCGAGTGACGCGTCTTGACTCTGTGAAGTCTTCGGGTACCTCGCCGCGGAGTATGTATGCGAGGAAGGGTTGAGTCCAAGTTGGCTCGATGAGGAGTACCTCGACTGGTGGGTCCTCTGTGCTAGGTGTTTTGCTCTTGGCTGGTGCGGCTGTGCAGGAGTTGCCGCTTCTTTTTGATTGATCTGTGCTCTATGCGCTCGAAGAAGACACCAGGTGGCACTGGTGCTTTGGTCGCACCAATGTTGGCTAACTTATCTGCTTCTTCATTGCTTTCACGCCCTATGTGCCGCAACTCGCAGCCTTCGAAGCTGCCCTCCATGATGTTGTACAGGTCACGGTAGGCGATCATGTTATCTGCGATTGCGTCACAAGCCTTCATTGTTTGCTGCACCACCAATTCGAGTCGCCGTAGATCATCAGTCGAGTGCACCCGAGTGCTTTGGCCATCCTCATGCCATGGATCAGAGCCTCGTATTCTGCTTCGTTATTGGACGGGAACTCGAACCCCATTTGTAGGATGTAGCGGAGCTTGTCGCCTTTTGGTGATATGAGGATGACACCTGCGCCTGCGCCTTCGTTTTTCTTCGAGCCATCAAGTACATGGTCCAGGAATTGGACACATCTGGTGCTCCTGGGAGCTGAGCTTCAATCCACTCGGTGTGGAAGTCGGGTAAGACTTGTGCTTTGATGGCCTTCGGGTAATCATACTTGATGTCTCTTGGTGCTAGCTCGATGAGCCATTTTGCTACTCGCCCAGTCGCATTGGGGTTTGTGAGGATGTCCCCGATCCCTGAAGTGCTGATTACAGTGATCGGGTGCTCGGAGAAGTAATGCGTCAGCTTCCTTGAGGACATGAACACGGCGTATGCCAGCTTCTGATAGTGCGGGTACCGCTGCTTTGATGTGGAGAGCACTTCACTCAAGTAATAGACTGGACGTTGTATGCTTTGGGTGTGTCCCTCCTCCTGCGTTCGACCACAAGAACAGTGCTCACCACCCTATTAGTTGCAGAGACATATAGGTATAGTGGCTCGCGTTCCCTTGGTGCTACGAGGATTGGAGGGCTTGTGAGGACTCGCTTGAGGTCCGTGAAGGCTGCTTCGGCTTCTGGCGTCCACTCGAACTTATCTGCCTTCTTCATCAGTCGATAGAACGGGAGTGCTTTTTCGCCTAGCTTGCTGATGAATCGACTGAGTGCTGCTACTCTACCCGCCAACTTTTGCACGTCGTGGAGCTTTGAAGGCCTTTGCATCGTCAAGATGGCCTGTATTTTCTCCGGGTCCGCCTCGATTCCTCGAGCTGAGACTAGATACCCGAGGAGTTGCCCGGCTGGCACGCCGAACGTGCACTTCTTCGGGTTGAGCTTGATGTGGAAGCGTTTGAGGTTTGCGAATGTCTCCGCAAGTCATCGAGTAGCGTGCTTTCTTCTCTTGTGGTGATGACGATGTCATCTACATAGACCTGGACGTTTCGCCCAATCTGCTTCTTGAGGCAATCTTGCATCATGCGCTGATAGGTTGCGCCTGCGTTTTTGAGCCCGAAAGGCATTGTGGTGTAGCAGTAGACCCCGAGTGGGGTTATGAACGCCGTTTTTTCTTCATCCTCTTCCTTCATCCTTATCTGGTGGTAACCCGAGTAAGCATCCAGGAAGGACAAGCGAGCGCACCCGGCGGTGGAGTCGACGATCTGGTCGATTCGAGGTAGTGGAAAGTGATCCTTTGGACAGCACTTATTGAGTGCTGTAAAATCTACACACATCCGCAGGATGTCTGTATGCTTCTTCTCTACAAGTACGGGGTTGGCCACCCATTGTGATTTCTTGATCTCTCTGATGAATCCTGCTGCGAGTAGCCTGTCGACTTCGGCTTCGACTGCAGTTCTTTTTGGGCCGGATATGCGGCGCATTGTTTGTTTGACTGGTTTAGCACCTGGAAGTAGCTGGAGAGAGTGCTCGGCGAATTCCCTGGGAATACCTGGCATGTCTGCTGGACACCATGCAAATATATCCCAGTTCTCACGGAGGAATTCGACGAGCGCGCTTTCCTATGCGATAGGCAGACTCGACGAGACATTGACTGTCTTGGTCGGGTCAGTCGGGTGCACCTGATGCGATCTTGTGTCGTTGGTGGCACTGAATGCTCTGTCGACTGCCACCTTTTTGTGCTCTGGCATAAGTGTTCGATCGTTGGAGACCGCTAGATCGGCGAGTGTTGCTTCCATGCCAAACATCTCAGAGATTTTGCTGAATTCTCGGTCGCAAGAGTCAGACTTTTGGAAGTTCCCCTTGACTGTGATTACTCCTTTTGGTCCAGGCATCTTCAGCTGGAGGTATGCATAATGTGGCACCGCCATGAATCGAGCGAACGTCGGGCGTCCAAGTATAGCATGGTATTGTGACTTCCAGTCGACCACTTCGAACTCAATCGACTCTGTCCTGAAGTGGTGCTTGTCCCCGAACGTTACGTCGAGTTGTATGGTGCCCTCTGGGCTTATTGCTTTCCCTGGAACGATACCGTGGAAGGTATTTGAGATCTTGGCAGGTTTTCGACTGACCTGTTCATTTTGCGGAGCGTATCTGCGAAGATGATGTTTATGCCGCTCCCACCATCCATGAAGACCTTGGACATGGCGTAGCCTCCAATTTGCGCGTCGAGTACCAGAGCAGAGTGCCCTGGTCGAACAACCGATGGAGGGTGGTCCTCTTTGCTGAAGCTTATTGTAGTTCGGCCCTTCAAGTATTCTGTTACCGCAGGAGGTGACATGACCGCCATGTTTACCTGTCGAGTGCGAAGTTTTTGCTCCCTGTTGGAAGGTCGACCTTTCTGTATCATGTACATCTGCCCTTGGGGCGGAGGGTACTGTGGTTCGTCCACCCGAGGCACGGGCTGTATGGCACCCGCGAGATTTCCGCCTGGGGCAGGCTGTGGTGGTGGAGGTGGTGCCATCAGAACAGGCACGTTGTTTGGCTGAGGCACGGGTGCAGGTGCTTGTGCGGCTGCTGCCTTTCTGCGATTTACGTAATCAGTCGCCATTTGGTCGAACTCCCTGCAGTTTCTCATCGAGTGGTTGGATCGCAGTTTTCCATCGTCCCCCTTGTACAGGTGGAATCTGCAATCAGCGTCCATCTTTTCTTCGAATGATCGCTCAGATTGTGCCCGTGACTTGCGCCAATCCTTCCTCTTGTAGCTGTCACTGCGTTGGCCGTCTCTCGATCATCTCGACTGTCTCGCCGATCATCTCGACTGTCTCGCCGATCTTCCGACCGTCGGTCGCTTCTGTCCTGATCATTGCGGGGTGTGGAGAACCCAGCCGCCATGAATTCGGGTCTGTCATCGTCGTAATGACGTTTTGAACGTTTGCGCCTTCGGTCGTCTCTGTACGAGTCTCTATGGCTTCGACTGCTATTCTCATGTTTGTCACGGGGTGAGGACCCGCGTGTGGTGCGTGCCATATCCTCTCCATCTGCCCACTCAGTCGCGATCTGCAAGAGGTGGGCTACAGATTTTGGCTTTTGGCGGCCAAGTGCTTCTTTGAGTCTCGCCTGGCGAGGCCCATGACGAAAGCATCCATGGCCATATCTTCTGAAACCACTCCAACTGAGTTACGTATCTCAGTCCATCGTCTGATGTATGACCTCAACGTTTCGTCTGAACGCTGAACGCAGGCCCGCAGCTCCTCGAATGTTTTCGGGCGCTCACATAGAGGCTCGAAGTTTTTGACGAAATCCCTGCGGAAGTGATCCCACGAGTCGTATGTTGATGGAGGTAGGGCCTTGAGCCAGTCGCGAGCTGTGCCTTCGAGCATGAGTCGTATGTACTGCATGGCTGTAGTGTTGGTGCCCCGCTGGCACGCAACTGCCAGCCTGTAATCTTCCAGCCACCCGGAAGGTTCCTGTCGACCCGTGTACTTGGGCTGTTCGGATGTGAGTTTGAATCCTTTGGGCATCCGTGTCTCGCGGACGCGTCGAGTGAAGCACAGAGCTCCATGTGGCTCAGGCTCTCGATCAGAGTATGAGTCGCTACTGTAAGATCTGCGTGATCTGCTCCTGGACCTGCGCCTTCGCGAGCCGCTTCTTTCCTTCGAGTGGTGGCGACGACCACTGTGATTATGCTCTTCCCGAGGTGCGTCGACTAGGGCACGGTCTCGACTCCCACCTGGAGTTCTTGGAACTTGGCGTATGGCCTTTGCAGCTAAGGCGAGTGATTTGATCTGTTGGCGGTGTAGTTTTGCGTTGGGGTCATCCGCTGGGGGCTTGATTGCCTCCAGGTATGCTGCAGCGGTGTAGAGAGCACCTGCTGCTGTTTTGGGCACCGGCAGTCCTTCCTCGTCGTATGTCATGAAGGAGTTGCCTAAGTTGCGGGTGAGTGCCGCCTTCTCGCCTGGCGAGAGGTGTGACAACCTTGATCTGCGTCCTGTGTCTGCTCGCCCGGTGGAGCTCAGGGAGAGCTGTCTTCTGCGCACACTCGACAAGCTAGCTTGCTTTTTGCGTTCTTCGAGTGTGCTCTTATCTGCTTCAGTCGAAGTGACTCCTGCCAGTTGAAGTACTGGAAGGTCAACATCTCTTCTTGTGTTGCGTCTGCTGGCATCATTGTGCACTCCTTGATAACTTTATCTGCTTTTGCTGCCATCTCAGCAGTGATTGTGAGGGTTGTGGCTCCGTCCGGCATAGTGACTGTGCACGGGAATTCTGTAGGCCTGCGACTGGCCGCAGTTTCTGATGTTTCTGCGGCGATGGCCACATAGACCTGTTGGGGTATGACCCGAGGGCATATGTATGTACTTTCGAGTCCCGTCATGGACTCGACATCTTCATCGAGGCTCATGTCTGAGCCTGTATGTTCATCGAGTGGTTCGTCTGGACGGATCTCGCAGTCGACGTCTTCGTCGCCTATGCCCATCTCGGCGTCGGCGAGGTTGTTATGAGTCTCGAAGTCGAGGTTGTTGTTGGCGCAGATCTCGGAGTCGACGTGGTTGTCGATATGAGTTTCGAGGTCGTCGAAGTCGCTGAGGGAGATCCCGCAGTCGAAACTATCCTCGAGTGGGAGATCCAGCTCGGGATCGTTTGTGCGGTATGCTGATTCGGCCTCCTCGCCCTGGAGCTCTTCAATGAGCTCGCGCATCTCTCGTGTGGACATGGTTGTTGCAGACGAACAAGCTTGGAGGGTCGATGATGGTATGGACGCAGTGGAAAGATCCGCAGTCGAAGGAGCCGCAGCCGATGGAGCCTCGGGTGCGAAAGTCGCGAGTTGGCGTGGATCCGTCAAGTCCTGCACACCAAGCTTGTTGACGAAAAAATTGAACGAACCAACGGTTAAACCCAAACCTGACTCGAGATCGGAGAAGGCCTCCTGGAATCCTGGCGAGTGTGGCTCGAAATCCATCAGAGGATCCGATGTGCTTTTTGCGGGTGAAGCTGGCGTGTTGCCGTTTGTCGAGTGAGCCGGCGAGTTGCCGTGTGCCGCCTGAGTCGGCGAGTTCTGGTTTGTCGATGCAGCCGGCGAGTTGCCGTTTGTAGATCCGATCGGCGAGTCGCCGTTTTCCGATGGAACCGAAGAAACCGCGAGTCCAGCACTATTCTTTCCCACAGACGGCGCCAATTGACGAGGTGTACCCTCATCAAATCCCATGGTTAAGGACCTAGGGTTGAGATTATGGGGAGAGAACGTGGTAGTACTGGTAGTTTCGTCGGCTGACAAGCAGAGGCAAAGATTTACCCAGGTTCAGGCCCCTCGGGTGGAGGTAAAGACCCTACTTCCTGCTTGTCTGGTATTGATTGTGGATTATGCGATTACAGGGGAGCTCCGGCGAGTTGATGATCTCGCAAGAGCTTTGGTGGTTCGTGTATGGCTTCCCAGATCGGTACCCCTCCCAGCCTTTAAATAGGCTGGGTCTCGGGAGTTTGTAACCGACCTAGTTTACACATAAGGAAAGCCTAAACCGACTATGCCTATGTCTAGTCTTGGAGGGTACTCCATCTTCTTGGGCCTCTTGTCTTGGGCTTCGAGTAGGCTCTTCGATATTGGGCCTTAGTCGTCACGTGCACCAGGTACCCTCATGTTAGGGTACCCGATATGTATACCCATGTCAATGGCCGAGACCTCGTTTTTCTGGGGCCAGGCCCTGCTTGGTCACGGATGCAAAATGGCCAAAATCCATGCAGGAAACCAAACACGCCCATAGCTGCTCACTCCTACACATGAACCTATACATTATTTTACGTCTCGGTCTACGCTTCTCCGCCCGCCGCCGCTGCATCCACCGAACTATACATGGTTTATCGATCGCAAAGATCTAGTGACTCGTGCGTCCAACGGACGTGTAAGTGTAAATTAACCACGATATGCATGGCGTGCGTGCGATTTGGATCAAAGGGTCAGAGAAGGATGGATACACGGATACACGGGTACCCATAATGCACCGGATATGTCACTTATTATGCATATCTAAAAGATCTGAATATTAATTGCCTTTAGAAAATATATTATGTCTAAAATCATATTATTACACACATGGAGTTTTCATCCATATCAAGAACAATTATTATTTTCCCTATTAAAAGCTATGAGGAGAGAATATATCTTAGCACACTTTTTTTTTTGCGAGGAAGACAGTTACATCAGCTGAACTTCTTACAGAAAAGCCCAGAAACAAAGAAAATTACAACGAAGTCCTTCTGAGCTTCGGCATCATCGTCTTCGAGCAGGCCGCTGTGTCGGCGAAACCCGCCGCACCACCTCCGAAACCTTGGACTGGGAGGCTCCCCTGCGCGACCAGGAAGGCGACGCTCCTCGGTGCCTGAGCACCTCCACCCTGCGCGAAGAACAGCAACACCAGCTCGGCCTTCAGCAACCGCATCTTCAAGATCGTCAGCCGCCGGATCCGCCATCTCTCGGACTCCGGCGAAGGGGGATCCCTCTCGAGCACTCCAGGGAGCCGCGAACGAGGGAGGGACGGCAGATCCGTGGCGGAGCTCCACCGGAGCCGCACCAACAGAGGAGGAGACCACCGCCACCAAAAGCCACTCCGGCACCACCGCTACCTCCCCAGCGCCGCCGGCTAGCACACCACCACGCACACCTAGACTATGTACACGCCGAGATCCGTGGATCCCCCGTCCTCCCGCTGCCGAGGCGGCCGCCGGAGGGCGAGGAATCGCACGGATCGCTGGCGGCGAGCTGGCACGCACGGGGTCGCCAAAAGTCGCCTTTTTTCACTGTAGATGGGGAAAGGGTGAGAGGTCCGAGCTCTCTATGGTGCCTCATATCTTAGCACACTTAAGTCTAATATTTATCTCAAAAGATATGCGAGAATATCTTATGCTCACTGAATTAAAGATATGCAATAATATACTACTATAATCTAATTAATGTCAACCAATATATATATTTCTTGAAGATATGCAAGGGATACACAATAAAAGCACCTAGCAAAGTAGGTATGCACAATGCCCTTTATTTACGGTTGTAATTCCAAGCACATAATTTTCTTACTGCCACTTATAATTTAGTTGTACTCTATCTCGAACTGATAGTGGGTTACGCTCATCATACTGTTACTCTATCCCAAAATGCCACAATATGTGTCCGCTTTTCTGTTAACATTCATGGTTTCTATGCATCATGTCTCCACGACATCAAGCTATGGTGAGCATCCTAGGAATTTACCACAATCTAGAGGAATGAAATTGTTGAATAGTAGCTTCCAACTCAAAAATATTGATCTGATGTCGATTCGGCGAGCACCGCGTCAAAACGTGCATGTAAGTTTCTATTTCTTTCACATTTTTTTTAACAATCTTCCATATATATAAAATCATGCCGTGCTTGGCTCGGTATTTTGATTCATCCCATCACCCATGAAGCATGTTATTTAGATCATGTTATATAATCATAATATTGATATGCTTAACACAATTTTTACATCCAGTTTTTCTTGAGATTAGATCTATAACAAAAACTGAAGTCTCAGTATTACTATTACATCCGAAATGATGGCAATCCAATTCTGGGTGAGTATGTGATAGCAACAATGATGATGGGGATGGTGCCTTGAAAAATAGTTTTTTTAAAAATTACTTGAATTATTTTGCCAAGGTAATATGTACCTATAGGTGTAAATATGATATTTTAGAACATTATGTGCAATTGCATGCCTGTTAGCAATTTATAAAGTATGCATTCGTCAAGTTAGTTGTGGAAGTAGAAAAAAAATGCAACCCACTCGTAGAAGTTGGAGTCTACATGCAATGGTCATAACCTTTTAGGTCCTATTGGAGGCATGTTTGCTTGCATATGAAACTTTTCTCCATAAAGGCTTGATATAGTTCCATAAAAAACTTGTTTTGGTAGAAAATAAACCAGTAAAGCAATGGAGAAAAAAATTTGGTCAGCACTGATAAATGTTTTAATAGGTTAAACATTTTAAAATGTGGGGAAACTATGTAGATCCTAAGGTGTCAAAATTTCCCATTTTTGGTAGACCTGATTCGACTCCAACTTTGTTTGATTATTGAAACTATGTGTTTTTTATTTATATGTTAAAATTCGGGTATGATTCAAGCCTATACTGTCCGCATGCACCTCCAAGTATGTCACACAAGTTTCTTAAGTGCTCGGTGTTCATGCCATTGGATTTTGCTGAATATACGTGGATCTAGAAAAAGTTGTGTACAATAAGCTCTGTGGTATATGTGCAATCATAAGAATTTCTATTTTTTTTAAACATATGACTCATATCATCACATCTCATTGCTAGAAAATCTCCAAAATTATCTTTACAAAGGACTCTTGTCACCTTTTTCATTATATATGAACAGAAAACTAAATCATGAATATATTTTAGAATTCTCAAATTTCTAATTACCGCAATTAGTATGCCAAGACAGGCTAGATCATCTTTCTGCTATTTTTAAGTAGGACTTCATGTTTTTGTTAGTTCTAGTAAGCAATGCAAAGTAAATTTATTTTGTTAACCAAGGCATGCTCATATGGTTAAATGGTATAATAATATCATCTATCGACTAATTTGAAACATCGGGATTGGCTCTATAATTATTTCAATGACACTGATTTTCATTAAGTTACTGTGATAAACCCATCGCTAGCGAGGCATGCATAGGCATTGAAATCCACCATTGTTTTAGCACTAGAATCAGTCTTGTTTTTTTACATGCATGCATTTGTGTGTTTTCTTTGAATTGTACTGTAAATAATAAACTAACATGCATTGTTTTCTAGTCAAATAAGCTAACCGCGACTTCACGATTTCCATGTTAATCTTGTGTTTCTTAATTCAATTTATTGTTGGGGTTTTTCGGATCAACGTTCATAGAATTAGCTTCTAAGCGCACTTATGTGCTAGTCAAATTTTTATGTGGTATATTTGTTAGACAACATTCCAAAATTGTTCTATTGCTATGTAGTTCTATTCATTAAGACTGCATTTACAAAACACAAGTTGAGTATCGATCAATATCTGCACCGACATCAATCCAGTTAAGAAGTTATTATAAACTACACGCTGACATACTAAATGGGTAGTTTTCTAAAATAATTATGTGTTTAACAATTTGGTTGTTATAAAGGAAAATGTTCATGTAGGAGAATATGCCCCCGGGATCATAAACGCCACCTCTTTATATAATATGTTACTATATGATAAATTGTAAACTGAAGCAGATGTTACCCATCTAAATATTAATGACAGATTAAGCAGTCTTCCTACTAATTATAATTATACATACGTAAAACATATTTAGGAAGGATTACACTTTTATAAAACAGGAATATATTTTAGAAGTAATGTTATGATGCATATAACTTTAAGCACAGTGTCATCTTTTGTAGCTTGCAGCATATGAATCCTACCAAGCCAACGGAGACATATATACTGGTGCTATGGCCACTTTTGATGTCTACGGTTTTCCAAACTTGGTGAAGGGTGAATCAAGTTCAGCACAAATTTGGGTAATAAACAAAGGAAATGGTGATGGTGACGACGCCAACAAAATTACATCTGGATGGGAGGTTAGAATTGCCATTACCATGATACGTGTGTTCACTATTAGCAGTAAACAATCAAATTTGTTTAACAGGTCAATCCGGACATCTATGGCGATAGCAAGACACACTTTTTTGTATTTTGGACGGTATTGGACTATTTTATGTTTCTTGTCTACTTAAATTTGTATGGTTTACAAATGTGTAACATGTTTTTTATATGTTTCTACTAGGTTGATGGGGAGGATACAACTGGATGTTATAACTTGAATTGTCTAGGCTTTGTGCCGGTAAATGGGGCTCCTATTACACCCGGGGATATCCTAGAGCTGCCTCATGGACAAACAAGAATCTCTCTCAAGATATATAAGGTAGGATTCACAACCCGATACTGATGATGCATGTATTGTTTTTGTAGCAACGCGTAGCTCACGATAACTTTTTCACAATATATTGGGTCCTACTCTCGCTATGAAAGTTTCAAACTTTAGCTGTTAAAGATGATAGGTGTATAACTCATAGTATGTGTGTGGTACCCTTGATTTTCTTGAGACATTGAGATAATTACAAATATTTCACTACTTGATACATATATTGAATATCTTTCACGAGTATAATTTTTTTACATTTAAAAAAAAATGTGCAACATACTTTTTTTGACAATTTTAAATAAATTTTGCATAGCATTCATCAATGGTGGTTAAGTGGTATCTTCTAGGTTCGCCTATTGCCTCTCTCTTATAGAAGTGCTAGGTGGTGCTGGTAGGATCCATGATGGTAAAATATTAATCATTTTAATGTTGGAGAAAGAGGGGTGAGGAGGGGACACGTCTACGGGTTGAGGGGATGTGGTGCGTGGAAATATGAATGAACTATGGTGATGCTAAAGTAATGCCTACGAGTTGAGAGGATGTGGTGCCTGGAAATGTGATTTGCTGTCACGTGGTGGGAGAGGGAGGAAGGTTGTGGTTTAGGACTATCCTTGCCATTATATAATTGGAGGGTGTGACTCGCATGATTGGACATAAGTCCAAATGTTCATTGTTTAAACACTTCATATTAGTTGTATAACTAGATGATAAAAACTATCCAATTAGTTATAAAGATAGGCTAACAAATTGTATGGAATGTCAATGACATGTATAATAGGGAAATTATATCCTTATTTTAGAGACATCGCCCTCTATTAGAGATGTCATGTGAACATGTTTTGCTTGATCGGGATAGAGAAGACTACCTCCACAGGCTGAATGGACGACCCATTACTTATTGAGGACAACTTTTTGGTATAATGGATCCCATTCTCTTGCCACACATTTTGTTGTTTACCTTCATACATCAAAATTTTAGAGTCTTACAAGCAATAACTACCAGAAGTTAAACAATATAGCACATTTTATATATACCATGTTCATTTCTGGGAGGAGCATTACAAACCACATTTTTGTTATAACATCTCGACCGCCGCAGATGCATTATCAATATGTGACTACTCTATCCATAATGATCTAGCACTATTAACACTCAGTAAAATGATAACTTGATAAAGCTTAACATTCATATATATTCTAAAAACTATATATCACTCCCTTGAAATATGTCCATCACCAACATGATATGCAATAAAAGAAGTCGATGAGCTTTATTTATAATGGTTGCTAGCTCAACACGCATATAGAGATAAAAATATATGGTACACAGAAAGGGAACTAATTAATAGGATTAAAATAGTGAAAGATCCTTTCACTTAGAGATTGGTGATACATCGCAATACATATACTATGGATTGTTTTTCATTATATATTTTAAACTTGGTATTACACACGCACGCACGAACGCACGCACGCACGCACGCACGCACACCTATTTGTTATATATATATTTCTCTCTGTAATGTACATATGGTTCTTAGAATAGTTTTCCCCTACACATGGTTGCAGAGTAGAGACGATGGAGATTGGTGGCTGTACTATGGAAATGACAACATTGGTTTTACGAGGGTGGGATATTGGCCAAAGAAACTTTTTTATACTTTGTCAGACAATGCTACACTTATAGGATGGGGTGGGATGACTACGTCCTATGAAGGACACTCTAGTCCTCCAATGGGCAATGGACGATGGGCTGGAAGAGAGTCGGCAACATTTCAAAATGTTCAGTATGTCGATACGAGTGGAAGGGGCTATGATCCCCCTACATGGGCCGGTCTTCATGTTTTGGTAGACCATATAAACTGCTATAGTGCTAGCCCATTCTTCGACGGCATATTCCGCTATGGGGGTCCTGGTGGTTTTTGTTAGGACATCTGCTCATTTTGTTGTTGTTTTATCCATACGAGATGAATTGTACTTTAAATGTAACTTATTTTTTATGTACTACTTGGTTTATCATGTTCAACGTATACCATCACATGCCATTGTTTTAGCTTGGTTATTCATAGGATTAACTGTTCCTCGGTGGCCAAACAATTCAATTACTAGCACCATATAGATACTAACTACATTATATAGATAGATCCATCTACAATGTAGAGGTTAATAATTTCTCACAACTGAACTTTTAATTACTGGATTTTCAACACCAACGTACAAGCCATCTTGAGCCCCGACAGAGTTGAAGAAAGATTATTCGGCTTGTCTTTGTCAGTATATTATTTTGTCTGCTTCTAGGTGCTTCCATGTGAGTAAAATTTTATCTAGGACTAGAATGTGCGATAAGATGCGAGCACTGGCAGCAAAATCACAGATCAATTTTACTATGTGGGAAACATAGAAGAAGGGAAAATGGCTTACATGCAGCAAAACGACCTGAGGAGTAGAGGGTTCTCGTTCGCATAAAAAAGAGTCCACATTGTTGGCAAAAGCGTGATCTCCTAGCCTAGGAACACTAGGATTTGCTTTATCACATATTTTTACCAAAATAAAGAGATTTCTAAGCCTAGGATAGTGTGGGTAATGTTCATTATAATAGATTAATTATGTTTCATCCGGCTCCTGCTACATATAAGAAATATTAAATGGAATAATTGTTAAAATTACATTTCCTTTTGCATTTCAAGATTATGACTCCTAAACACCCGGTGAGGGAGCTTCTAACACAGTTAATACATGAGTTGTGTTTGTCGGCTAGCATTACGTGCATACTTTGTCTCATATCCTCTAATAAATTGTTCTTGTGAGAAAAAAACTGAATCTGTGGGTCGAATATCCCATGTTCTTATCTCCATTTTCGCTGCTATGCTAATTATGCAATACTTTTACTCTATATAAAATGAGTCATTTTGAACTAGTAAAGTGACCTACGCACTTTCTCTCACTTGAAAACAATCCTATGACAACGTGAACAACTCTCATCTTGCTAACATTTTACATACTACGAACATAAACAACGCGTTGCTTAATTAACTTGAAATATGGATACTACCTTGAAATATGGATACTTTTCTCTAGCGATGTGTCACCTTTTTCGTGGTTTGATCATATCACCATATGACCCACAACATGAAGAAACCTTGTGACTTACTCTTCCACGAATGGGAGGGTGCCATATACCATAAAAATCCTAATGCATTTTCAAATGTGAAAAATGGGGGCCTTCTTAAGAACTAAAAGCAATCAGGTCACAATTACAACTATGAGCGATTCGGCCAATATGATACGATTCATTCGTGCATTATGCTGAATGTAACCATTTGTTATAAGCACGACGCAAGTCTACAGATCAATGATTTAATCGTATGTATGAACGTGTGCGCATTCAACCAACCTACGCTATTTTGGGAGCTTGGGGGCTGGTTACTTACTATTATGACTGCGAGAGAAAGAGGGCAACAACGCCGCAGTTGGAGGAGGAGATCGCCCCTTCTATGGAAGTAGGAGGAGAGAACCGAGCCAGCAGTTGAGTTTTGGACACGTGCCAAAAAGACATAGTCACTCATCGTCTCTCTATCTCTCACCAAGCCACGGTGGAGCGTTCCGCCGCCAAGTGATACGTTCAGAACAAGGTGTTGGCCTAGCCCAACACCTTACATAGGCAAACAAACTCGCGAAACTATATCTCCAAGGACTGGTTGGGTTTGTGCAAGCTACCAAACGGGCCCTTGTGCTTTCATCCATTGGCCTAGATTTTAGCTCGCTCAGAGCATCTCCAATCGGACACCTCGCCCGTCATGTGTTCGTGAAATTGCCAGAACTACTTTTTGATTGTTCATCTCAATCGTAGGCATGGATTCGTCGGATGATGAGTTTGATTACAGGGAAGTAGACGAGTTCGCATACAAAGAGTTCATCGATGATGAGGATGATTGCGAGGTCAACGACGACAAAGATGCCGACATAATTGAGATGATGAGCATCCTTAAAGAAATGGAGAAGAAAAAGGAGCATGTTCTCAACTTCAAGGGTTCCATAAAGGGCAGGATAGCTGTGGCCCGTGATCGGATCATGGGAACACATTATATCTACAATGACTACTTCAAGCCCGGTCTAGTCTTTCACCAGTATTTTTCTGGTGTCGCTTTCGGATGAGCTCAAGGATTGTTCAGGCGCATGGAGGAAGAAGTGATGGAGGTTGTTACCTAATTCACGTTGAGGAAAGATTTTTGCAGAGAACTTTCCTTATCTCGTATGCAGAATTGCACGACAGCTGTGAGGATGCTTGCCTATGGTAAAGTTGCGGATGCCGTTGATGAGTACGCCCGGATGGGAGAGAGCAGATGCATTGAAGCGATGGTCAAATTTGAATATGTTGTGGTGAAAGTGTTTGGACCAGAATATCTGAGAGAACCTAATGCCGAGGAAACAAGAAAGTTAATGATCATCGAATCAGAGAGAGGTTTTCTAGGTATGCTTGTTTCAATCGATTGCATGCATTGGCAATGGAATAACTGTCCAACGGGTTTGTGTGGAAAGTACCAAGGTCACAACAAGGAGGCCACAATCGTACCAGAAGCAGTGACATCAAAAGATTTGTGCATTTGGCATGCATTTTTGGCATGTCAGATTACCACAACGACATCAATGTGTTTCAGCGCTTGCTGTTGTTCAAATGACTTTGTGATGGGGATGCTCCGTTAATGGGCATGCCATACCATGGGAAACTATCTTGTCGATGGTATCTATCTTTAGTGTGAGGTATTTGTTAAGACTATAACCAATCCTCATGGTCTGAAAAATATGTCACTTTTCACCACTATGCAAGAATCTGCTAGGAAAGATGTTGAGGGGACATTTGAAATGCTCCAAACCCGTTGGGGTATTGTCTGTGGATCTACAATGTTTTGGGATCTGGAGACATGCGTAATTTTGCACAACATGATCATGATTGTTTTTTCAATGATATGACTGGGAGGCATATCAGGGCTCATAGAAGAAGGGCCAAGCGGCCAATGTTACATAGCGGGCTGGGACTGACGCCGAGCATGAACCCACACTGCTAAGCAGCTACAACTAAATGCAACTACTCGCCAAGCCTCCATGCTCCGCCTCTAGCCGACATCCTTTGTATAGTCCTGATGTCCTCCAGATCTTGGCTTCCTCCTTGATGCTCTGAAGCACCACCGCCGAGGATGGGAAGCAATGTTGACGACGATGTCCTTCTGGTGGCTCCACAGTGACCAAATACAAGCGCCTCGAATGTCCGTAGAGCCCGTACATCCCGCCTAGTCTCCTGGAGCGAAGACACCCACTCCACCAGAGACGTCAAGCTTCTGGACCTAGCATGCCCTCCAGATGCTAGCTTTGGAGGCAAGCCACCACACCGTTTGGGACAGCACACAACCAACAAAAAAATGTTCGATGTTCTACGCCTCTTGGTCACAGAAAGGACAAGCCTCTGGGCGCGGTAGGCCACGTCAAGCCAGACGGTCTGTAGTCAAGAACGATTCGTTAGGGCAAGCCACATGAACACTTTGCGTTTGGGGGGGGGTTAGACCACTAGATCTGTCACGCTCCCGGTATCTGGATGGACCCTCCAAACAAGGCCGTATAGCTGGAACACGAAGTGCAGAAGCCACTGGCATCCCAGACTCACCTGAAATAAATCCTCACGCTTAGGTTGAAGTTCCACCGCCACGAAGTGATCTCCAAGGACTAGTATCTCCGCTAAAGCAGACAATGTAAGCTCGGGCGAGAGGTCCGCAAGCCAACCCTAGCCAGGCCATCACGAACGCAACAGCCCTTAGCCGCGTGACCGGAACACCTCTAAAATGTCTGGGTGCAAAGTCTCGTATACTACCACCGACAGCCAGTGATCCATCCAGAATTGGGTGGAGGCTCCATCCCCAACCACTGACCAGTCGTCGCGCCGAAAATCTGTCGGCCAGTAGTGGGACATGGATGTTAAATTCCTTCCATGACTTGTCGTTGTCAATGTGGCTATACCACAACCACCTTGTACGCAAAGCTAAGTTCATCCCTTAATATTTAGGATGCCTAGCTCGCCTATCTCTTGAGGCATAAACACTTGGTCCCATGCTACGAGGCATTGCCCACCATGGACATCCTTATAAAAGGAATTGAACCCTTTTCATGCTTACTTTAACTAGTTATTTCGGTTTTCTACTAGTTGCTTTAACTATAACCCCAGCTCCATTTATTGGCTTGAACAAGATACGTCTTATTTTAGTTGACTTAATAAGTCAGAAAAAATTTTCTTTTAGATTCCTGGTATTCTAGGACTCTTTTCCACACTAATTATGAATTATTTTCTTGGTCATTGAGATTCGTGGATAATTTAGAGTACTATTTAGGGATAGATCGTACCTCTTTTTATCCCTTCGAACAAATTGAAATGATTGAAGTTTATCTATTTGGATCGTCTTAGGCCTAAGACCCCTAGAGACTAGTGTTTCTTCTTCTTTTGAAACAATAGAGATTATAACGCCCAGCCATAAAAAATAGAGTGAAATGCCAGTTTTGAGAGAATTGGCACTAATTAAGAGGTGATCCACTTGGCCTTGTATCGGGCAACGGGACATTAGATCTTTGGAATTCATTTATTTCTTGCAGGGGTGGCTTGCTTGGCTTTGGCGCATTTGATGTAACGGGTTTGTATGGTCCTGGGATATGGGTATCCGATCCTTATGTACTAACTGGTAAAGTACAAGCTATAAAATCTAGCATGGGGTTGCAGAAGAGCTTTAAGAGAGGGAAAACAGTGGTAACAAAGACCCCTCAGCAAATCTGTGATCACACACTTGGAGACAGGGACAGGAACCCGCCTGACTATTTCAAAAGTAGACAAGTGTTGAAAGAGTGAAGTCTGGGGACAACGGTAAACGTCAAAAATGGTATCTCAAAGCTACCCACCCTACTACATAAAGTTCGCAAGCAAGTGCCGAACACCTACCTTTCCAACTAATTCCCACGCGAGGACCCTTTCATTGACGATGCCTTCCATCGTTAGCAAGCGGTGGCCGACTAGGCCTTTTCCCTAAATATTTTAGGAAGCGAAGAGGACAGAAAAAGTTCAGTAATCTTCTCCCTTTGGTAGGCATTTACCCAAGGCACTGATATTCTTAGTCTCTCGATTATACGTGAAATAGGGAGTGAAAGGTTTATTCGTATTTGTGAATATGAGTCAATTCCGAAAAGTGAATAATTCACTATGAAAGTGCAAGCCGACATCGTTCCTGATATGAAAGTGAAAGTGGAGTGAAATCTACATTGAAGGTTAGAGTCCGGTTCCAATCTGGATATAAAGTGTTGTTCAATCGTCGAAAGTGATCTCTCTTTCGTTGTTCTCTTTTAGTCCCCTTTACTTTTTTCTTTCTTTGGAGTCGGATTCTTAAGACAGGACTGGAAATCGGGTTTTCTAAATCTTCCGACAAAAGAAGTAAGTTTGTTCGAGATCGAAAGAGTGCCCTCGAGAGACTAGACTGATAGTAACCGTAGTGTGCCTTCAGTTGAGCAGAGTTGTTCACAAGCAGTGGTATTGAGCTCTTTCTTGTGGAGGTTCGGAATAGATAATTCCTTCACTTCAGTTGCACTAGTGGATTATTGATAACCTTTTCTTTAGTTCTAACAAAGTCCATGTGTTGTTGGTTAATAAAAACATGAGTTTTGATAGGCTCACAACAATGGGAGGATTGACATCCTTTATTGATCGCGGTTAGTTTTCTTATATCAAATGACTTGCCAGGCTACTTTTCCGACTTGATGAACTAATCATCACAAGCAAGGGAAAGAAAACAAGGCATATTTTTCCCTAGTTCTAGAGTTCAAGTAGCATAAACCGGTGCTAGCCCTATTACTGGCATTACTTAGTAGCCTAGATAGCGCCCTTCTCTGCTATATTAAGAAAATATTTGCCCTTGCAAACCTACTGTACTAAATGACTTTCAAGATGTATATTTATAAACTGACTTAACCTATCAGCCCTTTGATGACGTGAAATCACACGTTCGTTGGGAGACCCCAAGAGGAAGGTATGAAGCAGTGCAGCAGCAAGTTTTCCCTCAGTATGAAACCAAGGTTATCGAACCAGTAGGAGTAGGAGCACTTCAGAAGGTTGTTGGTGGCGGAATATGGCATGGCGCAACACCAGGGAATCCGGCGACCGACGTGGAACCTGCACACAACACAATCAAACTACTTTGCCCCAACGAAACAGGAAGGTGTCAATCTTCCCGGCTTGCTGTAACAAAGGATTAAATGTATGGTGTGGAAAATAATGTTTAATTGCAGAAAGTAAAGAGAACAATTGTTTGCAGTTGGTGGTTTTATCAGTGTAAAAGAATGGATCGGGGTCCACAGTTCACTAGTGGTGTCTCTCCATAAAGATAAATGACATGTTGGGTAAACAAATTACAGCTGGGCAATTGATAAAATATTGAGCGCATGACAATGCATATATATGACAAGATGACTACCATGATATTTAATTGGGCATTACGACAAGATACATAGACCGTTATCCAACCGCATCTATGACTAAAATCCTTCAGGTTGACATCCGTGTTCCCCGTTGGTATTAAGTTGCAAGCAACGGATAATCGCATTAAGTAATGTGCGTATGTAAACAAGTACATATGACCACGGACATAGCATTGTTAGGTTATCCCTAGTGGCAACAACACATCCACAACCTTAGACGTTGCTATCACTCGCCCAGATTACTGGAGACTGAACCCACTATCTAGCATAAATACGCACTCTTGGAGTTACAAGCATCTACTTGCCAAAGCATCTACTAGTAACAGAAGCATGCAAGATCATAAATAACATGTAACATAATATAATCAAATTGATCATAGTATTCAATATTCATCGGATCCCAGCAAACACAACATATAGCATTACAATAAGATGATCTTGATCATGTTAGGCAGCTCACAAGATCTAAACATGATAGCATAAAGTGTGAGAGACAACCATCTTGCTATGCTATGGACCCGTAGTCCAAGGATGAACTACTCACGCATCACTCCGGAGGCAGGCATGGCGATGTAGAGCCCTCCGGTGATGATTCCCCTCTCCGGCAGGGTGCCGGGAGGAAGAGCTTCAGAACCCTCCCGAGCTAGGATTGACGACGGCGGTGCCTCTGAAACTTTTCGTGGAATATGACTCGGGTATTTAGGGTTTTCGCGTCGGTAGGAATAAATAGGCGAAAGGGCGGCGGCTGAGGGCACCCGAGGGGCCTACACGCACCTTGGCGCGGCAGGAGGTGGGGCCGCGCCGAGCCCTTGTGGGCCGCCTCCTGGCGCTCCTCCATCTCCCCTTTGGACTCCGTGTACGTGACGGAGAAATAGGGACCTCCGTTGATTTTCGTTCCAATTCGAGAATATTTCCAGAACAGCTTTTCTGGAATACAAAAACAGCAGAAAACAGGAACTGACACTGTGGCATCTTGTTAATAGGTTAGTCCCAAAAATGTATAAAAATGATATGAAGTGGATGCAAAACATGTAACAATTGGTATAATATCACATGGAACATCAAAAATTATAGATACGTTTGAGACGTATCACCTTCCCACTAAACTTGAATATCCCTATCAAGAAACCTATCCATATGCCTTTATTTTGAAACTAAGTCACCGGTGGCTTATACCTATATGCAAACAAAACCATCCATTGCTTCTTTACCTATTACGTATAAACGTTTCTTCCAGGTGCGTCTAATTTCTCCTAGGTGTCCCCACCAGAAAGTACACCTTTACCAGAGCCTCGGTACCTATACGAAATCTTAACCATTACCATCGCCGTATCACTAGTTCCATTAGGGGGGAAGGGCCAATGGCCCAAACAAATCCTCCATGCGACTCCTCTGGTTTGCTTCTTTCTTTTATCCAATTCGGACTTCTGTTGAAGACTTAGTGTTTTTCTTTCTGCTTGCTTCCCTTTTAAATCGATATGCCGGAGATATTGGTGGAATGTAAGCGCCAGAAAGTGTTTGGTATGGTAGCTCGAAGGAAGCATTCAGTTAGGTATCCAATCCATTATTCGACCTCAATTTTATTGGTACAGTCTTCCTACGAGAATTCGTATTTCATATGCTAAGAAGACATCCAATGGCTTGGGATAACATTGGCATAGATGCCGCTCCTTTTGGAACCTCGTATTCTTATTCCTTTCTTGATGTGGATCTGTATTCATTAAGGATTTAAACAAATCCTTCTCAAGGCAAGGCGGAAGTAGTGCTTGAATACCTCTAAGTACTGAGCTCAGTTCATTGATTCATGACACTCTCCTTCCACGGGAAAAATCTCTCATTTGAAAGCCCACTATGCTGCTTCTCTCTCACTTGCTGGAAAGCGTTGTTACTTACGTAATATTAGTAGGACATGACCAACCGAACCCCCGAGCTAAAGTTGTGGTTTAATGACACTTTCCAAAAACCCAGACGTCCGCTTTATAAGACATTCTGTTGATTGCCTATTCAGTTGCATCTAGCCCTTATTTGAAGGAGAAGATAAGATACTTATGGTTGGTACGAGCTACTAGGAGACGTACACTTAGCCACTTAGGTGTTCCGGCTAAACAAGACCCATA